>JAIUJO010000247.1:120000-690000 GCA_023846275.1 Vanilla planifolia | reverse complement strand
TTTTTCCAACACCAGTTGAGGCTGGATGTAGGCTCGATTTTGAGTCGAACCACCTTGAAAATTTTTTTGTACTATTTTACTACACATTCTTATTCTCGTTTAAAGGATTTAAATTATAATTTAAAAAAAAATTAAAAGAAAATTTAAAATTTTATTTATCACAATTCAACCTCCCTCTTGTAGGTCTACTATAAGCACAAAGATATTCATCTTCTTTCACTTCTTTTTCTTCTTCATCATCTCCTTGTTCTTCTTCCTCTTTTTTCTCGTCTTCTTCTTCTTCTTCTAATTTTCTTCTTCTTCTTCTTCTTCTTCTTCCTCCTCCTTTGCCTCCTCCACCTCCACTTCTACTTCTTCTTCTTCTATTTCTTTTTGTTGTTGTTGTTCTTCTCCTTCTTGTTCATCTTTTTCTTCTTCTTCTTCTCCTTCCTCTTCATCTTTTTCTTCTTCTTCTTCCTCTACTTATTCTTCTTATTTTGCTTGTTCTTCTTCTTATTTTTCTTCTTCTTCTTCTTCCTTTTCTTTTTATTCTTTTTCTTGTTCTTCTTCTTCGTCTTCTTTTTCTTAGCCTTCATCTCTTTCTTCTTCCTCTTCTTCTTCTTCTTCTTCTATTTCTTTTTGTTCTTTTTCTTCTTCTCCTTCTTCTTCTTCTTTTTCTTCTTCTTCTTCTTCTTCTTCTTTCTCTACTTCTTCTTCTTATTTTGCTTGTTCTTCTTCTTATTTTTCTTCTTCTTCTTCTTCCTTTTCTTTTTATTCTTTTTCTTGTTCTTCTTCTTCTTTTTCTTAGCCTTCATCTCCTTCTTCTTCCTCTTCTTCTTCTTCTTCATCTTCTTCTTCTTCTTCTTCTTCTCCTTCTCCTTCTTCTTCTTCTCCTCCTTCTTGTTCATCTTCATCTTCTTCTTATTCTCCCTCTTCTTCTTCTTGGTTTTCATTTTCTTCTTCTTCATCATTCTACTTCTTCTTAATTTTCTTCATCTTCTTCTTCTTCTTCTTCTTCTGCTTTTTCTTCTTCTTCTTTCTTCTTCTTCTTCTTTCTTCTTCTTCTTCATAATTATTCATCTTCTTGTTCTTCTTCTTTTGCTTCTTCTTCTTCTTCTCCTTCTTCTTCTTCTTCATCTGTTTCTTCTTCATATTATTTTTCTTCTCCTTCTTCTTCTTCTTCTTCTTCTTATTCTTGTTCTTAATAATCTTCTTCTTCATCTTCTTCCAATTATTATTCTTCTTCTTCTTCTTCTTCTTTTTCTTCTTTCATCTTCATCTACTACTTCTTCTTTCTTCTTCTTCTTCTTCTTCATTTTCTTTCTCTTCTTCTTCTTCATCTTCTTATTCTTAATATTCTTCTTCTCCTCCTCCTCCTCCATCTTGTTCTTCTTTTCTTCTTCTTCTCCTTCTTTTTCTTCTTCTTCTTCATCTTCTTCTTCCTCTTCTTCTTCTTCTTCTCTTTTTTCTTCTTCACCTTCTTCTTCTTCTTCTTCTTCCTCTGTGTTGTTCTTCTTCGTTGTACTCTTCTTCTTCTTCTTTTTCTTATTTTTCTTCTTCTTTTCCTTCTTCTTCTTCCTCTTCTTCTTCTTCTTCTTCTTCTACTCCTTCATCTCCTTCATCCTCTTCTTCTTCTTCCTCTTCTTCTTCTCCTTCTTCTTCTCCTTTTTCTTCTCCTCTTTCTTCTTCTCCTTCTTCTTCGTCTTCTTCTTCTTCTTCCACATCTTGTTCCTTTTTTTCTTTTTCTTCTTCTTCTGATACTCCTTCTTCTTCCCCTCCTCCTCCTTCTTCTTCTTCTTCTCCTTCTCCTTCTTCTTCCCCTTCTTCTTCTTCTTGTCCTTCTTCTTCTCCACATCCATCTTCTTCTTCTTTTTCTTCTTCTGCTTCTTCTTCTTCTTCTTCTTCTACTACTGCTTCTTCTTCTTCTTCTTCTCCTTCTTCTTCTTTTTCTTCTCCTTCTTTTACTTCTTTTTCTTCTTCTTCTTCTTCTTCTTCTGCTTCTTCTACTACTTGTTCTTCTTCTTATTGTTCTACTTCCCCTTCTTCTTCTGCTTCTTTTTCTTCTTCTTCTTCTTCTTCTTCTTCTTCCTCTTCTTCTTCTTCTTCGTCTTTTTCTTCTTCTTTTGCTTCTTCTTCTTCTTCTTCTTCATCATCATCATCATCTTCTTCTTCTTCATCTACTTTATGATCTTCTTCTCCTTCTTCTTCTTGTTCTTGTTCTTGTTTTTCTTCTTTTTCTTCTTTTTCTTCGTCTTCTTCTCCTTCTTCTTCTTCTTTTTGCTCTATTTCATCTTCTTCTCCTCTATCTTTTTCTTCCTTTTCTTCTTCTTCTTCTTCTTTCTTCTACTACTACAACTTTTTCTTCTTCAAAATCTTCTTCTTCTTCTCCCACTTCTTCTTCTTCTTCTTCTTCTTCTTCCTCTTACACTTCTTGCTCTTCTTCCCTTTCTTCTTGTTCTTCTTCTTCTCCTTGTTCATCATCGTTATCATTTTATTCTTCTTCTACTTCTTCTTCTTCTTCGTAATCCTCTCCCTCTTGTTTTCCTCTTCTTCTTTTTCTTCTTCTTCTTCTTATTCTTCTTCTCCTTCTTCTTCTTGCTACTGTTCTCTCTTCTTCTTCTTCTTTGTGTTTTACTCCTTCTTCTCCCTCTTTGAAATAATTATTATCTCATATTGGTTGTATTATCATTCAACAATAATTATTTATGATTAATAATAAATAAAACACTAAATAATATCAATAAAATAATAAGAACTGGTATCTAAAACATTTATCTTACAATTTAACTAACAAAAAAACAAAAATAGAAAAAAGGATTGATATGGCTTTATTGAGAAAAAGAAAAAGCCTCAATGGAAAACCTCTTATCATACCCAAACAAAGAAAAATATGGATGAATGAAATCCTATTAGCCAAGGAAGTTAAGAGGGTTTAAAGATGCCTATGAAGTAAAAAAAGGGAAAATAGGCAATGATTCCTTAGGAAATAACCAAACTCCATGGATCATCGTGGTCTAACTTATGTGTTTGAACTCTTTAAGTCATACTCTATTGGGAACTCAAGAAAAGAAAGAGAGTTGCATATAGGAAACCCAAATGTTGAAGGGTAATACTTAAATACAAGGGTTGGAGAAGTACATTTAATAAGTCGAGAGGTCACAATATTCATGCATCACTCTAACCATGTCACAAACTTCGTTAAAAGCCCGTTCTTTGTGAATTAGATCATGGATGATCAATCTCCTTTTTCAATGATAAGAAGCACCAATAATATAGTCTCATTCTCTTCTTCACCCTAGACTTTTGAGTAAAAAAAATGACCTAAAGGAGAGATAAAAAAAAACTTATTGGCTTGGTTGTATAAAAAAAGGAAAGAAAAGTGGATAAAAAAATTAAAAAGAGCTTTTAAAATAATGTATAAAAATAGTTCTTTTAAACATTTGAAAACTTATTTTCCAAGTAGGAACATGTTCCCTTATTAATCTATGAAGAAGGTTTCTTGATATTTGATTAACTATTTTTTGGGCATCTATCTGGTGATGATAAACTAATGTAAACTTAAGTATCATTCTCATTAACTACCAATAGGTTTTCTAGAAATAACTAGTAAATCTAAAATTTGATCTCACACAATTGTTCATGGTAAATCATATAGTTTCACAACTTCATTGAAAAATAGCTTCATAATATAGGGAGCATCTGATGTCTTATAATAAGGTATAATATAAGCCAATTTAGAAAAATTGTCAATAATTATGAATATAGAATCATACTTTTTAACAGTTTTAGATAATCCTAATACGAAGTCTACATTTATATCTTCTAACTAATATTGTGATACAAGTAATAATATATTTGCTCCTTGTTTATACTTCTCTAATTTAGTTATGGCACAAATTCTACATTAGACAACTGTAGATAAAAATTGTTGGGAGAATCTTGGCCAATAAAATTAATTAGCCACATCTCTTATGATTTTGTTTCAATTAAAATGCCATGCGAGACCTCCAACATGTATTTCCTAAATAAAAAAATCCCTATGAGATGTATGATGAATGCAAAGTCAAAGTCGAAGAAACAAAAACTCATCTTTCTAGTGATAATCACTAGAAACTTTGGTAGGTTATGTAGTAATTTCTTGATAGATATCATCAAGGTCTAGCAATCATTATGTAAATTCTTAAAATGTAAAACTAATAACATGTACAATCATTGTTGATAATAAATAAATATAATGACTTAATACATCTATTACTTTATTCTTCACTCCTATCTTATGTTTTAAAACAAAAATAAATTCTTACAAGTATTCAAACTATTTAATATGTTGATGACTTCAATTCCTTTATGAATTAAAACACTTAAGTGCTTCATGATCAAAATAAATAACAAATTATTAAGGCAATAAATAATGTCTCTATTATTTAAGTGATAAGATATCACATTAATTTTTTTTTCGTAAATTGAGTATTTTTTTCTTATTTTATTTATCATTTTACTAAGGAATATGATAGGATGTCCATCATGACTCAGAATTCTACTAATGCCTACTCCTAAAGTATCATAAGCAACTTCTAAGACAATTGAGATGTTTGGTAGCCTAAGGACTAATATTAGATTCATGACTTCTTTTAATTTAGCAAAAGCTGCTTCTATCTCTTTTTCTTAATTGAACCTCTTTTTTTAATACAATCTATAATTAAGGCTACTATTGTGTTAAATCCTCATATGAACCATTGATAAAAAATGGCCAAGTTATGACATTATGAACTTCATGTATATTGATTGGAGTTGGCTATTTGATCATGACATTTATCTTTTTTGTGTCAGTATTCAAACTTTTTTTTGAAACTATAAAACATAAGAAAGATATTTTTTACCAAAATTCACACTTGTTAATGCTAGCAAATAAATATTGTTGACATAACGTAATGTATATCATCTAAGATGTCTTAAATGTTTATTAAAGATATGATTATAAACTAATATATCAACAAAATAGATAACTATAAAATTACTTAAATAAGTTCTCAAAACCTGAGTCATAAGTAACATAAATGTGCATTTACAATATGAATAGCATAACTAACTATTCATATAATTTACCTTTTTCCTCAAAAGTAGTCTTATATTTATCACTTGGGTAGGTTATAACCAAATGGTATCCACTTTTTAGATGTATTTTAAAAAATATGGTGGATCCAGCTATTTGATTTAATAAAACATCGAGTCTAAGAATTAGAAATATATATTTAATTATTATTTTATTAATAACATAACTATCTATACACATGCATTAAGGTTTGTCTTCTTTACAAGCCAATAGAGTAGGGCCAACACATTGACTAATACTTTTCTTAATAAATCTCTTTTGGATGATCTCATTTATATTTTAAGTAGGTTCTACATAAGCTGATATATTTAATTGATGATATGATAATTGTAGTAGTGAGACATGGAGAACTAGATCTATAGCATGCTGAATATCACTCAAAGATGGGAGCACGTCTAATAAGTGATTAAGAAATATGTCCACAAATTCTTCCAAAAAAGGTTAAACTATGGCTGGTGTGGTGGGTATATTAGTATGGGCTTTTCCAATTATTATAAATCAGATAACTTCACTATTGGTCATATCTCTTTCAATCTCGACTAATGAAACGGCTAAGTAATTTTTTTTCCTTATCTTTTTTTAGAGTTTTTTAGTAAAAAATTTTCTTTGAATGACGTGAAGGATATAATGTGATCATTTTTATATATAAAAATATATGTATTAACTCTTCTATTTAAGATAGCTTCTCAATCATATAACTACTCACCTACATTGAGATAACATCATACTATAGTTTCTCAGAATATTGACCAAATTTCAAAGGAATGTAACATCTTTATTATATTAAATTTGAGGTTTTATCAATTAAAGATATAATTTATAGGTATGAATAGTTTGTGTTAGAGTTAAACTTATTCTTTTAACAGAGTTCTGTGTTATGTCATTAATATAACTATCATTATCTATAATGATCTTATAAGGTTAGTTTTTAATTCTAATAAAAGTACTAAAGATATTAATATACTACTAATCTTTAAATAGTTTTGATGTAGTCAAACTACATTTTATAACATCTATGGGTGGTTTAATATAGCAAATATTTTTTTATCTAGTACTTATAATTCTTCTTCAACCTCCTTATTTAGTTGTATAATCTCATCTTCCTTAACTTTAGTACTTTCTTCTACTTCTTCTATGTTTATGCATAAAGCTCTCTTAGGAGATTGGGTTGTGACATGCTCACTCCCATGATAACGATAACACTCCACCTCAAAACTAATAAATAGTTTGTCTATGGATCAGACTTGATGGGTTAATGGAATTACTGAAAAGGCATGAGTTGCTTGTGAAGTATTGTAAGAGTAGTGGAAGTAGTAGTACAAGTCTAAGGATAGGAAGTGGTCAAAGAAACTTCACTCTTACAAGTAATCGATCCTCTAAAACTTTTCACATCACAAGCCACTTTGTATGTTTTTTCGAAACTAGTAATATTTCTTTGACCTAACTTGTAATCAAGACAATACTACTCAATTTAGATCTTAAAAATCACAAATAAGTATGTAATCCTCAAATTTGGTAATGTATTTATTAATAGCCTTTGATCCTTGGGATAAACATTATTATTTATCTAAAGACTCACCTAAATAAGATGCAAACACATATTTAGCTAAGGGTAAACCTATAACTCTTCTCATGAACAAAGTAATGCTTGACCTTCATTAATATATCATTTTTTATGCATGAAAAAAAAACATAATAGGTGATGTGAGCTTAATTTTATAAATTAGTACTTTCAATAATCACTAAGATCATACCAATCAAAATAATGCTTCAATTTTATTTCCCAATCATTATATGTTTTAGAGTCTAAACTTTCATAAAACATTAATGTTTTTATTTTAATCATGTTAACCAAACAATCATCATCTCTTTTATGCCTTCTTTCATGAGCATATAGAGTAGCTTAATACTTAAGTCAGCGTTCCAACAAGTTAGGTTAATTTTTAGATGACAACTCATCTCTTTTGATATCATTTTGTTTTAGGCTTACTTGATCTATGAGTTCTACCTGATTTATTGTATTTACATTATTTTGATCGATTTATACATATTTTTATGGTTATCATTAGTTCTTACATTGAATTAGTTAGTTATAGAATTATATGTTGTATTATTGGGTCTATTAATAATTATGCTAGTTAATAATCTAAAATTTTATATTTTTTTATGATCTAAAATTATATAATCAAGATCTTTTTAAGATAAAACTATCTACTTATATTGAGATAACAGTATATAATAATTTCTTAAAATATTAAATAAACTATAAAGGAACACAATACCTTTGTCATATAAAAATTGATGTTTTATAGATCAAAGGTACAGTGTATGGGTGAGGATGGTATATGAGTGAAATCTATCCTTTTGGTAGCATTCTGTGTTATAACGTTGATACAATTATCATTATCGATAATAATCTTTCAAGATTAATTTTTTAATTTCAATAAAGATACTAAAGATGTTAGCTTATTATTAATCATTAGATGATCATAATGTAGTCAAAGTAATCTCATAATAAATATAAGTGGTCTAATATACTACAAAATTTCATCTAGTACTTGTAATTCTTCTTCAATCTCCTTATTTGGTTATATAATCTTCTCTTCCTCAATTTTAGTACTTTTTTTTAATTCTTCTTCTATGTTTATATGTAAGATACTTTTAGGACACTGGGCTATGAGATGCCCTTTCTCTTGATAACAATAACACTCAACTCTATAACTAAGAGACAGTTTGCCTAAGGATTAGATTCAATAGGTTGATGGTTTAGATGGAGGAGCATGGGTTACTTCTAGAATAGAGTAGTAGGAATAATGAAAGTCGTGGTATAGGTTTGAGGGTAGAAAGTGGTAAAAGGAATCTCACTCTCACAAAAAAAAATTGATCATTTAAATCATTCTACATCATGAGTTACTTTATATATCTTTTCTAAATTAGTCTTCCTCTTCTTCTTCTCCTTCTCCTTCTTCTTCTCCTTCTTCTCCTTCTTCTTCTACTTCTTCTTTTTCTTCTTCTTCTTCTTCTTCTTCTTCTTCTCCTTCTTCTTCTTTTTCTTCTGCTTCTTCTCCATCTTCTTCTCCTTCTTCTTCTTCTTCTCCTTCTTCTTCTCCTCCTTCTCCTTCTTCTTCACCTTCTTCTTCTCCTTCTTCTTCTTCTTCTTCTCCTTCTTCTCCTTCTTCTTCTTCTTCTCCTTCTTCTTCTCCTTCTTCTTCTTCTTCTTCTCCTTCTTGCTCCTCCTCCTTCACTTCTTCTTCTTCTTCTTCTTCTTCTTCTTCTAAATTCTCTTCTTCTCCTAAATTCTCTTCTTCTTCTTTAACTTCAACTTCTACTTTTTCTCGTTCTTCTTCTTCTTCTACATCATTTTCTTCTTCTTCTACTTCTTCTTCTTCTACTTTAACTTTTTAATTTTCTTCTTTTTCTTCTTCTTTTTCTTCTTTTTCTTCTTCACTTAATGTTGTAGCTAGTTGAGAGTTTTATGGACCTGTGTTCCCAACCCTTTAATGGCATCTAACAAGTTTTAGGCACTGTTGACACGAATAGTTCCTATTACTAAAAATTAAAATTATTTTTCCATAATTAATTAATATAATTCTAATATGTTTTTTGTAAAAGTCATTAAAATCATACTAAGATATTTTTAAAAACTTATTTTCAAGATAGCCAAGGAGAATAGATTAGTTCATGAAACATGTAATGTAAGTGGCTGCTTATTCGTTTAGTTTAAGATACGCAAAAGTATGACTTTTTTATTTTACTTAGAATTGAAATGTGTAATGAAAACAAACTTTATTTTCATATATCCAATAATTATTTTAGGCATAACTTTTGTTAAGCTATCTTAGGCCACAAACTCTTTTGACTAAGAATAATAGCCAAAAGGAATAGCCATTATCATAAAAACTTCCACCACAAGCTCTTGTTTTAAAAACATTGCTTCATTTAATATATTTAGATAACTAGAAACATGCAATACCCTTTTTTGTAGTACAAACATGAACATAATAAGCTTATCTAGTTTTTGTTTGATTATAATTCTATATTATGATCCATTTTGAGTAGTATTTATTATTAAAAAATAAATAACTTCGAGTTTTTTTCAAGAAGCTTTTTCTTTCCTACTTTCAAACAGGTGCATACATTCTTTGGCCCCCTAAAAAAGATACCCAGAGGTGTTTCCCCAGAGGGGCCCCTGCCAGGGGAATGTTTCGCCTGGAGAGAAAGGGGACGAGGGATGCCGCCTTTTCTTTGAAGGAGTAATTTATGTGCTTACAGTTATTATCTAAATGACCAAGTATAAGATTTACATTGATTATGATAGTGTTGCTGAGATAAACTAAAAGAATATTCTACCAATTAACCATAAAATTTGATGTCGATATAGTGGTATAGTTTGTCACCCTTAGGACAACATAATCTTTTATGCTAGTAGTAATTTAGATTAAGTATAATATGTCATACAAGATTCTTAATATACAAAAATCATGTTTTATTTTATTTTTTTTTGTCAATGCAAAACGTATGTTGAACTTTCTTGTTTATAATAGCATATTTTTGATACTTGTATTACGATTTGTTTTTAAATAATATGAAATTTTTTAATATGTTAATAATTTGTTAATTCATTATTCTTTATGATTTGACTAATTTATATGTTTTCTTTGTCAAAACATTTTTCTTTGCATTTTGAAAATTTTTTTTAAACAATTTATAGTTCATTCACATTTCGTAAACCTCAGTATGTCTTTTTTATTTCCTAAAAATTTTTAATAACATTATTTAGTAAAATATAATTTATTTATTAATTATGATAGAAGTTTTTGGACCTTCTTCTCATATTTGATTTGTCTTATCATTTATTTTCAATTTTTTACTTTAAAATTTATTTTTTATTTAAATTTTATATTTTCTATAAACTTCATAGGACTTCAATTTATTTTAGATAATTTATTCATATAAGTTTATTATTTGAAATGTCCAAAAAAGGATATTTTTTACTTTTTTAATGTTAGCTTTCCAATTTCATTGATATAGTTCTTATTTTTTCCTATAATGAAACAATTTGTATTGATTTTTTTTATTATTTTGATTAATTAAAATATTTAGCCATAAAATATATTTTTATATCTATACTGAAAATATTTGATTAATGTTCGTTCATTAAGCTTGGATTACATCGAAAGCTATTTTCCACAAGAAAATACATATCTTTAATATTAAACTTTTTTAATTATATTAAATATATTTTAAGACTTATACTTACGCATTACATATTTCTTAAACTTTAATTGCAAAAAAATGCTTTAAAAAACAAAAAAATGTTTGTGTGCATTTTCACTAATTGATTTCAATATTGTAAACAAAAGATATTTTTGAAGGGAAAAATTTATCACTATGTGATACAAAAAAAAAATAGTGTTATACAATCTTAAATATATTAAAACTTTTGCACAATGCAAGTTCCCAAAAGCAGTACTAATAATGAATAATATATGAAATGTACTCTGTAAGAAAATGAGGAAGGACAAAAATAGAATTAAAATCTATGATCGTCATTGCAGAAGTATGGTACTAAAAAGGGATTAATGAAAGTGTTCATAAAAATAAAAATTATGAAAAGAGCAAAAAATGAAATATGATCTAAAGGACAATAAATTAAAGTTATTAAAGCTTGTATGCATAACCTGTTGTAATTTTTTTGAAATTAAATTATAAATATTATTTCATTAAAATATTTTTTAAAATAAGAAAATGACTAAGATAATAAAAAACTTTTTACATTTAGAAACATTGATAATATATTGTTAAAAATGTCATTTTTAAATAATAATGGCAATGAACTTGTTGGTATATATTAAAATGTTTAAAGCAATGTAATAAAATATAACTATTAAAGAAATTACACACTTGAATGTTTAAATAGATAGTAAAAATAATGGCACTAAAATGAAAAAGGTATAAAAATATGTTAGATAGATAATAAAAATATTTAAATATTTAAAATAAATTGTGTGACATGTTAGTGGCAAGATTTTGGCAAAAACATATTTTGACTTTTTGTCACAAATAAAATTGCACATAAAAATAATATCTTTAGAAAAAGAATTTTAAATGTTCAAAGGAATTAGCATAACATTACAATAAAGCATTAAACTAGAAAATCTTTTCAATTGTATTATATTTTAAATAAAAGGACTGCAATAATTTTATTGAATGATAATATGTGGCAAAGAAATATTGCAAAAAAAAAAAAATTAAACTATGAAAATATTGCAATAATGGTGTATATGGACCATTACTATAATTTTCTAATTTATTTGTGACACATGTTCAACGTTGAGAATCCATTGATGCAACTTTTTTTTGCATAATCTTGGCCCTTGAAATTAATATGTCACACCTCTTATTATTTTGACTCGTCCAAAATGTCTAGTGAGACCTCCAATATGTATTTGTCAGACAAGAAAATCACTAAGGGATGTGTTGGATATGTAAAGTCAAGATAAGAAAAAAAAAACCATCTTTCAAATAATAATCATAAAAAACTTTATTGGATTAAAGTATTGACTTCATAATAAGTATGACCTAGATCAAGGCAATCGCTATATAAATTCTTGATGAGTGTGACTATAATTCCATCATTGTAGAAGCATCAACTAGGACACTCCATAAAAGTATTAATTTGAAAATCTCTATGTGCAAAGAAAAGGAATTTTTCTTACAAATTTAAAATTCAATTTCCTCAACCAGTTTGCTAATGGCAATAAATTGTTTGTGCCTCAGGATTAGCAAGTAATTTTTGGAAGGTTGGCAAGTACTCTACATTATTTTCTCTAACTTATGAACAAGACAATTAATTATAAGCTTGTATCATACTGGATTGATAGTAAATTGTGTCCATCCATGTCTATTTGGTTCCATGTATGAAAATAATGAGAGTGATTATGTCTATATCACTCCACGTTAGGAGCATGCTCCATAACAATTTTTATTGAGGTAGATACCACTTATGTTCCTATCCTAGATAGTCTTTGAGGTGTAGACCTTCTCAGAAAGCCTTGCATGAAATGCATCCTTAGAATAGTTCAATTTCCTGACCACTTATCCATAGTTCTCCTAGGGGAACCTAATTTATTTTTAGTTGGGCAAATTTTTTTAATCCATAGTTTTCCTAAAATTTAGCATGATAATAGAGTTATTACCTTTGATCTTGTTATTTAAATCATTAAGTGGTTCTTATAGAAGAAAGATATTTTTAGTGAATTCCCTTTAGTAAAAGTTGATTGCTCCATCGAGATGATAATGAGTAGGAAACACTATAAGCTAACTACTAAAAAAGTAATATTTTTAGAACAAACTATAGAAACAAATTGTTTAAAATCTTTTGAAGATGTACTATAATTAGTATTTTGAAGGAAGATTATATTAGTACTGATGATTTCTTTATGTGATGGGTTACCAACAAGAAAAGTAATGATGGCATCATAAATGTCATCTTTATTTATGGCAAATAATACTCACAAATGAAAGAATTAAACCCATCCAATCCATGAGAAATTAAAAAACCATCCAAAACATAATTTGTTATATTTTCTCCTTGCTAACTTGCTGAATCAACATCATAGTACTACTTAGTGAGTCTAAGCATATGAAAGCAAATCATTTATTTAGATGGGACTAGTTAGAAGTGAAGAAATCCATGACATATTTGGCAATTAAATCAATCTTTGAGACCCAACTCGCACTTGAATCGTTAATTCTTTATGTATTCAGATCCCTTTTACTATTATTGACCATTGTGTGGAAGACATTGATGCTTTTATTGCCATCCTCGCATCACATAGTAAATGTCTACTGTCTCTAATATATCTCCTCCATGTTAGTAACCAAGATTAGCTGATCGAAAGCTCTGTTATCTCCAACCTTGATAAATCATCTATAACTCTATGAATTTTTTTCCTTCTTCATAAAATTTTATTCTGATAATTTAGTCTTATAAAATATATTACCAAATTAAGTTTTAGTTCATTCTTTAAAGGAGTCTTTAACTCTCATCAGCTTGTAAGCTAGGGCCCTGATTCTTGACCAAGCAATTTGAAGACACCAATTCTAAGCAATCACTAGATAGAATTCTACACCTTTAGCCTAGGTTCTTTGGAATCTAAGTTGTCTTGTATTAGATTTAATTATTGATGGAGAAATGATCAATATAAGGAGTGGTTTAATAAGATATTGTTCATATGTTGAACCGTTATAGTAGGAAATTCAATGAACCAATCATGATTCAATAGGTAATGCATCATTTACATATCATGCACTATAACCATATGAGGGCATTTTTACTCATTTTTATTGTTTGTCATTATAAGTAGTACAACTACAACACCTATATTTTGCTAAAAATCTTGCCCTCAAAATAGTGAAAAAGTTTGCATCCTTTAGTAATGTCCATTTGTCTATCACTTGCAAAAGCCTCCCACATTGCAATTAACTTAGATTTCTGTATCTCATTCAAGTTATTAAAGCATCAAGGCACTATAGAACTAAATACACCCTTGATGTTCCAAATTTAAAAGTTATTAGTTATAATATGTGATATTTCCATTATGAGAATCCTAACAGCTTCTTTTTGTCTTTTTCTAGAAAATCAATCTTTTACATTCAATTTAGTAGCATTTCTTATTGACTTGTGGTTGGCAACAGCTATAAAACCATTATAAACTATCTCAAAATGCTTAAGAGCTTTTCTTTTTTCTTGGAGATCCTTATTAATGTTTTTAAGAGATTGAATTTGCACTTATTGTTTAAGCTACACATCCTTCCTTTGTTTGAAGTTAGATTTAAATGTTTTACTCTTACTTTACAATTTATTATTAAAGTTGGTCATAAAAATGAAACAAATAGATGATTCACTATACAATTAGGTTCTTTTATCAAGTGTTAATGTTCTATGATGTAGTGGGGCAGTTATTTCTTTCAATTATGAGGGCAAGAGTGTTTCAAGCATGTTAAGATCCTGTCATACCATTATCAATTTCTATACCCTTACTTTGCCTCATTGATTCTCCAACCTTTAGGTGTCTACTTTGATGACTAACAAAGTTGGATGTTTCATATTACTTACTGCTTAACTAATTGAAATTTCCTCATCTTCACCAATTCTGACAAATAAGGGTCTAGAACTTTTTTCTTCATTACAATGGACCAATAAGCATCCTTTTTTAAAATTGTATAGATTGTATTTGAAAAAAAATTTAAATACTTAATTTTTTTTCCAGTATCCATTATTGCTCCCAATATATCTAGAGATTCTAATATCTATGGTAAGATCTTTAATAAGATTGACTAATACATAGGCTAGAGTCCCATAGAGCCTTATTAAGTTTATTTGTGTAAAA
Organism: Vanilla planifolia; assembly: GCA_023846275.1. Classification (NCBI taxonomy): domain Eukaryota; kingdom Viridiplantae; phylum Streptophyta; class Magnoliopsida; order Asparagales; family Orchidaceae; genus Vanilla; species Vanilla planifolia. Next base: position 675,513 of record JAIUJO010000247.1, on the reverse strand, counting down.
TCTACATTTAATGGATTGTTGACTATTGACAAGAAAGAGAATAGGTACAACTTGTTGACTTGGTGGATTGGAAGGTTCTCTAATAAGATCGACACTAGAGCTTTTAGAGGTTCAATATTGAGCCAAAAACTTTGGAAACATTTTTAAATTTCCCATTTGAAACACTATGATTTTCCAAATATTTTACATCTAGCATCAAATGTTATCCAATTCTAACGAAAATCTTAAGAGCACAGGTCTACCCCATCATGGTAGATCCAAAGTAGCCATTTTTTTGGATTCTTAGTCTTAGTAATTCCACGTGGGGTGATCCAAGTGAAAACATGGCCTATTAGAGTGAGTTTGAAGGGAGAATCGTTTTTGGAAGCAAAGTCATCATCAAACATGACCTCTTTTTCAAAGACATTGACATTATCATATTTGGAAAGGATGGAGAACTTATCTAAATTCACCATAAAAGAAAGCCCCAAGGGAAATTGCACTCATAATGACTAAAATAATGAAATGACCCTAGAATCATGTTGCAAATTTCATCATGCTCACTCCAAACTTGAAAAATGTTATCGCCTTATTATCACTTAGATGTTTACCTTAGATGTTCTTTTGAAATTCCTTTTCAAAATGCACAATTTCTTTATGAATTTGAATATCAATAATGCTAAAAATAATTTAATTAGTATCAAAGAATTGTTAATTTAAAAACAGTATTAAATAAATACTTCTCTATGAAGTGTTCATTGTATTTGTGTATTCCTTAAATTTTGACAGATGTCCTCCACGCTATAAAATCTTCATTTAAAATATCAACATGCTTCCTGAAGCTTCACTATGCTTATTTCTTCCTATTTACTAATTGTAATTCATTTGAGGTTTCAGCATTAATCTTAAGCTAATGAGCATCTTGTATCATTTGATGTGTTGTACAGCAAAAGGGATGATGAATTACTATAAAAAATTTTCGTTTCTTATAAAAGTATTTAAAAAAATATATAAAAGCATATGTAATAAGCTTGAACAAATCCGTAAAAGTTATTTTATACATATTCTAATTTTCTTTTAAAATACATTAATTTTTATTTAGTAATCAATTTTTAGGGAGATTATGAAAACCAAAGAACACAATAACTTTAAAGTGTACACAAGTATATTTTTTTTGTAGTCTTACATAAAATCAAACCTATGTTTTCCAATGTAAAAGAATAAGAATGCAAAAATACTTATATAAAATCTTACAACAAACTGGATAGGCTAAATACTTAGAATAATTAAATAGAAAAAGACGTGAAATAAATGCCTTACAATAAAAAAGGATTTATAAAAAGATGAAAGGAAAGCAACAATAAGAATGTATAAAGACTAATTCTTATATTTAATGAATTTCTCAATAAGGTACAAGTATTTTAATTTAATCAAATAAAAAATGAGAGCTTAACTAATTTGAAGTAAGAATTTGAATTTGATGACAATGGACACAACAAATGGAGGTGATGATGAGCATTAGCTACTAATGGATTTCATATCATTATTAGAAGTGTTTTATTTATATTATTGTAAAAATTTTATCAATCTATTTTGTTTAGTAATTATCCTATTTAAAATATTTTATATCGTCTAATAAAAATTACAAAACTTACCCATTAATCATTAGGATTTGAAGGATGTTTTTTAATTAGAAACATAATATTATTAGAAGAAAAGCTATAATGGCCAATACTTAATAGTTAAATTGTAGTTTTGTAAGAGCCACATGATGACAAGCATACGAAACCATTCGATAGTAAAAATTGCATAAAGTGATAGTTTTGAATAAACTATAGTACTTTTCAAACTATGATTTCATCTCCACTATTAGATCTAAATTATGATATGATAGATCTAATTTTTCTTGTGGATTAAATGTCGACCACGCAATCACAAAATTTAGTGATCCAATTAATGATGAAGTTATCACTTAAAAGAAGGTAAATGAGTTGGCGACCATTTGATTACAAAATTGTATGGTCGGATAGCTCACATTATTTATTAAATTTTGAAAGATAAAAAAAAGATTCTTATGATGATAAACATATGATGTTTAAAGAAATTTAAAATTAAAATATTTTCTAATATAGATAATTTAAATTTTATTTTCATTTTTTTAGCTTGCATGACTGATTGAATTAACCTTAGCATTGTAATCAAAAATAAAAATAAAATACATAAAATTAATTTCATAATGTATCACTTGATTTTTATTACTATAATTAAGATGATCTTCATGAGGTTTGATATTTGCTCCTCTTCTTCTTTAATTTTTTCTTAAAAAACCATATCAACAATTTAACATCTAAAAATTCACTCAAACAAATTCATTATTAATATATCAAGTTTGTTATCATCAAACTAAGAACCATGGCTATGTGTCAACAACATAACATAATGCTTGCAAAAGTTTTTAATGTCTCATTGAAGCTCCTCTTCATCACTTTTTTAGATTAAATATATTCATGCTTTATGACTATGTTAAACTTTAGTTATTTGGGCTATTACCATAAAACCTCATTGATCATCCATGAGCTCATGGGATAGAAATGTTCATCATTTTGAAATAAGGCAAAATTAAACCTTTAAAAAAATAAACATGCTAGATAATCAACAATTAATGTAACTACTTTTTTCTAATAAAGAGATTTAATTGTAAACACACACACACATAATTATATATATATATATATATATACATATATATATTATCATTTTGTCGTATCCTAACTCTTAAATGATCTTACACAATCGTGCCTAATGTTTTTCTATAAAAGCCATGAGCATAACAAAAATCTAAAGAATGACATGACCATATCAAGAAATCACTCTTAGAATTTTAAGCTGCTATATCAATTCACAAAATCACTCTTCAACTTGTTATGAACATAGTAGTAAGAAAGGGTGGTTATCTCCTAAATGAATTAGGGCTCCCCATATGTTGGACTAATTGAATACACACTTATAAACCCTGATACAGAGCTATCTTATGTGGAAACAATCATTATCAGACTAAAATTGCCATTTTCTTTTTCCTATATCACTTCAAAAAGGTCAAAGTATGTGTGGTATTAAATTTAGTATTAAGTCAAATAGTTGAAATTTTATCTCCTTATTCCAAACATGTAGATACAAACCTAGCAATTCTATCACATTTTTTTAATGATCAAATGCTTGAAAACTCATCCTTATTTCTAAACCAAAGATTTATTTTCGATACTTCAATAAAATAATTTTTTTGATCGGATGTTTTAAATTTCCTCCATCTTTCTAATCTACATATAATTTTAATTTATTTATTTGATTACAAAACTTTTGTGATCTAATGGTCCAAGTTAAAATCAATCATGTAGCTCACATTTACTTTATTTGATCATGCATTATTTTGATTTAGAAGTCAAAAGTAAAATCAATCATGTGCCTTGGTTACTACTTTTAGTTGTTGTAATATGTTTATAATTTTTAAATTTTTTAACATAAAAAGATTGGGGAAAAGTTTATGATCATTTTTAAGCTAGAAAATTGAAGTCTTATTTGCACGTGCTCCCATTATTTCCATTCATTGTATCCTTTAGCATTTGAGCCCCCACACTCCTTTTTACTTGAATAAAAAAAGCTTATATTCTTTTATCTCTCAATTTATTCATGAAAAGAATAATACATTTATTCTTTTTTAAATATTTTGTCAAACATATGATTACTATAGGCATCAAATTTTATTTGTCATTGGATTTTTTTCTTCTATTAGCTTTATTTCTTTGAAAGGCTATTATAGACCTTTTGTTTTATTTCATTTTTGTGAGGGTTGTTTTTTGTGAAGGGCCCATACTATTTTTTTTTATTTTGTTTGGCTTTTATTTCGAGAAAATGTAGGCTTGCAATTAAGTTGAACTTTTTAAAAGTGTTAGTGTGCTTTTTAATTATTTCAAAGTTTATTATTTTTTTTAAACTTTTAAGGAGAATTATGTTATTTTAAAGTAAAATTGAAATTTGTACAAACTGATTAACAAAGATTTCGTCAAATTCTATTAAAATTTATTTTAAGTGGTTAACATCCTCTGAAATCATTTAATGAACTTTTTTAATACTACAAGGTTATGTAAATTTCTCAACCTTCTCCTTTTAAAAATGAATACTAATGTATATAGAGATTATTATAGAAAGATTTTAGTTGTTTAAATGCATTAATGCGATATTGAAGTCCTCTGCAGGCAAAAGTTGATATGTGAGAAAGAGGATGATCATCCTTCAGCTTTCATGGTGCTAATTTGCATTAACATTGTAAGCTAATTGGTCACCATTCAATGGTTTGGAATGTCTCATTGAAGTACCTATATGACCCATTCAATATATTGGTTTGAATATATGCAATACATAGAGGTATCCATTGTCACCATGGTCGATTCCTCATAACTTATGCATTGAAATTATATAAGCAAACATAAGAGCACAACAAACCAAATTACTATATGAACAAAATCATCTAAGAAAATGCTCTATAAAAATATTGGTGAAGTGATAAATGATGCTAATTAAACAATTAAAATTCTCCAACTGGGACAATGTGCCAAAATGGATGAGTTTAACCAATGAATTCATGTATTGTCATAATTGAACAACCTCGACAAAAATTATAGCCGTTCTATACATATAAAAATTGTTTGTGCCACGCCACATATTTAGATAATAACCATCTTACGATGAAGTAAAATATCTTGTTCTACATTAATGGATTTCATTGCTATAAAAATCGGAATAACTAATAGTCAACATATTTGTTTAATCCTCTATAATGAGTGACTATATGAAAATGATCTTGACACTAGCTGGAGGAATAAATGACAAAATAGTTCCATTAGCATTTAGAATTATGTATAGAACATGGTAATCTTCACATGAAATGTTAGGCCAGGATGTTTGAGGAATTATGTCACACTTATTAAGAAAATGTTCATCGTCAAAGTAATCTAAATTATTTTTTGAAGCATTGTCATAACAAAATGGCCCTAACACCAACTAAAAAGGTTTTAGACCAATCTGAATCATCCTTTGTTTTTGATAATCTAACTTGATGATAGTATTTATTTGAAGGAAGTTGTCAAACAATATAATCTTGAACTCCATAACCATACATTTTAAAATGAATGATCAGCGTCATCATATTTATTTAAACTTTTGTGACCATATTAGTGAGATAGAAAGCCATTAAGATGGTGTAATGAATTCAAACAAATCACTTAATTATCCAAATGAAATAAAAAGTTTTATGCGTTGTTTAATAAAACAATTATACCTAATTGATGCCATTGAACTAGTCCTTACATTGGGTTGATTGAGAAGTTGAACAAGCCAAAGAGTCAAGACATACCAATGATGAGCTTCTAGAAACATGCCATGCGATTGAATTAGTAAATAGTTCCATTTGCCATTGGATGAAGTAACAAAGACGTTATTAACAAAGTGACGACTTTTTTCTCATTTTTTACACATCAAATTTGCAAAGAGAAAAAAAAACATTTCATAGGTAGCTTCTTGATTCACAAATTTTACATGTTTTTAATAGTGCAAAAAAATTTTAATGCAATTTTAATATAATTTATACTAAATTTACTTCAGCAAAAGTAGTCAAAATTGTATGTTTTGCTTTTGTATTTTTGTTAGAATCAAGTTCATGTTTGACAAATAAATGTTGAAATGGGTTTGATTGGTATTCTTTTTGAAAAGGAAAAATCATTATCTTTAATATAAGAAGAAAATGTATCATGTATTAGAATTCAGAGATTCTATGGAAATTGGTTTCCCTTGAATGGAATGAGTGATGTCAAAAAGGTCCATTCTGTTAGCCAAAAATATTACTTTTTTGGCATGAGCCACAAAGCCCTAGGTAGTTTATGGAAATTGCATTGATATGAAAGAGTTAAAAAGTATGATAAAATTTGGTGGTTTGTTTTCTAGGATTTCACTTCTTATTTTTCAACCACAATTTTCTAGTGATTACCATAAGAATGAATCCAAGATGACCCCAATGAACTTATTCAAGAATTTCATGATTTTTATTATGGAAGGATTCATTGGTTGATCTTTTTTATGATCAGTTAATAAATATATGGACATCCGTACTTATCATTTTTAATTAAATATTTCAAACTTTTTACAGTATTTTTCTTGGTTGGGGCAACAGATAAGTTAGAGCTGAAGCAACCCGCAACATATTTGGCAATTACATACTCCTTTGAGACCTAACACCCACTTGCAACTTCAATTCATTATATATTAAGCTTATGTTGCCTTTTTTTGGCCATTATGTGGAAGAAAGTTTTTCTTTTATTACCTTCCTTGGCCCACATAGTACTTGCCTTCAAGCTTTTAATACATCTCCACCATTTTAGTACCCATGAACAACTAATCTTGAGTTTGGCCAATTCAGAACTTTACAATTATTTTATAACTTTTTAAGGTCTTTTTCCTTCTCCAAAAGTGAATTTTCTACTTCTTGAATCATCTAGAATGTATTAGAAAATTAAGCTTTCTTAATGTTCAGTTTTATATTTCCTTATTTGGTAAGCTTGAGTCATCATTCCTTAATCAACAATAGGATGAGCGAACACTAGACAAAATTCAAAGCTTTTAGTCCATGTGTTTTGGAATTTTAATTGTCTTGGAATAGATCTAAATGTTGGAGGAAGGATAAAAAAAAATTGAGTAGTCCAATAGAATCTAGTTGATATGTTAAACCACTATATTTGAAACGTTTTGAGCTAATCATGATTTATTAGAGTTCTATCCAGAGGAGTGATATTTAAATTCTTAAACCTTAATAATGACATAAATTCTCCCTAACTTCTAAGGAAGACAATTAGCACTCCATCATCAATCTTAAATCCCATAAAAAGGTCTCTTCAACTAATGAAATAGTTCTTGGCATACACAAAAGGGTAACACCTCATTTATGTATCATGTTATACAACCATGAATACATTGTTCTTCATTTTCATTATTTGTCATTGGAAGTCATACATCTAAAAGACCCATACTTTGTTAGAAATGTTCTGACAATAGAAAAACCTTTAGGTCCTTTGAATGATGTTGATTTGTTTGTTACCTTCAAAAGGTTCCAAAAATGAAGTTAACTTAATTTTGTGAAATATGATCATGTTCTTAAGGTATCAAACATAATCGACAATAAATTTATAGTATAAAAACAATGTGTGCTAATTGAGAAAATTGATCCTAGAAGTATTGCAATAACAAATATCATATTTTTGAAAAGGAACAATAGAGTGGACAAAGGATATAAAATAATTTTGCATTGTTAAATTACTTGTAAATTAAAACATATTTTAAAACATAATTAAACATAAACTTATTTTTAATTCTAAATATTTCAAATATTTAAATCAATGTTTACAGAACTTTAATTATACTTTATCTGATATTATAATCACAAAAATAATTTGTTTGCACCAAAAAGTTTATAATTGCAACAACTAATCAGATATTAAAATTAAAAAAATTATAATATTTATATAATTTGTCAGTATAGGATCACTTCTAGAATTCTAATTTAACAATTATCATAATACGGTAGAAATATATTCAAAAGTATAAACAAAATTGACTAAAAAATTAAAATATTATTGATTATATATAATTAGATAGCTTCCTTTGTGATGTCGAAATAAAACTTAGTTTGTTCGAAATAGAAAAAATAGAATGATTTTGAGAAATTATTAAAATAACTCACATTTGTTAAATATTCTAAAGTTTAAGTACACAAAAAAATTTAGAAAAGTTTTTATAATGTTAATTAATTAATTAACTTATGATAGCTGTAATTAATAGTTGGTATCATCATGTCTAATAAATATTTAATTTTTTTCAAAAATAAATTCTTTCTATTAATTAAATATTTAAACATTTAATTGTTCTAAATCATTTGCAATATATATGAGGAAATGTTTTTTTGTAACTAGACTTTTCCCATTTATAATATATCAATGTAAAACATCATAATAACTACGAAAACAATTTGTAACATAAGTAAAAAATATAGTGTTAAAAAGTTATATTTCAAATTGATCATTTATAATTTAAATTATATCAGACAAATCATCTTAACAATTACTCAAAATCATACTACGTAATGTAAGTTAAAAAAAATTAAAATTTTAAAATAATTATAATAATAGAAATCTAAAAACATCATATCTAGGTGAAAGAATTTCAATCGAAATTAAATTAGAATAAAATAAAAAACATATTTAACATTAACATGTTAGAGAAAATAAGCACAACACTTACAACTATTTATAAACTGTGAAATATCAATTTTTTATATAAGAATGACAAATATTAAAAAACATATAAATAAAATATTTTTTAATTTAAAGATAGTAAAATCAAATATCTACTAAACAATAAAATGATTTAAATTTTAAAAATTTAGTTTATCAAATAATTAACTAAAAAAAGAAGTATAGTTTTAGGAAAAATGGAAAAACATATAAAAATTTATTTAAAAAAATATAAATATTTAACTAAATGAAAAACTGCAAAACATTAACCATGTACGAAAATGTTAAATACAAATTCTATTATTTAACAAGGGCAAATGTTGAATATGTCCATGGTGAGAGAGTTAATCTATTAATGATAGTATCAAAAGTTAGTTACTTAAAAATTAAAAAATTCATAAATTTGGGAAAATTAAAATAAGTAACTAACTTTAAAAAAAGAAATTTACTTACACAAAAAAATGTAAATACATGAGGAAAGATAAATATTACAATGAAATAAATGCTCTATTGGCACAACATAATATCAAAAAATATTTTATGATATTACAAGTTAAACATGCCTAATGTTTCAAATAAAAATTATTTAAAATTACAAATATAAATAAAACAATCATGATATTGGAGTACTTAAAACATTAAAAGCTGTCTTCAAAAATTATTCTCATCATGCAAAGCATTCCAAATTTGAAAGAAAAAGGTTCAAATTATTAATTTATTTAAAACAATAAAATTTTATAATCTAACTGTTCAAAATTTTAGATAAATAATGTAAGCATTAAACAAAGGAAGATCATTGCTTCTCTCATAAAATTGATTTAGTTGGACATAGAAAATACCTATGAGTCTTGTCGAGACAAATCTATACAACAAGAGATGCATGACAACTATTAGTACATAATTCACAAGAATGAAAAATATGTTTTGATATGTCGATTGAGTTAGAGAATGATTTAGATAGTCTAAGTGTGCATAAATATTAAGTAACACATAAACATATAATAATTGATCATAGTAAGAGAAATATTGGTTCTTACAAAAATTTTGATGATACAAAATAATTGTATTATTTATTAATCTTTTTTATTAAGTGTTTCAAAACATGCATCAAAATATTTAGTTGATCAGTCTATTATAGAACTTAATTAGTTGATTCTTATGTTAATAAAAAATTAAAGACAAATAAATGAGTGCTGGAAATATTTCTTTAGAATGGTTGAACTTTCAAACGTTGGAGTTAATGGATAGATCTCTTAGTACAATAATTTTCCATTTAGAGCGTGTCTTCTACATAATACTTTGGCTTAGAAATATTATAGCAACAACTTGATACCCATATGAGACATAGGTTTACTTTCATTCTATTAATGATGATGGGTATCGCTTTCCCTAATATTTATGTAAGATGTTTGCAAGTGTAGACAGTGAAACATATGGATAAATAATAGTGAATTGTTATAATCGAAATAGTTTAATTAACTATAGGTTTAATGTTTAACCAATGAGAACTGAAATCATGTTGACAAAAAGTATTGACTTAAATCAAATAATTACATTCCCTTTAATATAATAGTTTGGAAGTTCAATATAGTTAATATACTTTATTTACCAATAAAACTTAAGCATTTATAATATATTTTATTAACTGAATTTTATGATTTTTTATAGATTAAGTTTATGTCAATCAAGGAAAATACATATAAGACAATGTTAGTTCCATTGAAGATTCTCTTCATTAAAGTGATAGATTCCTAAGAGATTTATTTTGAATTTAATTTTAAAAATTTTAATTTTATTTTTATTAACATATTAAGCATGAATAAAATTATTTTTCTGAGGTGTAAATATTAAACTTCATTGTCACTATAATTTTTATTTAAATTAATTATCTTAAGAAACAAAAGACTCCAAATTTTAACCATTTTACATATTACCTTATCTTGATCATGTCTTTGGAGACATTTTTCCCAAGACATAAAAAGTAAATTAAGAAAAAAGTTCTTGTTATTACTTGCCTAAACCTAAACTTTCAAAGGTATAGAATTAAGGCATGATTCTTGATCCCTTATGCTATATACTGTCTAATCATTGAATAATTTTGAAATATGTTATGTGCTTATTAATAAGCAAGAGTCATGATCTTCATAGAGAACCAAACGTGGGTAGCCAAACTCATATTTTTGATTGATTGTATATGCACAAGTAAAGCTTATATACAACTATCTCATGTGCAAATAAACAATGTGAAACAAAAATTCCCAGTTAATTTTGCATATATCACTTCAAAAATGTGAAAATTGATGTGTAATATTTGATTTTGTGGTCACATTACAATCTAAAATTCATTTGCAACATTAAAACACAATGATCCAAATGAATTTCTTTATCACACAATTTTGGTGATTAAACATTCAAACCTTTATCTGTCTTTCAAAAATGTATAACTTCAAATCCAATTGTTTAGTCATACAATTTTCAAAATTGAATGATTGAAATTTTATCCCATTTTTAAACTAAATAGATTTAAATCTATCCATCTAATTATTTAGATTCTTGTAATATTGTTGTGTTGATTAAAATCAATCATGCATCAATCATTTACCTTGATTCAATCAAATAAGTTTTTAATTTAATAGTCCAAATTAAAATCAATCACATTGATATCATTTAGCTTATACTAACAAAGCGCCTTTTTCATTTAACAATCTATATTAAATCAATCATCCAACTCTTATTTATCATGAACTATCCTAGAGTTCGAAATTCGAAATAGCATTCTATGAATTGTTCTAGTTAATTTATGAATGCCATTGGGCCACCCGAACCTATTATATATTGTAAATTGCTATTTTCAAATAATTATTGAATTTGAGTCGTTCTACCAATAACAATTTATAGGAATATTTGATAACTATTTTTTTCGTGATATTAATTATTTTTTAATATTTTCAATATTAAAAAATTTGTGGAAGATTACATAATTTGTTCAAGCTATAAAATTTAAGTCTTAGCAAGCATTACTAATTATTATTTCTATTCATTGTGTCTCTCATTCTTTGATCTCCAAATATCTTATCTTCCTCAGTAAGCTAATTTTTATTCTTTTATTCCATCATTCAAGTGAAAGCATAATGTATTTGTACTTTTTTAATAATTTATCAAACATAAGATTACGATAGGCATCAAAATGAAATGAGTTGTTTCAATTTTTCTTTTTCTATGTTTTTTGTCTTGTTGAAATGTTGTTATAGCCCTTCTATTCTATAATATGTTTGTGAGTGTTCTCTATTTGTAAAGGGCTTATACTAATTAGTTTTATTTTTTTTTTGTCATTTGCATTGTCTTGATGTATGCTTCAATTTGAGCTAAATAATAAAAACTTGTTATACTTTGTTATTATTTTTAAATTTTTTAATTTAAAATTTTCTTTTAAAATTAAATAAAATTAATCTATTATAAAAAATTAAAATTTACAAATAATTATTAACAAAGATTTATTTGAGCATAATAGGAAACTAAAATAGTTAATTTAAATTATATTTTTAAAATTTCTTTTCAAAAGTTTATTTTTTTTCCTAATCATTTATCTTTCGCTAAAGTACATTTCAACTAGTGTCAAAATAAAGTCCCTTTTAAATGAGAAGAAATTCTTCAAAGAGAAAAATGTCTCAAAATGATATTTTAATGAATTTTATTAATAGTGCATCTTCGAATAAGCCATGACTCTTTTTTGGTCAATATAATCTCTCTTGGAAGACTAGGATTGCCATTCACTTGATGGTAGTATGTAAGGAATTATGAAAGCCACTATAAAATTCACTCAAATTTCATTTTAAAAAGTTCAAAATGTGTATTAAAGCACCTAGAGTTTATCAAAACTTGATATGGTTGCATGAACAGCACTAAAGGGAGTTGTCAAATATGTTTTAGCTAATGAGAACCTTCTCTCTCTTCTAGTCAAGTTGGGGTTCTAGAATGTGAAGGTAACTCTTGTGGGCTTTCATTGTTTTGGTGTTCTTTTGTCAAAACAAAGAGGGCATCAGTTCAATTTAAGCATGGTCAACCTCTTGGTTCCTAACTGGCGACTTTTCATTCTTTGTCAACATATTAAAATGATAGACTTAGCATGTTTTTCTCTCTTCTTTCCAACCTAGTGAGAGCTTTCACTCCTGGATGCCCATGGTGGGTGAAGTAATGTCTACTCTAAAACCTATCAAAAGATTCCAACAGTTGCCTTTTGAAACAAATGGCAACTTCTATCAGAGTTAGCACCTAAATTAAATCGATCAAAATCACTTCAACTATCCAACCAATTGGAAGAGAATCAATGGATTCTTCTTTGATAATGATTCATCCTACCTGAACCACATGATAGAGGAAACATAGAAAGGTACATTTGTTCTTAAATAATTTAAAAGAAATATGACAACACATAATTATGAGTTTCTTAGAATTCTTTTCAAAAACTTTATTAAAAGAAAAAGAGAAAAGTTACTATAATGGTGGATTATCTTAACAATTAACTTAAACCAATTGTACTAAATATTACTCTGAAACTAATTTTAAAAAATTAAAAAATATAACATCATAGAAGAGTGCAAATACTATTGTGCAAGTATAAAAATTTTAAAAACTAAAAATTATAAAAATTGAAAATTTTAATAAATAATATGTATAAAATATCAATAATTGATGATTCAAAAAATATATTCATTAGAAATGTTCAGGTGAAACAAATGGCAACTTTTATTTCACTTGGCACCTGAATTGAATCGATCAAAATCCCTTCAACGATCCAACCAATTGGGAGAGAATCAATTGACACTTCTTTGGGAACGATTCATCCTTGCCGAACCACAAAATAATGTTACATAGAAGGTACATTTGTTGTTAAATATTTTAAAAGAAATACGATAGCACATAATTATGAGTTGCTTAGAATTCCTTTCAATAAATTTATTAAATTAATAAGAGAAAATTTACTGTGATGGAGGGTTATCTTTAAAATTAACTTAGACCAAAGGTACTAAATATTACTTTGAAATAAAGTTTAAATAAATAAAAAATATTATGTCATAAAATAGTGCAGAAACTATTGTGCAAATATAAATATTATAAAAAATAAAAAATGAAAAAATTGAAAAATATTATAAATAATATGTATAAAATATCAATAATTTATGATTAAAAAAATATATTCATAAAAATATTCATGCGAAATAACAGCTTCATAAGTATGACAAAAACACATAAATGATAAAAAATAATAATACATAAATTATGTGAATCCATTGACAAAAAGTTGCATTTAAAATAAAAATTTGTATATCTTCTACTCCACAAAACTATTATAATAAAAAGTACTAAAAAACAAATCTTTTATGCCAAAATAATTTTAAAGCATTATGTCATTTCAAATTATAAAATACATATAATATAGAAAATAAATATTTTCTACATGAAAAAGGTAAAAAATTCAAAATGATTTACATAATATATTAATAAAATGATTCATTAAATACTCTAATGAATGTATGATATGTCAACAAAAAGTTTCTAGTAATAGAAAGGAATAATATTATGGAATGCAATTATGAATACACAAAATACTTAGATGGTTAAGGCACCCATAATTTAAAATTTTAAACTTTTTCGATAATGTTCATAGTTATGTGAAAGCATTTCATTGAAAATTAGGGCATCGTAAAAGATAAAAGGAAATCACAAATATTTATAACTGTATTAGTAACATGTAAGTTTTTTTATCAAAAATATGAAATGCACAAATAACTTATTATAATTGAAGACATTTTATTAATGCAAATATCACCAATGAGTGGTAATGATATAAGAAACGACAATATTCAAAAAAGTTATGTTAGTCTGACTAAATTAAAAACATTAAGATAAGTACAAAAAGAAATTGAAAAGAGGGGATAATATATGTTTAATTATACAATACATTAAAGGCATTCTTCAATAACAAAAGATGAATGACGTCTTATTGATTTCCATAACTTTTAAAGAATTAAAAATATACAAAAAAGTAATTACGATAAAAGAATAGTTAAAACTTTAAAAATAATGTGCACAACTATCATACTGATATGTATAGAAAAAAAATTAAAAATGAATCTATTAGAAAATTTAAAATATTATCCAAAATGTGCATGGAAAGTAATTAAGTAGAATAAAAGTTTGTAAGATTGATACGTTCACCAAACCTAAAATTTTAGTGATGCTTAGGATGGATGTGCAGAAGGCCTATGGACATGTGAGATGGCCTTAATCTTATCATATTACATAACTATAAGTTTCACTACTAAAAAAAAGAATTTTCATTTTCATTATTCTATTTTTTATAGTGTAAATATTTTATTTTTATTGAATACAAGAATATCTTTAATTTTAACTATTCATCCTCAAAATTTTATTTCCAAGGCATTTTTACAACTTTTGAAATGGTAAGACAATTTACTATTTATATAATTTATCTTTAACAATTTTAAAATTTAAGTCTTTGTGATTTTTTAATTTTTCAAAATTTTTTATTTTCTTTATTTATTTTTATATGCTCCTTTCTTTTAAATTAAATTATTTTTTTGATTCATAATTCATCCATCATTCTAATTAATTTAAAACTTTATTTATAAGTTTCATTTTTAGTTCTTTCGTAATGGATTATTCATCATAATAACATGTTGTAGCATTACCTAGAAAGTAACTTTTGACAATGTTTGCACGGAGAGTAAATATTTAATATTTTCAATTACTCAAAGTATTTCGAATATTTGTACTTATGTGAAACATTTATTCAAATTTCAAATTTTTTATTTTAAAAACTTAAACAATTTATTTTTTTCCAATTATAATTAAATCTTTAGTGATAAAAAATATTTCATTTTTTTAACAAAAAAAATGAAAAAAATAAATAGAATTATTATGGTATGAAAGGCTAAAAAAACTAAATAAAAATTGAAAAATAAATTTGTTTTTATATTACGTAAAAAGCTTTTAATAATATTAGAATAAATTCAAACAAGTTAGTATAACTTATTAGTTAGAAATTTTTTAAAATTGCATTGCACTAATTTACCTTATTTATAATTTTAAATTGTTTGGCCAAACATTAACCCATAAAAGTATTTAGGCAATAAACAATCCTTACAAAAATGCTACAATAGATGATAAAGTAATAAAACAAAGTACAATATGATGAACAAAACTAAAAGTTTAAGTTACATATCAAACAATTTCAAAAAATTGTTATTTATGCCTTAAAAACAACATTTTAAAAATAAAAAATCATAGTTAAAGTTAAAAAAAGAGTAAAAAGAATGCTAGTTTTTGGAAGAAATTTTGGCACAAAAATTTTCTAAATAATACTTGTATAAAGGTGAAATGAAAAAAATTTAAAATATTATATGTTAGTAGCATGTCAAAAAATTAATGTTATAATAGGATAATAAAAAATATTTGTTTGCCAAAATGGTGCAAATAACACAAAGTAACTCAGACACTTTTAAATAATCAGGATGCATTAATTTGAAATTATGTCATTAAAAATTTTAGTGCTTGCATAAAAATAGTAACAAATTTATGTGTTGATAACTTTGTTCATAATTATCAATAGAAAACTTTTTCATTAGAAAACATCAAACTTGTTTCTTAATGAACAAAAAACATATAACAAATAAAAAGGGTAATTATACAACAAGCTTATCTATAGAACTAAATAAATTACAAATAACTTTAATGAATAGAAAACTATGAAAATATTTAATTATTTGAAAAGAAGATCCATAATAAAAAAATTTTTAATTTTTTTAATATATATTTTAAATTAATAAAATAATATAAACAAAAAAAATTTACATACAATAAATTTTATGATAAGAAAATAGTATTTTATAGAATTAAATAAGATCCTTTTAGTAGTGCAACATTGCTAAATATCACTTTTGTGAGAAAGAATTAAAAAATGTAAAAAATAAAATCATAAGTAATGCAAAAATATTAATGCAACTAGAAATAGTTTAAAGAACGATAATTAGTGAATTCAATAAATAGCATAACACTTAAATATCAATCATTTTTATTTGGTAAAGTACAAGAATATAAATTCGTTTTTTTGGAAAAAAACCGTGTAAAAAATTTATAAATATAAAGATAATAAAAATGCAATTTTTTTAACAAAACTTTTGTAATGCTAATTTCAACAATATTTTTGGAAATGATAAGCGAAAATAAATTTTTAACATTAAGAAAATTAAAATCCTTAATACTACATGCAATTGGGTAATCTTTCAAAAAAATTGAAATACTAAAAAATTATTGGCAATTACCAAAAAAATAGTAAAGTTTAAAAAAAATGAAATTTTCAAAACATTATTGTAATGAAAGTGAGTAAAATTAAAATGTTTTTAACTAAATTATAACATTTTAACAAAAATAAAAATTTTACGAATAGAAAAAATAGATAATGTTGTTAATATGTAAGAATTGAAAGTTTTAATATATTATGAGAAGCATGAAAAAACTAATTTTGTGCATAAATGTGTTAAATATTCTAGATTAAGTACCTCAAATAAGTTTTATTATGATTATAACTATCCCATATTTATTGACTAGTAAGAAAAGATATTTTGTAAAATATGATCTTTCCTTTGGAAATAAAAAAGGTTGAATGTTTGTTTGATGGAAAAATAGTACAAGAATGGCAATTCAAAACTTCATAGTTTAAGTAAAAAATTTATCAAGATTAAAATATAAAATTTCATCAATGAAATAGAAAATTTATCAAGTAAAAAAATTTTTGAATAACTAATTTACAAAAAATATTCTTACAATGAAAATATTAAGGTGTCTAGAAATTTGAAATATAGCAAAATAAACTACTTCAACGACTAAATGGTAATATTATTTGCATGAAAAGTATATAAATTATCTAGCATTAAAAAAATGTTTTAAAAGGAGGGAGTGTTTGGCAAATAAGGATATTAGTTTGCCAAATATTGGCTTTATTAAGAACATGATCAATAGTTGCTAAAAAATATTCAAATATTTTTTCTTAAACAAACAATTTAAGAGGAGATGGAATTGGTACAATTGAAACTAGATCAACCGTTATGTTAAATATGATTTAGGACATACCTGTTAGTGAACTAGATCTTGCCACCTGTCAGAAAAAAAAACTCAATGTGCACAAGAGTTGTATGGAGTGGTCTATAGTTGTAGGAATCATTTGGGATTAGAAAGGTAAAATATTATAATTTCTTGCCAAATCAAACGACCATTGCTTGAGGAAGCAAGTGTCTTTTCAATCACCAAGTGTTTGGAAGCGTAAATGGCAATAGGTTTCTTATGCTAATGATTGAACTATGCCAAATCACATATCTTACAATGATCCTAGGTCTCCAAAAACTTCCTTTATAGTAAAAAAACACTTAGCAAATTGAGCAAGTGATCGGAGAAATTATGGTGGATTTGTTCTTCATTTATAATGGGAATAACCAAAGAACCAAAAAAATTACAAAAATGGTTGTTAAATCTCATAACAAATAGGCATGATATTATTATAATATTCCATTATAAAGTAAGACCATATTGAACATGGGTAAAACTCTATTACATTACATTCATAAATAATAAAAGGCATAAAGTTTGATTTTTTTGCCACAAAGATAAGTTGTTAAATTTCGAAAGTTGTTGTGCTACTATGAAAATACAACTGACGTCTTAGTAGATAACTTTTCAGTTGCTCCTTTCCCATCACATAGTAGTTTAATCATTAACTACATTATCCTAATATAGCATATTATCACTTCTAGATAACTGAGTCTAAAGAAATACCATTCATAATGGTGCATCATCAAACTTGAGTGATTATTGCTTCATTCTATTACTAAGTAGAAAGGTTACTATTTATAATAGGTTCTCATATATAGCATTGGTACATCTATTTGATATTTTTCCATTGAAAAATCTATTTGACAATTAAGATTACCAAACCACGAGAATCACTTCCTACCCTCTTCAGCTTATTGTTTAAAGACTATAACACAATTTTCGTAGGTGCATGTTGCACTATGTTTCATTAACCTTAGGTATGTTGAAGGAACCTTGAGTGTGTAATTTTATATGAGGCAATTTTTTTGTACTTTTTAATTTTATAATATGTAGTAACTCTTCTTATGGAAAAGTTTTTATCACCTTGTTTTTAATGATATATACGATTGATTTCGAAATGGTTATGTTATTAGTAAATGGTTATTACTCCTATAAATTTTATGTTTCAATTTGATATTATGGTAGGTATCAAGCCTTAATTATTGATTATATTTAACATCTTTCATTTAGGATCAATAGAAGAAAATCTAATTTGACTATAAGTATACATGGTTGTTTTAGGGGTGTATATTTTTTTTAAATCCCTTTAAGAACTTCCTTATCTTTATTTTATTTATAACTTTATATTTTCTACTTTCTTTAACTAGACAATTATAATTATCTATAAAAACTTTCTTTTGACAAGTAATGGTTTATTAAAAAAATTAAAATTTTTTTGACTATCATATCCTTTTTGTACATACATTTTAGTAACTTCTTGTACTTAGATTGTATTTACAATTTTTAATTATTAATTGATATTTTTCTATCAATTTAAAATAAAATTTTTGAATACTTTAATTTTTGAAAGTTTTACTAATTAAATATCAATATTCAAACTAAAAAAACATAAAAATGGAACAAAATCGAACAATGATAAAAAAAGAAAATTATATTATAAAATTATAGTTAGCATATTAAGAGTGGTCTTGTAAGATTTTAAGTTCAACATTAATCAAAAAAATAAAATTGGAAAAATTGTTTGTTAAAATTAAAATATATTAAGAAAAGTTAAAGAATAAAAATTATAAATATTACAATTTTTGTAATGCTAAAATATATGTGTAGCTATGTCGTGATAAAAATATTCTATTAACAAAATTAAAAAAACAAATTATATATTAAATTTTCAAATAATAATTTCATAGTAATAGAAGTGTTGATGATATTTTTATTAACACATAAAACATAGTACAAAACCTAAAAAAAAAAAAAAAAAAATTTTGAAATTTTTTAAATATTAATTTTTTTGTTTAAGAAATTTTACAATGTTTTATTACAATAAATATTGTGAATGGGGTTGTGGAAACCAAAAATGTCAACATGTAAACTATTCAAGTGAATATTGAATGTATATATGTCTAATAAGTCTTATGGATAACAAAAAATTATATTTCTTAAAAAAGATTGCAACACAAGATAAAGGAAATCTTTATTACTCCAACGTCAATAATAAAAAAGTATTACAAATGTTTTTTGGCATAAAAAACTATAATTTTTTTAAATTGCTATAATATTGACTAAATATCTACAATTTCCAAAATAAAATTTATCACTAAAAAATAGAGCAAATAGAGTATGAAACACTAAATAATTACAAAATAAATATTACATAAAAAATTTGAAATGCGAAAAATTATGACTATTAAATTTTAATATAAATGATTTTCACAATTATAAAAAGTTTATAAAATTGAAAAAGTTAAAAGTATTTGTTGATGAAAATATATCAAAAGATTAATGTGATTTTAGAAACATATTAATATATCCTAAAATTAAATTATAATTTCTGTTGTGTTATATAAATGTTCACAATAATTTTAAATAAGGAAGTTTTGTGAAGCTAAAATATTTATAAAAAAGCCAAAATTATAAAAACAATGTTTTTATGGCACTAGAAAATCTGAAACATTTATTACTATTTATGCAACTTGTGAAAAACTAATATTTTATATTTAAACCCAAAATATATTAAAAATTCTATTTTACTAAAATGTTATTTAATGAGAAAAAAATTGTCATTTATCAACTAAAGAGTTTATGGATGATAAAACATTTAAAATGTAAATACATAAGAAAAAAGTGTAACTTAAATATAATAATAACTATAAATCTAAAAATTAACTTTATATAATAATTTCTTTCATAAAATTTTAACAATTATGTGCATCAATTTCTTTTCCATAAGATTATTTTGACAAATTTATAAGTTAAGAAATAAAAAGTAATCAATTAAGCCAAAAATGTAAAGTATTTAAACAAAAGGAGTTTTTTTTAGAAAATAAAATTTTTCAACAAAAATTTTGAATACTACCACATCTTTATGGTTCATTAGATTATCCTACACACTTAATGATTACATTAGTTAGCCTTTTATGCTATTAGTTTTGTACAATTTGAGATTCTAAAAATGTAGTATGACAACATTACAAAGTGAAATTCAATCCAAAAATACTAGATTTGAATTAATTGTAGTATGTTAAATGAAATTCATTTTATGCTTTTTTTCATAAGCTAAAAGTTCATTTTTTTATTGTTTACAATAATTGAATTGTAATTGAGAAAGAAAACTTTTATTATAGGAAATTTTATTATTGATGTAATAAAAATTACTTTTAATATTATAAATTCGAAGTATAATTAATTAAATTTTCTTGAAATTTCATACCTTTTTTTATCAATGAGACTAACATGTTTTTAAAACTTGACTGAATTGGAATTCTGTCGAGTCTGAAATCAAATACTTATTGCGATAATTACTTTTGTTAGTTCATTATATTTATTATATTTCTTTTTAAATTGAAGAATTTTTTCTTATGTTACTTTGTAAAATTTATTTTTTTTCTAAAAAGTTACCCATTTATTGTGAAGGATAATTTTTTTTGTAAATTTTCATTATTTTATGTATACTTCAAAATTTAAATTTCTACAAACTTTTGTATTTTATTGTCATTCTTACATATTTTCATTAGAAAGGCATGATTTTCATTGTGTTAGACACAAGTTGAATAATATAAATGTTTTATAATAATGATGATTATTTTAGTTTTTAATGACATCGTTGTATTTGGAAAATTTACTTTTACTAAAAAAAATCTTTTCTTAACATTTACTAAATAATTTTTATTGATTATATTTTTTTTAATTATTCTTTTTCTATAATATTTTGCATTTTAATAATTATAGTTACAAGAATAGTTAATAAAAAATTAAAATATTTATATTATCTTAAATTTTTTTTAGAAAGTGTGAAAAACATATCTTAAATAAATAAGATAAATGAGATTGAGAAATAGGAAGTCATTGTGATAATATCCCATTTGAAATCATTAACAAAATTGATTTTTGTATTAGAATTTTTTTTAGATACAGAAGTTGATCATATTATATGATAGTTACAATTTATAAGATTAATATAATAACTAAAGTTTAATTTTTGCATATGAATGTATTTAAAATATCAACAATAAAAAATCATGAATAAATGTAAAAATGTACTTAGCAATGACAGAAGATAAAAGAAAGAAAAGTTTAAATATTAACACAATATAACTAATAAGATATGAATATAATGTTTAAATAGGGCATAAATTAATCATAATTCAATAAAATGTTATTGATAAAAAATATTAATAACAATTGTCCCACATGTTAATAAAGAATTTTAGTTATAATTGAACTTAAAAAATATTTTTTTTCACAAATAGTATTTTGAAATGACAAAACAATTTTCACCTAGGATAATTTAAAATCTTCATAACACTCTAAATGCGTTAAATTTTCAAAAAATATATTAAATATATTAAAACCTAAAAAAAAGTTTTTTAAAAAAGGTGTAATATTTTTAATATTTGTTTTCTTATAATGTCAAAAGATTTATGATAATATTTAAAACCATGCACACTCTACATGCTCGTGGTTAAATATAAAGTATTAAAAAAGTAATAGTTATAAAAATTTTTAAAACAGTTTCAATAAGTTATAAAAAAATAATGTTTGATTTTAAATGTTGAATGATATTCAAAATGTTTTGTAAAATAATATCTTTTTAATATAAGTCTCATGTTGTTACCATATTTTAAGAACTTAAGATGTTTTAAAAAATATATCTAATTTTGGAAACTTATTATACCAGGTATATAAAATTAGAGAAACATATATTAGTTGTCTTTAAAAATTAAAAAGATGTTCAAAATTTCAATGTAATCCATTGAGAAAGGCTTTTCTTAGTCATCTAAGGTTAATAAGACTTAAATTTAAGAAAAGTGTTTTCAAAAAATTTATTTCAATCATATATCATAGAGACGAGCCATATTAGAAATGATATTTTTGTCAAGTTGACATAAAAAGGTCAATACAATGTAAGCATGACAAATTTTTAGAAAACATATTGCGTAAAATAAGCAACTAATTAAAAAAACCAAAAAAGTATAAAATAACAAAAAGTTTCGAAGAACTTAAAGGAAGCAATTTTAGAAAATAAATAACATAAAATTTAAATACATAAATTATTAAAAAAATAAAAAATTATCTATTTAATAAAATGAGCAAAATGTTTGAATTTTAATATATCAATATACAATTACATGAAGTGATCTTTTTTAATTACAAGATATCCTAACGTGAAAAGTCACAATAAATAAAAACATGGATAGTTTATCATTTGAATAAAATATAATAGAATTGAAAGAGGTCATTAAAAAGATAAAATTTCATAGCCAAGTAAAAATAAGATATTGAAAACAACAATATTTGATAACATAAAAATATATACAGTTTCTTGAATCAAAGCAATTTATATCATTCAATAAATATTTAAAATAAAATTTGAAAAACTAATTTCATTGTTTTATAAACATGCCGAATCATTTTTTTTTTCAATAACAAAAGATTTCTTTTGTTGTTACAAGTCTCATAAACGAGTTATTACAAACTGCAAATTCTTAAATGTCAAGGAATTGTTAAAAAAGAAAATATCTAAAATTAGTATTGTAAAATATTAAAAATATCTCAACAAAATGAAAGAAGTTAACAAAATAAACAAAACAATCAATTCGTTGTAAATAAAAATGCAAAAAATATAAAAATACAAAAAACCATGAACGTAACTTAATAATTAAATCATTAAAATTATTTTAACATCTTATTCAAAAATAATATTCTCATTTTTACAAGCATGAGAAACATTTGGTGAGAGTTTAAGTCAATTAACATATAAATTTTTTATAAATTATATGAGGCAAATTATGCAAGATCAGATGAGTGAACTATTTATTTAACAATTTTTTTGTTCTAAAATTTTAGGAGAACAATTTTTGCACTTACAAATAAAATTTTTTTTTTTTAAATATTATTTTGGAAATTAGATTGCTCAACATTAAATGAAACACACAAGGATTTTTAAATAGTTTAGACAAAACTTGTACCTATATCTACCCCAAATGACTAATCAGACTTCTATAAATTACTTATTTTCATCAAAGCCAATAAACCAAATACACATAGATACTCCAATGAGATACCAAAATTCATAAAAAAGCTTGACTTTACGAAACAATTTGGAAACTTTACAGCTTTTGAATAAAATAGTTCCTATTTTTTTAAATCTTTAAAACAATATTTGCACAACTAATGGCTAAAAGTAGTATCTCTTATAGCTAAAATCAATTTTTTCAAAAGCTAGACATCATTGGTGACATGAACAAGATGATGGTGCAGCTACTATTTGATTCTAGGTACTCGAACAAAATTCCGTCGAATTAAAATAATAAATAAAGAGTTTATATTTAATCATAATGTGATAAGATCTAGAAAATTAGATTCAAATACTAGAACAAAGGTGATGTTAAATAGGTTATTATTGACAAATGGAGAGGGACATTAAGTAGCTCAATCAACTACTCCAGATGAATGGTTAGATGTAAGTAAACTATTCACAAGTACCAGTGTAATATGGACCATTTAATAGCAAAAAAGTTCTATCAGTTGGTTTAGGAAAGCTCAAATTTAGCAATTGCTTTTTTTTGGCATCACATTGCAAAACTTTTCACGATATTTATGCTTATAATATTTTCATTATGGTTAAGCCAAATAAGGTTGACAAACCCACAGTGTTCCCAGAAAGTCATAACCTGGGTCGCCATTGCATATACCTAAATATGACTAAATTATCCCAATTCCTTAACCAATTCACGAGTCCCTCTGACTCCTTATGATTATGTCAGTTAAGGAGTTATGCCTTGAACAAATTGTCCCAAAATACTGCAAGAATCGTTCCTTAAACCATTAATTTGAGCTAACCTTTCTTAGTTTATGTAAGGCTGCTATCATGTGGCTCCTAAATGCCTGTGTCTATATTGTAAGACATAAACCTGAGTCAAGTCCTTCAAGCATTCCGATGAAAAAATATTTATAAGAGTTGAAAAATATTATATATATATATATATGAAATTTATTTGAATATTTATAAGATTTCGAAAAGAAAAATAACTTAATTAAAAAAACAAATACAACATAGATAGAAGCTTCAAGATTTATAAAAATCACAATCATTTGTTTCATAATTACATAAAAATTACAAGTTTTAACAAGCTATCTATAAACATTTAGAAATATATTTTGTTGTGGATTAGCAACTCCACAAATACAATTCTTGTTGGCTCCAAAGTTAGTAATTTAAGCACTCAAAATTTTATCAATTGTTTAAGCTATAGGTTTGCTCCAACCAACTCAAACTACTATAATTAACCATGAGATTTTATTGATATAAACCTAAGCTAACCTAAATATTAAAAAATATTTAGCTTGACTTTATGACCATCACATAAAAATATACAAAAAAATGAATTATAAATATGAATTTTTAGTATCTCAAAAAATTTGTAACAAGAAAATAAAAATTATCACAATAAATGAGCATTCTTTTTTTAAAAACAAAAAAAAACCTTTATATAATATAAAATAAAAATCTTCGATACGGTTATTATATGTATGTTAGAATAAACACAAAACATTTTTATAAAAAAACAAAGCTAAAAAATTAAATGAGATACCTAGCTAAAGTTGTAAAAATTTTGGTACAAACAAAATAAGAACACTTTCGGATAACTTGATCACAAAAAATGTATTTCAAAATCTTGATGATAAAAAATTGATTAACAGTATAACAAAATAATATATTTTATTGCAAAAAAACATTTTGAATAAGAACAAAAAAAAATTATCACTATTAAATGATTGTCACACAACAAACTAGTTTAGCATTTGAAATAAAAAAGATAATTATATTCAAAATTTATCAAAAAATAAAATAAAATTAAAATTATAATGAATTATGACTCTTAAAAACATAAACCAATTACCAGAAATAAAATGTAAATAGTGTTGTACGTTTTTTGTGAACTAATTAAATACATCTAGCAAAGAAATTGATGATAAGTAATAATCACAAAAAATAAATTATGGAAGAAAATAGGAGTAAAAACTAATGAAAAAATGAATGTGAAAAAATATGTTTTTCTTAATATAGGTAGAGAAAAATATTTTAAAGATGGAAAATAAGAAAGAATAAAAAAATAATATGAAATTAAAAACATACACAAAATTAACAATGTAAAAGTTTTGACTACATGACAATATGAAACATTGCACATAGTTTACTAATGCAAAATGCAATTGTTGTAAAAATAATACAAAAAAAATATTTAAGAAAAAAATTTCAATAAATGTGGAAAGGGTTAAAGAAAATCAAATTTTTAAAGTTTTTGAAAAAGTTAAACATTAAAATATTAAATACAATGTACATAATTTGTCATTAATATCTTACATAAAAATGTGATAAAAATAATAATTTATATGTAAAAACTGTATACAAATTAATTTATAATTTAAAAGTCAATAATATTGAAAATATGATTATAAAGTGTCCCTATATAATTTATCTTCTATATACTAACACGAATAATATTTTAGTGAAAAAAGTTACTGTGCTACAGAATAAAACATAAACAATTTAAAGGTATCATAATTCAAACACATGATTACAGCAAATTTCAAAAAATTTGCTGCAACGAGAGCGAGAAAAATAAAGATAAAATACATTTTTTTGTAAAATAATGTAATTAAAAAAACAATTTGCTAAGCATTTTTCATAATATTTTAAATAAAAAGTGAATGTAGTTGTTCAATTATGATATGTGTTCTTCAATTACAATACACAAAGTATAAAAATGAATATGAAGTTTGTTCAAAGAAAACTTTTAAATATCGGAAGAAAAAATTACAAAATATAATGAAATGACAAGTGATTTTATATTTTTTTATATTTTACTAAAACTTTTTTTCTATATACAATACATTAATTAAAAAACGTGTTTTACAAATATCAAAAAAATAAAAAATATATTATAAAAACATACTTTTTAATAAAGAAATGGAAAAATAAACAATTTGATAAAATCTATGCAAAATCCTATTTGAAAAATATTATGGACAGCAAAGAAAAATTTTAAATTTAAATAAAAGTCCGCACAGGAATAAAGCATTAATTAGTCATATATAATTCGTAAACTAAAATAACCAACACAATAAATTATCATTAAATAAAAAGAAAATTTATAGAAATTGAAATGAAACATTTGTAATAAAAAAAAATTAAGATTTGTACAAATGGATTGTTACCAAAAAATAAAAAATAAATGTTCTAAAACAATTATAAAATATGAAAAAAATGAAAAAAAAAATCATTTAATTAAATATATCCTAAAAAATTAAAAAAAAATAAAAGATGTTTATAAAAATTACTCATTTGTTATATCTAATACAATGTGTAAGTCATCAAAGTTTATTTTTAATAACATAAGAACTATTAGTCCATTATTAGAGATAGAAAAACAAAATGAAAAAAAGAAGAAGGAAGTATCGATAGTTGCACAAGAGTGTTTAAATAATGGCAATTTATGAACACACAAATATATTACTAATTTGAAATAAAATTTTCTTTGTAAAGCAATATATCAAAATGTTTATTTTTTACAAGGAAATATTAAATATAATAAATATTGTTAAGAAATTTAACATTTAAAAAACAAAAGAAATTATGCATCAAATTTTTTTTTGTTGTATTAAACAAATACAATAACTGTGTATAGCATTTTGTGTAAATATTATCTTTAATAGTAGATTAAAAAGAAATTTAAAAACTTCATAAAATAGATATGATTAATATTAAAAAATTGAAGGTTGTTAAAATATCTACATAGTATATTAAAAAAAGTTTTGTTAATAATGTAAGAAAAATAAACGTCATGTTGTAAATCAAGAAATTTAGAATGTTGAAAGGTTGAAAAAATCACAATAGTGAAATACCTAAAAAATAAAAAAAAATGTGTACATTATAATTAAAAACAATATTCCTATTATTTAAGTCTTAACAAAGGTATAAAGACAAACGATGTTATGTGAAAATAAAAATAATTTAAAATATATTATTTTAATTCATAAAATTCTTATTCAAAAGAAGTGAAAAAATTATAAAAAAATAAAAAATAATTTACATCATATACTAATAAAATATTTCATAAAAGTTCACTATTCTTGTTATATAATATATCAATTAATTAATTATTTAATCAGAAGTATGTATGTTATGTGATATAAATCATTGATATAAAATATGACATTCCAAACAATAGTGGATTAAAAATCTCCCAAGTTTTTGTAAAAAAAATAATAGCATAAAATATTTAAAAGTAGATAATAGACACATAAAATTTATTTATTTAATATATTCAAGAGACAATATTCTCACTTGTGCATCAACAAAAGGGTTTACTTATTATAACAAACAATAAAGACTTAAGTGTTTAAATTATATTATGTTAAGAAGTAATGAATTCATTAAAAAAATATGACAATTTAATTTTAAAAAATTGAAAAAAATAATTTAACAAAAGATTTGAATATCTTCAAAATACATTAGCATGTACTTTTTTTATGAATGCAAGGCAAATAAACATAATTTTGTAAATAGAAATTGTTATGAATTTTAACATATAAATGTCATTATTGTAACTCAACACTAAAAATGCTAAAAACTATGTGCATAGGTTGTCTAAAAAAATTTTATAATTCTAACAACAAATTCAAAAGAAATAGTTAAATCCCATGAAAATAAAAAGTTTAGATATCTAAAGGAAATTTAAAATCTTAAAATTTATTTTTATTGTAGTCGACACAAAATATTATCTCAATAAATAATTAATGATGTTGTTAAAAATAAATAAATTGAAAAGCATTAAAACCTTATGCAATTGTATAAAATTTACATCAATGAAAAATTTCAATAAAAAAATAGAAAATGATATGGAGACATCTGTGTTTCAATTTTTAAATCCCATTTTCTAGAGTAATCTAAAAAATGTATTTGAGATAACTCTATAACAATAATATTTAGTAGTTGTTTGTGGAGATATTATGAATATGTAGTAATAACTAGTGAAAGTGAAGAATTGTGATGGAGCACGGCATACCTACACCTTTAGTTTGATTGAAGATTGATTGCTCTGCTTAATGGCTTGATTAACTTCCTAATATATGGTCAAGTGGGTTTACTTCAAATGTTGTTGCTAAACCATTACAAAGTTTTCTATTCATTACATTTTCATTAGTAAAACCATTAAACCTTTTATTTATAGGTAAGTTTTAATTACTTTAAGAAAATGAAGCAATCATTTCATTTAAACCAGTCTTCTTGAGTTTCATTTGGCACGTTGAGCTCTAGAACACATGATATTCAATCTCATATATCATAGATTATAAATACGTGATCTAAATTAATAAAATAAGTTTAAAATATGCATAATATTTTTCATAGTTTATGGTCGTCAAATATGATGACAAATGTTACATATGTATGATCGAGTTTTTGTATTAATTTGCTAGTAAAAATTAGAACTATAAATAGGTCATATATTTACAATAATCTCATTATTATATTTGACAAACATTTGAGATAGAAATATAAAGTGTGAACATTATTTTACAAGTTATCTATCTTGTCATATGTTTTTGATATTTTAAGAGTTGAGTTCTTCTACACATAATATCTACACATACTCTTATTCATGTGTAAAATTTTTATTTCCAATGAGAATTCCAGGTCTTTATTAAATTGTAATTGTGTTGAACATGTATGATATAATTTGTCATATTGATATGATTCTTCATTTAACATTGAATGACAAACCTCTTCTTTTTAGTAGGTTGTATCTTTCACATTGGAGTAGGCATTTTGTTTTGTGTTTTTGCATAAAATTTATATGAAATAGTACAAAGTAGAATGTTCCACTTGTGTGATTCATTTCTTTTCATTCATTGCATAGAGGACTAAAGAAAGAAATGTTCCAAAGTTGTTATAGAAATATCATATTCCCTTTATGTGTATGACTTGTTTGTTAAGTTAAAATTGTTTGAAAAAAATATTATCATATTATTGTGGCCATATTTGGCACAAAGATATCCTAACAAATCTGCATATTATGAAAAAATTAATTTTACATTAGTGTCCCACTTTTATTTTTTACGATCACCAAACCTTAATGTAATAAATTTATCATGCTTGTACCATTTGAGTGATCTTTTAGAACCAAAATTGAAAACATAAAAAAAACAATAAAGCTTTTCATTTTATTATATATTCATTTATATCATAATTGCATGATAAACTTATGCTACAAATACATAAATATCAGATAACTGGTTTATTAGGGAAATCGGCTCCATCTACGTATTACCTTAGAATGATCTACTGATTGTAAGTTTATAAATAACTGCCAAATTAATAATGACAAGTTTAATCACCCTAAAAAACAAATAAAGCTATTCAACTTAGTTTTAAAAATGAGTGATTCATCAAGAATATAAGTAGGACTATATTTTTTTATCTTAGAATAGATGGATGAACACATTTCATTCTATTTTTTTTATTTAGTTGACTCTAGGCATAGTAATGTCTTCATGATACATTTTGATGTTATTTCACTTCTATCTGAAAGGAATTAAGGTAGAAGATGTAGAAAGTTTTCTATGTGTTATAAATTTTGATCTTTCAACAACAATAATTATTGTTGTTTTATGGTCAAGGTTAGATAATCACTGTAAGCTCGTAGGTGTTGTGTTGAATCAGGGATTGAAGTTGTTGCAAGGATTTCTAATATGCCCACCATATGGCAAATGTTGCTAGTTTAGTGGAAGCCTCGCTTGGTTGACTGTGCTTTAATGAAGGCTTTGTATTCAAGGTAAACTCATTTTAAATCATTATGTGGTTTTTGTTTTTTGCTATTTGTTTTAATTATTGTTTATTCAATAATAGTATGTTTATAAATGTAAGGAAGGACTTCAAATGATCATAATAACTGTTAGATAGAAAAAATTATTTATGATAATAATTCTAAAAGGCACCATTTTCCTACACTTATAGCAAGTGTAGTCCTTTCAACTATTGTCATAAGTGGTTGTTAGAAATGTAGAAGTTTCTAAAACAAGTTCATTCTCATGTATTGTTTTATAGCAAATTTTTTCCAATATCTATTAACATTGTGCATTGTCCTCCTTTATTTCTTTGGAAACGTTAAGCATTGTTGGAAAATGCTTTTAAAGTTTTTTTTAATTGTTAACTATAATGTTTTTATTGTTTTTGTCCATCCTAGAAATATTGTTGATGATAGAAGTCATAGGTCAGCTACAATTATTCAACTTAATGCAAGATGACAAAAACTTCTACACTTTTCTTCTCTAAAAGTCTACAACTTTTCTTCTTTCTATTAAGAAATGTTAGATTTAGGTATGTTTTCTGGAGATAAACTATTTCAAATCACTATTTTATACTAGGAAGAGAAGATGCAAAATAAATAGAATTGGAAAGTAACATCATGTAATCTCAAACTAAGTTTTTCAATCACAGGTGCCTTGTTTAATTGATGTCTTGATGATATCTGTCTTATTGAGTGTGATGATAACTTATCTAAATGCATTAATTAATTAGTAATTAAATAATGAAGCTAATCAAGATTATGCTAATTTAAAAGCAAAAAGCAACAAGCATGAACATATTCATGTGATATAAGAGGCATGAAATTTTGAAGTAATGAATCACTCTAAAAGGTTGCATAGTCACATATCTATTTTGTAAATGACTTAAAAAACAAGCATGTGTATTGTGAAAAAAATTATTTGAAGGAAATTCTTGCATTGATGCTTTGAATTACTCGAATATTCGGTTAAGAAAAAAAATCTAGATGTCAAAAATTATTTATTCACTTTTGTTGCAAAAGGAACTTATTAAATTGAAGGAAATTTTTTTAAATCTTGCTTAAAATGTTTCTTCATGCACACAAGCTATTCAGATGTGAATTTGAGTTAATGTTTTAAGACTATTAATATTTCATCTCATTTATGTATGGCTTTTATCCTTTCTTTCAATTTAATTTGGAATAGTT
Organism: Vanilla planifolia; assembly: GCA_023846275.1. Classification (NCBI taxonomy): domain Eukaryota; kingdom Viridiplantae; phylum Streptophyta; class Magnoliopsida; order Asparagales; family Orchidaceae; genus Vanilla; species Vanilla planifolia. Next base: position 643,814 of record JAIUJO010000247.1, on the reverse strand, counting down.
GCCTGTGTTGGAACACAACAAAGTACTTACCAATTCATTGTTTTAGTACTTCACTTAATAAAGTTAATTAATAGGACCTTTGAAGGTAAATGATGGTACTTTAAATCTCACGCATCCTAAAATTTCTTGAGTAAGTATTGACATTGACTTAGCAATAGAGTTAAACTAAATTCAAATTTCTACTAATGGTATTTAAAGCAATGGCTTTTGTTAAAAGATCTTGTATGATAACTTACCTAAACTTGAGAAAGGATGCTACAAACATAGGCATGAGCTTGCTCAAGAAAAACATTAAAAAATAATTACATAACTGTTAAGATCATTCCATTTCTTATATCAAGCAATAGGGTCATTTAATTAATAGACAAAATGTCCGCGAAGATGTCAACAAAAATAACCAAGAATAGGAAAAGATTGAAGCCATTAAAATTTCTACTTTAATTGTTAACTCTTTGTGAAAGAAATCCATTATGGATGACCAACCACATGTTTTAATAAAAACAAAAACAATTGAGCACGACCCTAATGCTAATGAAAGACAACTAATATATACAAGGTAATGCAATTGTCTTGCAAGCCAATTACTTCATAACTATACCTCCTTAAAAAATTCTAAAAATGAGACGGAAAATGATTAAGTTTTTTTATTCAAAAAATTGGTATAATAAAATTTACCATAGATATGATAATCTAGATCTTAAAAGTTTTAGTGAACTTTAAAGAGATCAACAACCTCTTTGTTTGAAATTTAAATAAAAGAGTTTAATCCATTGAAATGTCAAAGGATGAGAAAAAAATTTATAGTAGATTAAAAAAAATCAATTAGCACAAAAAGTATTACAGGATACTTTCAACTATCCAAAGTTTAGATAATGGTGGTCGTAATGAATGAATTCTTATTTTGAAATATTTGTGATGCTACTAAAAATGGTTTAGTCATGTGAGTAATCAATTTATTGAAATATTTATTGTTGGATAAGTTGCCTCGTTGGAACCTATGTCTTTTTTGGATAAGACATAAAAATTTGCTATTAAACTCAATTTTTAGCATTATTATTTCAATCAATCAAACAAGCTATAGATTCTTTGGAAAGATTTAAATATTAATGTTGACATCAATGAAAGTAGTTTATCTATACCAACATCAAGAATCAAGACTAGGTTTCTAAACCTAGCAACACTTTCGCGTATGATAATAGCATGGTATATAGAAGGAGCCTATTAAGGGTAAGTCATATTGCATTGTTAATCACACTATAAATCCATGGATGTAGGATAGGGATTTTAATGAAATCACATCTTCAAATGATTATAATGTGAAATTTAGTCTTAAACTAAAACTAGTGTAAGACTTTGTTGATTGCATAATTCTATGTCACCTAAAGAAAGAATAATTTTTTAGTCATTCTTTTATATGGGCAAGAAGAGGTAATAAAATATTCATTTCAAAAAGATTAGATGAGGTGTTAGTTGATGAGAAATAAATAGAACCACATTCAACTTTTATAATTCATCACCTTTTAGAACTGGATCAAGTCATGTTCCTCGTCTACAAAATGTCATCAAAAGTAATCTTTCATCAGTTAAATAATTTAAATTTCATAACATGTTTTTGAATCGCCCTACATTAGCATAGACAATGGAGAATAATTAGAATTCTTCTTTAAATTACAATGGGAAGAAGGCATTAGCTTTAAAATAAAATGGACATAAAATGAGCCATAAATATTGAAAAAATCAACGTTTGAAAAAATCATTTATCCGATTAAATTGGATAAGGAAGAGGTGAACCACAAATATATAATTTTTATAGGAAAACAAAAAGAGGATTAGTGGAAAGTGTTTTATCTTGTTAATTGTTATTATTAATAATAGAAAAAAGGACTTAGATGTCTAATAGAAGGAGAAAGAAATACAAGACTCTTTTATACAATAGTGACGAAATAAATAAACAAACAAAGATGACAAAATAATGATAGTTGTAATCAACCACTTTTAGAATCTTTTTATGTCTCTTAAATAATTAGTGCTGAGAATATGATTAATTACATCATTTCATTATTAATTAAAGCAAAAAAAAACAATAGAATAATGCAAGATATCACCAAGGATGAAACGAAGATGTAAATTTTAAAATGAATTTAGATAGCAGTGTGGGCTTATATGGTTTTAATGGAAAATTCTCCATTAATTCTTTGGGTTTAATCTCAAATTTTGTGTTGAATGTAGCTAAGGAATTTTTAAAAGATCTTTAATTCTTTGGGGGATTTCAGGCATAAAAATTTTATATATTCATAAATCTCATAACCTATAAATCTTTGTTGATTTTAGTGAAAATATTCTCCAAAGCATCATAAAAATAATATTAATAATGCTCATTGTTGGTTAAATATAACAAAATTTTGATAGGTTGATTTCTCTCAAGCAATCGTGTTTTATAAATGAAGAGATATTCTATAGAACTTATTAAAAGTTATGTAAACAACATAATTATCATTATTAGAGAACATCTAGAAATTACTCTTAATCTTTGCAAGTTTTTATAGCTCTTCCAACACTCTGCAAGGCTCTTAGATATAAAAATTAAAGGCGAGGACATCTATAGAAATAAAAGAGTAATAAGTAAATAAAATTTCTAAGGGATTAGGATGTATTATATAAATCTTTCTTTGGCTTATTTGTGCTACACACCATATATAGGTCAGAGGAAAGTAGCTTACTTCAAAATTTTGATAAATAAAATTAATAAAATATTTCATTCGATGGAAAATATAGTTATTATCTGTTAAGGGTTGACTCATTCTCATCAAGCATGCCATATCCTCAATTCCAATATATATAGTAATAACAAGTAAACTTCTAATGTACTTTTATATTAATTAAAAAAGGAATGAATTGAGTTATGTTAGGAGATAATGCAAAAAATCTTAAGCATCACTTCACTTCTTGGAAAACATTTATTTTCTATTAGAGGAATATAAAATTGGTTTTTAGAAAATAAAGAAAATGTTGAAACTTTTTATGTAAAACTTAATTGGTAAATACTCAACAACAACACTTTGTGGTTTAACTAAATGTCAATAAAATACCAATCTTGAGATGCATCAAGAATGAAATCCATCAAATGGGCTAGCATACAAAGGATGAAACTTTTTATTACAGGGAATGAAAATTTGTCTAACACGATGAATTTATTGTATATGTTCCCTAACTTGTGATGTGCAGTTCAGCTGTCATTCTACCTAGGTTTATTTGAGATGAAAAGACACAAGTCTAAAATTTAGATGACAATTATGAAGCACCCAATGCCCTCTAAAGATGTTAATGTTAAAATGGATGATATTCAAAAACATGTTCCATTACCAAATAACCTAATGAACCTAAATTTCCAATTTTCTTTAATTGGCCAACTATTGTCCAAATGAAGATTCAATTGTTCATATTTTTTATTATAAAGAAGCTAAATAAACATGTGTTACTTTTAAAAATAATTTACCCATTATGCAACTTGATACATATAAAATCATGAAATGATTTACATCATACAATAAGAAAGGTAATATAAAATTTCTAATAGAAAGGTAATAATCACACTACCACTTTAATATCATAGAATATTTAGAAAGCTAACATAATTAAGAACTTTGAGTAATTAAATCAAACAGTAAGAAATATTATATATGTAATATTAAAGAGAATTGTTTTCTTTAAAATAAGCTTTTTTCAAATCATTCAAACATTTTAGGATGATGTCAAATGAATGATTTTGGGAATCATAGATTAATTGGCAAGAACTTAAGAGAAAATACTAGAAATGATTAGTCGTTACCATCGGTGATCTAGATGTAGTTAAACAACATGGGTGAGATGTTATTCGACAATTGAGGTGCTATTGTAGTTAGAATTTTTAGAAAAAATTTAGAGGAAACGAGTTTAGATTTTTCAATATTTAAATAAATCAAAAAACACCTAAAGTCAAGGTACTGGCCATAACTATGGGTCTTCAATTATGCAACAAATTGCAAATTAGCAACTTATACGTTTTAGTGAATTGTAGTGTGTTATCGAATCTATTCTAAGATCAAGAAAATATAAAATGGGAGTTAGAAATTTTTAGTATGGAAACTAGTTTGCTAAACATAAAGTGGAGCTTACTATATAAAGAAAATAATAATGTGGCCAATTATCTTGCTAAAACGCCTAAAAAATTCAATGCGTATAAGGATGGATAATCAATTCTAGATACATGAAAGTTGTTATTAATATAGAGAAATTATTGCTTCCATACATTTTGTTGACATAAAGGGCATGACATTTAAAATATGGAATAATTTTCGTTTTACATGGGGTACAATTAAGCTATTCAAGATTTTTGTCTATTTCTTATAATACAAATAATGTTTTTGTAGGATAAGTATTTCTACTTTTCACAATTTTTATTCTTGTGCATCGAAAATCATAACATAAAAATAGTTGAATAACAATAGCTGGTGAGTCCTGTTGATTTCCTTAATACAACTTCAACAACTAATGTATCAAGAAAGTGTGCAACAAAGTAATTTTTATTAAAATATAGTATTATTGTTATGTAACACATCTTCAAATCATAACATTGTGTAAGGAAAAATTGGCTATCATTATAACATGCTACATGTTGAATCTCACACAATTTCGAACGTTCACAACGAATTTTAGACAATGGACTAATATGATTTATGTTGATTGTTTTATTGTTCATTTGCACATGGTTAGCATTAATATTATTCATCTTAAGATGTAGTTCTACCGTGAAATTTTTTTTGCATGTAGAATAGATAGAAAGAATATTCAAATTTGAGCATAGGAAAAGCATCTCGACTCTTATACTAAATAGAGTCCATCTTTGTTTACATTGGACTATAATGATTGACATCTTTCAATACAGAAATGCCTTCACAAAGGTATGGACATGAACATGAGACATGAAAACTGGGAAGAGCATGACAAGAACTTTGTCTCCATATTGCAATCACACATACGAAGCTTACCCACTTCTGTAATCATAATGGATTTCTCACCATTTTTGTTGACGACATCAAGAACTTTTTCACATGTCCTACTAAATGGTTAGAAGCAAAATTGAATAACCTATAGAGCAATGCACAACACATTTATTAGATGAGTAAAAAAATTAATTAAGCCAAATATTGTTTAACATTTAGCTAGAGAATGTTAAAGACATGAATGAAAATGATTTCTAGTTATTTAAAAATGAGACAAAGCCAATTTAAATTGTATCATAATCATTTCTAATTAGAAATCCCGAACATGAGGAATAAAGCAATACTATAAAAAAAGCATGAACAAAGATGTGGCTTAGGTAACCAAATCCTTATCTCTTACTATAATGATTAATGTTGTATTTAAGTCTAACCATATATGTACTCTTAGTGACAACATGGTCATAATTGGGATTATAATTGTGCTTAATTTCATAACTTCAACCTTGTTTTGGGGTGGCATAGTAGAAATCAATGTAATGTCCACTAATTTATGAGATTTAGGACTAAGGGGATTAAGGATATGGCCAAAAATTATTAATGTAGGATAAGTATTGGAACTCTTATAATAGGATTTATGATGGGAGGCAATGATGAAAGGATGACAATAATATTGGAGATAAATTCAAATCATAATTTAGATGTCAGATAATCAATTAAAATATTTAGATAATAAACTTGGTTGTGTGTTCTTTTAGATAAAGAAAACATTATTTGTAGAAATATAATGCCAATATTAGAAAACGATCTTTCTTTTTATTCCATCATAGAGCTTTAAATATATTGTAATTTTAAACAAAAATTCAAACAAAATGCCAACTAAACTACCACTCTTAATGAAGACATACAAAAATTATATCATTTGTAAGAAAGGATGAAAATATAATATGGAACTTATATGAAACATTAAAATAAATATTTAAATAAAAAATATAATAATCTAATAACAATAAATAAAATTGAGTAGTTCAACTCAATTATTATCATAATTTAAGCTATCTTCATCATTGAAAACTATTATGAGAAGCTTTTCCATGTAGTGTGTTAAGTAAATCTTCATCAAACTTAGCATTGGTCTTATGATCATGTAAAACAATGAAATTAATATTACATAATCAGTGGAAAAAATATAATTAAAAATTTTATCAAAAGGTTAGTTGATTTTTTGCCAAAGCTTATTTTATGTTATTGAAATAAACATTATGATTCAAAACCACTACTTATTGAAATGCCACATTTTACTTTTCTTCTATCATTTTTAATATTTTTCTACAACCCACATTATGTCTTCACATTATTGTATTTTGAATGTAGGCATGTTGTGAGAACATTTCCTATGTGATTTTTAAAATTATTCTTGAGCAATATTATTTTAGAACTCCACTTATGCACTCATTATCATGTGTATGTCAACATTGTTATGCTCCGTATCGGCCAAGTTGTTCCAATAAGAGCTAATGTTTCAAGTGACTTCTCTCCTTTACCACCAAACCAATAATAAACATAGCAAAGTAATTGCATCTTAACTACTACAACTTTTCTTGAAATTTAAAATGGCTTACAATGGGTCAAATCCTTTTCTTAAACAATTTGTAACTTATTTTGAAAGCAAGTTTTGAAAACAATTTCCATTAAACTTTTACTAAAATTTGATGTTGTTCTTATAACACTTATGGCATAATATTTTTACATCAGGTATATTTTTTTGAAAGAATAAATTCTATTTTATAACAAATTAAATTAAAAAATATTTGACCATTTTAGAGTTGTATTATGAAAAAGTTAGTCTTGAATGATGTGAACCCTAGCATTAAATATTCTAAACATGAGCATCACAAATTATGCCTTAGTTACATGGCTTTTTATTGTACTCAAATCATAAAATGATTCATGTTACACATTTATGTTTTAAATTAAATAATTTAATGTCAAAATCCTTTTGATTATTATGCACAATCTCTTAATATATGTAAAATATTATTTTTTGAGAAGGTATAATTTTTATTAATAAGAACTTTATTTTTCATTTAAGATTACCTTAATTAAATTTACAAATATTAATCTTATTGTACTTCTTAAACTGATTTCAATGAACCTTGATGAAGCTATTCAAACAAAAAAAAACTTAAAAATATCATATTGCTATTAACTATAGAAATTACATAGATAATATTATGTGTGATGGATTTATATGGCTACATTTATGTTATACTTTGGAAGAACTTAGTTATGCTAAGTAAGTGCTTGGCATTTTGGTCATGTAAGTTCTACCACTTCAAATTTCCATCTTATTATTGAAATGTGAAGTTTTGTATTTCTTTAATACAAATACAAACCAGAAGAACATTCTAAAAGCGATCCACTTAAGTTAACTCTAAGTGAAACCCATCAACCTCTCAATAATGTCCTCATAACTCTAATTCTTATTACAGTAACAAAACTTTTAAACATTATCTTTTCAAGACATATCCACCTACGTTTATCTATCTTAAGCTTAATCTAACAAGAGCATTGAAACAAAATAAATTTCATTTTTGTTACTAAAAAAACTTTTCTTGCCCCTAAATTCAAATATAACAGTAAGCATAATATTTATTTGCCTATTTGTATGAATTTATTTTGATAAAGCAATTTGTCAGATCTTTAAAATAATGGTTGAACTCAAAGAAATTTTTTAAGAGTTTAAATGCGTAACATAATTTCTTAGTTGGGTTAACTAATATAAGAGAAGTTGCATTACATTGTTAATAGTGCTCATGTCATAATTTTTGTACATTTCTACTATTTATTCTTTCATAATGTTTTATTTATTGGGAATGTTTTTTTGTACATAAAGGTTAGCATTTTGATACTAAGATTCTTACTATTAACATGCTAAAAACCTTCATGATGAAAATATGGAATTTTTGTTTTATAATATTTTATTTCTCCATCGTTGAGATTTTGTGCACGAACATGCAACTAGAGAAAAGCACAAAGATTGGCCAAACTTCCTTTTTTTAATAAGTTTTCCAACTTTTTTTAATCATTGTGACATAAGAGTAAGATCTAAATCTAGTTGCATAAATCTCATCCTGCCTCTTTCTTCATAATTCTTTATTTCATATTTATCTATAATAAAATATTTGTCATACTTTTAAGCAGAATAGATATTATTTTAATAATTTAATATTCCATTATCATTAATAAACTATATGTTTTGTTATTTTAATTATTTTTTTCTTTGTATTTTTTAAGAATGCATGTGCAATGTTTTATGACAAATTGCACAAAATATTTTTATGATTTTTCAAATATTTTGTAGTGTCTACTATTTTTATTTTTTGAAATAAAAAAACTTTAGTTTTATTTTTATTTGGTAAAACATGTTTCTTCTTTCTTTTTATTGGTATTGTGCTGTGAATATATATGTAATATTATATATTTTTTGTTCTAATTTATTTTTTATTTTGTTAAAATCTATTATTTTCTTAATATAGGATTTTTTTTTTATAATAATATGTAAATTAGTTCTTTATATGTTATTCAATTTGATTGCTATATATGTATAACAAATTAGTTGATTTTTTTGGGTTTTACTATTATATAAGTAAATTCATTTTTCTTAACATACTCCTAATTAAATAATTTTTTTCATTTCCTTCACAATTTTGATTAGTTGGATGTTTCAATAAAACAAACATTTTTGTTTCTTTGCTTGACAAATCCATATATATTTTCATTTCATAGACATGCCTAACTTGCAAAAAAAAATGTAAATAGTTCTAATGTTAGAATCTTTTTTATTATTTTAATAGTAATTTATTAATTATATTTTAGTCATATTATAATTTTCTTCACATATTTCTTATGTCTTAAATGCAAAAGCCATTATTTACTAATAAATTAAAAAAAATTTTGTTATTCAAATATTAAATTTTTCTTAAGAATTAAAAGAAATAATTTTTCAATTTAAATTAAAATATATAATTATCATGAAAATTAACAATTTTAAAAAATATTCAAATTAATTAGTAATAACAAGACAAAATAATTCTTTTAATAGTAAATTAATGTAAAATATGATAGTGCAATCAATGATGCACATAAAGTCATTAACAAAATTAAAGAATAATTAGTCATATTATTTGTAATATTTGCATTAAAGTGAGGATTGATGACAAAACTAAATATAGGCATTATATATTTGGTAAAATATTATTGTTTTAAAAAATAATAATGAAAATACATTGTAGATAAACCATTTTGTAATTCTATGATATTTTAAAAAATATTTTGCAAGTGCCTATAATTTAAAATTACTAATTAAAATAAACATAATTGTAAATATAAAATAAAAAGTAAATAGAATATTTAAAAAAAAAAATATTTTGTGAAGGAACTAATAAAAAATTAGCTCAATAATAAAAAAGGATTGTTCTATGAAAAGAAAAAAAAAATTGCTGACCATATCGAATAAAAGAAATGTACAGAAAACTATAAGTTAAATATCATAATATAAATAATAAAAAAATATCATTTAAATAAAAATGTTGTAAGACAAATAAATGCTAATAGTCATGAAATAAATGCAACTCAATTTTAAAATAACATGTATAACATTTATAATATATTAAAAAAAATTTAGCTAATTAAATAAGGACAACTTTTCTAATATAAAAAAAGAATTACTATATACAAAAACCAAAAAAATGATTTAAATAATTATCACCAAATGCGTTTGAAATGATCACAAGTTTCAATAACAGTGTAATTGCTCCAAACTTCTTAACCCAAAATTTTGAAATAATTAAAAGTTAAATGATTGATAAAATAATTTAATATTTAAAAGTTTCGTCATTATGTTCAACATATCAAGTAGTTACAAAAAACAAAAAATTATAAAAATAATATTAAGAAAATTATAGTTACAAAACTTTAGGCAAAATTATTAATAGAAATTTCGAAATAACTTCTATGATTTTGAAAAGACACTGAGATTATGTTAGTAAAAAGATATACTAAAATGTAGCCTTATATCACAAATATTTAAATTAGTTTCTAGTAATTTTTAAGAAATCAGAAAAAGCAAAATATTAAATATTTATAAATATATTTTACATGTTGTAAAAGTCTAATTTTTGTTTACTTATAAATATTAAATATTAAAATATTACTTTTCATTATAATGATTTTCTATTAATGCAAGTGTCATAGATGGCATTTTACAAATAAGAAAGTCACAGGTCTTAAAACGATTGGCCACATGAAAAATAATTACTTAAAAATATGATTTGGAAAGTTTGTGAAAATATAAAAACATACAAATAGATATATTATGAACCTTAATAAATATTATAAATATTTAAAAATATTTTATAAAAATTCAATGAAAAAAATTAAAAAAATAAAAAATAGATAATTATTAAAATTTTCAATTTTCAAAATAATTTTCAAAAAAGTTTTAAAAAAATATTTAAAAAAGTTTCAATATTAAACGTATAAGTAAAAAAAATTATTGATTTAAAACTTTTAAATTGTGTGATCCAAGCAAAAAAATTTAAGAAATTAAATATGTGGGCACAAATGCTAAAACATTAATTAAATAATCCAAAGCTATACAAAATCATGTCAACTAAAATAGAAGCACAATAGAGTGAAAAATATGTCATTTACCGAGACAACATAATTTTGAAAGAATTTTCTTTGTAAGAAAAAATTTTAAAAACAAGATTATTTTATATATAAATAACATAAGCAATAACAATAATGCCTCAACAAAGAGTTTTCCTATCACTACACCAAATAAATAAGCTATTACTATTAAAAATATTTAAATATTTAAATATTTTTTATTATAGAGTTGTTAGCTAATTAAAAAATGATAAGTTTAAATAAGAAACATAAAAAAAGTCATATCACAATAATAAAAAAAATTCTAAAATATTTATTATATTTGCATGGTACATCATAAAGTTGTACAACAGCATAATAAAAAATCATGTAATTAAAAATAAAAGATAATATCCTTAAAAATATAGAAAAATAATAATAATAATTGAATACTTAATATATTAGAAACAAAAATTAACTTATAATAAAATTGTTAGAAAAAATGCACATTACAACTAAAAACTTAATGTACAAATGTAACAAATATGTAAAACCAACTTGTATGCAATGAAGCTTAAGAAAGGCTTCAGAACTTAAAATGCTTTTGTACATCGATATTTAATCAGTTTTTGCTTTAATCAAGGTGGAGTAAAAAGATTACTGTGCATATCAATAATTTTATTTTTTAAATTACACAATGAGATAAAAAAATTTATCAAGTATAACATGTTGTTATGATAATTAAAATTTTAAAGTAAATGAAAATAATTGAAAATAATAACCCAAAAAAATAAGTATTTGTAATTTCTTGTGAATAAAGAGTACTAAATACGTTTAAGATTTATTGCAAAATAAGTCAAAAGCATCATACCTAGAATTATTTCACGACATTCTCATTAAAAAAATAAAATAAAATGAGGAAGAAAATCATTGAAGGTTTCAATTAAAAAATCATAGAAAAAGAATATAATTTCATCATGCTTGTGTAATTGCAAAATTGAAATTAATGAATAAATTAAAAATATGAATTATTAAGGTAATTAAATATTTTAAAAAAATAAATAGAAGCTATATGACATAGTAAATGAATTCATATAGTGACATAATTATGAAAATGTACTTATGGAAACACTTTTAGAAATAATTTTAATTGCTAAGCTAATTAAATATTAGAAATCTTAGTTCGTATTAGAAACATTTTAACTAAAAGTCATAACAATAATTGAGACAAACAAATGAACATGTATACCATGATATGCAAATCTATAAATGATAAAAATAACAAACATCATAAAAAAAACTTGAGGGGTCAAAGTTTCAAACGTATCAATCAATAGAAAAGATTTTCAAAAAAAGTAAAAATGTTAAAATTAATAATTCTAGAAAAATTAAACATATTGTAAAAAACATTTAGTAGAAAATTAAATACCTTTATAATTGAAATATTAGATTGGAACAAATCAAAGGAAAAAATCTAGTGCTAACTAAATATTATAACAAAATAAAGAAAACCATCATTTGAATGAATTAAAAACTTATTTATTGTATTTCTACTTGACGTCAACCAAAACCTTTTGTAATAATATGAGCTTGATGAAAGCTTTAAAAATAATGGGTAAACTAGTGAAAAAAAGATGAAGGAAATCATTAACAAAAAACTTTATACTATAAAAATGATAATTATAAAAAATAAATAAATAAAACTCATAGTAATTAAAAATGGATAAAATATTTACAAATTATAAAATTATTATGACAATTAAATTTTTAAAATAATGTTTAAAAATATTTAACAATTAATTATCGCAAAATACAAAAGAGTAGAAATAATCAACCTCAAAATAAAATGTACCTCATTGGAAAAATACAAAATTATAACAATAACTTAATAATAACATCTAATATATGGACAACATAACAATTAATAAATATTCTGTATGATATTAATTTATGAAATATTCATGTGTTGTTAAAATGTATTTTAAAAAGAATAAGAAACTTTTAATGCAAAAAGTATTAAAATTATTCCATCAGACTTCTAATAAGTTAACTTTTGCAATATTTTAACATTTAGGGATGTCTTAACTAAAATTAAAATTAGAGCAAATATTTTACAAAAAACATTTGTGGAATATCTATAATTGACGATTTTTCTAAGGTTTAAGCATAATTAATTATTTAATAATATAAATTATTTAATGAATATAAAATAGTTTATATCGTAATTTGTTTAAAATTTTCTAAACTACAAGTGTAAAATAAGAACAAATTTTCTTTTAATACAAAAGAATTGCTATCATTCATCTCAAATGAAATATCATAACATCACTACAAAATTATGTTAATGAAAAATTCTTAGCTTTGAATATGTTAAGAAAATGGATTCAATTGGACAAAAGATTTAACAACACTGGGCTTAAAAAGTCCTTTTTCGAACTTCTTTCAACATTCTAACTCAATGTTGTATATTTTTAAAAAATATATAAGAATTTTAGATTTGTTAAATTTCTCAAGTTAGAATAATGTAATAAGAGAATTTCATAACATAAAAAATTTTTAGTGGTCTAATTTGAACAAGTTTTTGCTGACTCCAAAGCACTAGGTTGAGCAATATTAAGCAAGTCATACTCCTATATCATAATATATTGTATGAATCTATATGATTGTATAATTCAACATAATAATTATATGGTCTAATATCCATTTATAGTCAATCCAGTTGGTATGAAAGAATGTTAACATGCCATATGAATTTGATATGGCAAGTAAAAGTGAGCAGAGCTTAGAGTTCAATAAAAGTTTATCGTACCATTCAAATTATTTTATTTTACTTAAGTTTACTTGAACCAGATCATTACATGGTCTAAACAAATATTTGTATATTGTATTTTTTTGTTTCACTTAATTAGGCTGAGAACATCACCAATATACAATTCATAAAATTCATTATGCAATCACATATTATATGATGGTGATATACGACATTTTTTAAAGTTTAATTTCAATTTGAGTGATTATACTATAATGTATAAGTTATCCATATTATTTAACTATTTCAGTTTTTCATATACTTTATTTATGGAATGGCTTTTCCTTAATTGAATAGTTTGGTCATATTATTTTAATCTTAGTAAGCAATTGTTCCTTATACTTTTGTTAGATCCACTTGTTAGCCTAGATTAAATAGTCTACTCCTTCAATTGTCTCTTTTCTCCAATAGCTAATCATATTGTTTGAAACATGATCATGTCGTTGATTTAGTCATGCAAAAGTTTTCATTTCAAATTAAAAAGATAATGCATAGTGTAGTTGAGCCACAAGTTTAATTTATAACGTGTGGAAAATATCTTACTCAGAAGGAATACTTAGATTCTTCATCATATAATTATCTTTTCTATTATTATTCCACAAATGATTAAATTTACTTATTTTATCAATTGAAATGTTCTTCTAGCATTAATCTCCTTGCAACGTTGTTCACCTATCATACTCAGATGCTAATTTTGATGATCAATAGCATGCTATTGAAATAGGTTATTGTTATCAAAATATCTTAGAATATTTATTGCTCATTAGATCAATAACCTCTTGTTTTTTATTACTTATATTCTATGTTTATCACAAATGAATTGAATGTAGTGCAAGGAAGTATTTGCTAAATAATATCAAGTGAAGCTAGAATTGTAAATAATAAAAGCAAATGGATGAGGTCCCATTCACTCAAGGAACTACTCTTAAAAATATGATTAATGTCTAATACTTTTGTCATAAAAAAGTCTTCTAATGTTATAGAATAAATATTTCCTAAGAAACTTCATTAGGATGTCAACTTTTGCATGTTGTTAGCAACAAATTAAATGTCTACAAATGACACATCTATTGCCATATTTTATGAGTATTTTTTTTGTGAATGTAATCCCTTATCGTCTAGTTTCCATTTTAATGCAAAAACTTGTTCTTAAAATGCTCAAAATACTATATATATTATGCTTCATTGGGTTCAAACAATAATTCCATGTTTTTTCATAGATCTTGACCTTAAGGTGTGTCCAAAAAATGATGAAATACCTGCTATGCTTTTTCTTTTGTACTGTTGAACGTACATAATTTTTTTAGCTTCGTCTTGTGAGATAATGACATAGCTTAAATTTGTGATCCAAAAACACTAATAACTTTGTGCCAAGCAAGTACCAAAAGATTCTTTTTATAGATTCTAAATCAAAGCTCTTTGAGCTTTGCTAAAATTGATTAAAAAATTCCCACACTAAAAACTTTCATAGGTCTTCTTGCAGTTAAATAAAGAACATATCATCCCTTGGTATATCTTGAAATCTATTTGTTTCCTTTCATTTCTTTGTTTAATACTTTGGTGGAGACACTTGAGAGTAGAAATAGGTTTGAGGTTCTCAAGGTCAAGCATTTATGACATCACATTTAAATACTTTACTTAAGATACAAGGATACATTTCTCATATTTTTAAAATTTCAATCCAAAAAAATAGGAAACATAACCAATTATATTAATCTCAAATCCTACACCCATAACCTTACTAAATCATTCACATAAGCCAAAGTTCATTGATCCAAAAAAGATATTGTCTGCAAAACCTTGGACTAATAGAAGTTCATTAGTGCAGTTCTTGATGAACAATGTTCAATCTACATTTCCATCTTGAAATAATGTTTGAGTAGAGATCTGTTAAGTTTGTCATACCAGGATCATTGTTCTAGTCACAAATCATATAAATATTAATTAGCTTATGTAAATGATTTTGTTGAGGACAATGTTGAAAGCAATCCAATTACTCTACATGTAATTCCTCTTAAACCAAAAAATTTATGAATCTTCTCTTAATGTTCATTCGGTATTGTTTAAATACCTTGTAATAAGAAAATGCTAATAATGACCATGTTGCCTTCAAGATTTTGATTAGTTCAACTGTTCATTCTAAGTTTTGCCTTTCCAATTGATTATAACCATTTTACACTAGCCTTTCCATTTTTTAAATGATAACCACATGATCATTTTGTTTTTATTTTTTAATACCAATTTTTTATGACTATATTGTGTATCTATTGTACCTAACATTTTCAAAGCATTCATTCTAACAAAAAAGTTAAAATCATCTAGTAATCCATGTAATAAAATTCATTCATTGAGGCTTTACTTGTATTTTGAAGAACAAGTTTTTAAGTTGATGTAGTGTACATAATTTCTTTTTAAATAGAGGCATGGGTTTGTACTAAAAAAGATAGGTCACATCGAATTAAATCACTAAGATGATTTTTATTATATACTAACTCCTTTGATCCAACCATATCCTTGTTTTTGAAATTTTAACATATCATTTATAACCTATATGTAAGATACATGGATGCCTTTCTCATCTTTCTTAGCATCCAATCCAAGAAAATATGAAAACCCATCCATTATGGAAATCTCAAATCCTACACAACTAATCTTTGTAATTCATACACATAAATCAAAGTTGGTTGTTCCAAACATGATATCATCTACATAATCTGGGACTTGATGATGTTCATTAGTGCAATTAGTTTTGTACAAAGTCTATATAAATTCCCTTCCAAAAATAATATTTAAGAAGAAATATACTTAGTTTTGTCAACCATAATCTTTTTTGGTTCTCCAATTTTTTTTAAAAATCTTCCATGTCTTCCAACTTTTCCAAATCTTCTAGTTTTTTATGTAAAATTTCATCAAACACAATTTCAGTAGATTCCATCACGACTAAGGTTTCCTTATTAAACTTCTTATTGGCTTATCTATTTGAAGAATGTTGTAAACAGATAGGATGTAACACTTCCAACCAAAAAAGCATAAGTTTTAATTTTTAAGCTTCTTATTATTCATAAGTAATATAATATCTTATTCATAATTGGTTTAATAATAAATCTACTCAGGCATTGAGAAAAATAGAACATCTTGAATTGTTATGACATTATGGATTGGAGATCCTATAGCACAAAAAGAAATGTAATAAAAGCTATCAATGCTTTAAGAGGAGAGCAGCATCGATCGATTCATAATATTGAAGAAGCCCAACTTAGAATTTAGATACACAATTGAGAGATAAATGTTATATCTATAACAAATTGAAGGAATATTAATATATTGGTAGTTGTTACATACTTATAGCCAAACATTTTTGTCCTAAACAAGCATGATAATATGTGTAAAATTAAAACAAAAATATTTGTAAGTAGAGAAGTTGATTCAAACTAAATAAGAATGATATTATCTACCACAAAACTACATATTTTGCCTATTATGACAAAATTTTTGGAAAAATAATAAGTCAAATATATGTTGATAATGATGCTATTATATCCTTATTTTCCCTTTTGTTTGTCTTCCAATTTGTTTACCAAAATCTTCCGTGTGTTCCATATCTACTAATTTGTTTAATGCATAATTCCATCAAGCATCACTTGAGTAGATTCCTTTACAACTAAGGTTGCCTTGTTAAATGGTTTATAGGTCTAATTATTTGTAGAATATGATAAAAAGATAACATCCATTAACTTGGTTCTAATCTCCAATTCTTATCTTACTTATTGATGTAACACTTCCATCTAAAAATTCTAGAGTTTCTGCATTGGGTCTATTTGTTATACCAAAGTACATACAACTTCTTATTTATAATTACTTAGATGATAAATCTATTAAAACATTTAGATAAAAAGAATTGCTTGAATTGTTATGGCATTAAATGTAGATACCAATTCGTAAGTAGTCGAAACGTTTCTAATGTATAACATAGACAATGCCCAATTAAATATTTAGATGGATAATTAAGAGATATATGCTATATCGAATACAAAATGGAGGAATTTTACTATTGATCACTGTGGCATATTGATATCAAGAAGTTTTGTCCTAAACCAACTTGATGATGTGTGGAAAGTTAAAACCAAAATATTTGTAGGTTTGAAAATGAGATTCTCAACCCAAAACTTCAATTTTACTAATTAAGGATGCATTTTTGATAAAACAATAAGTCAAATATATGTTATTTAATAGAATGGCTTACGTGGTATGGAAAGAACTATTATATTACATAAGTGTTGCAAAGTTTTAACATACTTTTGGAAAAGGTTTCTTAATCCATGTGACACTCAACTAATGTCTAACATAACATTTATGGCTCAAAATAAAAGTTAATGAAAGAGAATATTTAAAACACTTAAGAATATATTAAGACTATAAAAATTATGTTTTTAAGACAACTAGAATAAGTAATACACTTTTAATTAATTTTCTTACAACAATAATTATTGGTCTAGCATATACATGATACTAAACCTAATAGTTTATAATACATTGCATTAATTATCGTATATTGGTATAGAAAAAATAACAAAACCCTAATTCATATGTATACATGATTTTATATTCTATTAAGGACATCTATAAAATCAAAACATTAATTCAAAAGGAATAGATTTACTCCACAAAAATTATGATAGAAAAATTAAGAAAGTGGACTTTTAGGGACAGGATAATGTACTTTCAAAGGAAAAACCTACGAAGTGCATTACAATGTTTGGAAAAGTAGAATAACTATGACAAGAAATTTTGTTCTTTAATAAATTATTTAAATAAATTGTTCTATTCCTTACAACATAGTCGTTGTTATCATTGTCGTAGTACATCCTCTATTTTTTCTTTAAATCCAGATAAAAACTTTTGCTAATGGTACTTTTATATATGAATATGATCAAAGCAACATGGTGGTAGATCCTAAATTATTTCATAAGGAAATAACAATGGCATTTCTAATAAGAGAAATCAACAAAATAAAGAAAAGAGCATCCTGTTGGCAAGTTACACTAACTAGTAGCTACTTGGAAGGTAAAGGAAGCAATGCCTTGGGGTTATCCTAACATTTTTTAAATTTTAATGATTAAATTCTTGTATGAAGGAATGTTTACAAAAAAGCCAAAAGGAATTTATATTTATTTAATGTTTGTTGAAATAATCTAAGTGCATTTCAAATTTTTTTTTGAATGTCATGAAACGAATTTTCATATTGATATTTTTTTATAAGATTGTAAAGACTATTATTTGAAAGAATTAATAATATTTATGTGAAGTCAAATATCAAAGAAAAAGTGAAAAGGAACCTCAAATAATAATTCTACATGAATTTGAAGAGGATATCTCATCAAAAGAAACAACAAAACATATTAAAAATAACATTAATTATATTATGAGGAAAGTTTTTAAGAAAAATAATAAAAGTACGAATCATCTTCAAATGACTAAGGATTTTATTGGAATGTAGCACATAAGTCGACACTAAATAAGATATATATGGTACTTACTATATGTTATAGTAAGGATCTAACAAGTACTTCATAAAGTTTTTTTTATTAATGTGGTTCTTGATTTTGTCTTAATCTAAATAGAATGATTTATTCATTAGAATCTTCCAATGTTTTATATTTTCATATGTAAATTACTTGAATAAATATTTTAAATACTTAGTTTATGAAATAAAAATCTCATCGTTTAATTAGATCATTTGTAATCCAAAGAAAAAATTCAACTAACCTATTACACTTATCTAAAACACTCTTGCAACAAAGTGAGAGAGATCCTTACACATTTTTATTTGCCCTTCCAAAATTTATGCCATCAACATAAACCTATACAAGTAATAAATCGTTGATTAAAGAGTTTAAAAATGATGTTTTATCCATTTTTTCTTTTCTAAAATTATTATTAACAAGATAATTACCCAATCTATGATACCATGAATGAGGATCTTACATGAGAACATAAAATATCTTTCTAAGTTCATATGCAAACTCATAATGTACATGGGTCTCAAAATTTAGAGGTTTTTTTGTACATAAATCTTCTTTTATTATCCTATTTTAAAAATAGATATTTTACATCCATTTCAAATTATCTAAAATTCTTATGACATGGATATTCGAATAGAAGTTTGATGGCCTCTAATCTTGTTACTAATATAAATGACTACTCAAAACATATACCATCAACTTGGCTATAACTATTAACAACAAGTCTACCATTGTTTCTTGTGATAACTTCACTTTCACCTTATTTGTTTTTAAAAATCTTGTTTGTTCCAATCACTTATTGATCACAAGGCCTAAAAACTAGTTCCTACCCTTGGTTTTCTCAAATTGATGTAACTCTTCTTTCATTATGTGAACCTAATAGTCAACCTTATGCACTTCTCCTATAGATACTAGTCTTATGAAAAATACAATCACACAATGATTAATTTCTCTCATAGAACCTCGAGTCATAACTCAAAAATTAATTTCTTTAATAGCTATTTTTTTTATTTGAAGCTTGGTACTTCAAATCTTTAGGTAATTGATGTCTAGCCTCTTTTACTTTTATTTTACATTTTATTTCACCTTCATCTTAACTAAAGTTTAAGTTCTTTTTGGATATTATCTATTCATCCACAATTTTAGTACTTATCTTTTCAATAGACTCATCAAGAACTATATTCATTGTTTTCTCTACCTTTTAAGTATCTATGTTGTGAACTCTATAAGTTTTTCTGAAAGAAGAGTGTCCAAGAAAAGTTTCTTGGCAACTTATTCATCAAACCTATTCAAGTTGGACCTTTCGTTATAAAGAATGGTGTATTTATATCCAAAAACATGAAAGTAGTTAATATTTAGTTTTTTATCATTAAATAAGCCATAAAGAGTTTTCTTAACTATTTGACTCAAATTAATTCTATTATTTGTCTAACAAGTTGTGCTAATTACCTTGTCCTAAAAGCACTTTCGTAGGTTGTATTTGATTAACATAGTTCTACCCATCGTTATCAAGGTCCAATTCCTTCTTATTATAATCCCATTTTATTGATGTAGATAAGGATATGTAAATTGATGCCTTTTATTTTTAACCTTGTTATCATTATCACATTAATACAAATTAATTTGAGATAGGGTTTTTCTTCTATCTATTTTATTGAATTAACAAAGTTTACAAATGTCTCACTCTTACTCTTAAGAAATACAACTCAATTGTATCACAAAGGATCATCAAAAATCACAAAACCATTTTTTTCACCTAAACTCTAGTGTTGTGTTGTCTACAAGTTCTAAATAAATTATACTTAAAGATCTACTAGTAGTTAAGTCATTTTTAGCTTTAAAAGAAATATTTAACTTGCCTTCCTTTTTTGCAAGATTCATACATTTTTAAACTAGTTTTGTTTTACTTGGGAAGATCTTTAACTACATCTAGCTTATGTATTTTCTTTAACGTAGAAAGACTTACGTGACAAAGTATGATTACCTTCTTCTTAGACTTTTCTCCAAGAGGTACCAGTTTTTTTGGATCACATCTTATTGAGATCAACTCTGATATGTGTCCAGTCATATGTCTTGAACATTTATTATCTAACTCTCAAGAGTTAGATTTTGATTTTATGTCTATGTTAGGCTACATAAATTATAAAAGTTTTTCTTAGTAATCATAAAATGTAACTTTTACTTACCTTCTTTATAAGCATAACACCAAAGTAAGTTACCTTTAACCTATGAATGTCTCCAAAGTAATATATCTTTACAAAATGATTATGAAGACAACTTAATTTAAATTCTCTATTCTCTAACCATAAAAGACAAAACAAGCTTGGCATTATCATTTGAAATAAGACTTTGAACTAGAAATATTTTTCTTAATTTGGCAATCATTAATGGTATGACCTTTTCTATAATTATAAAAAATTGTAATATTTTAAATATGAGGCATATCAAAAGACGCCACATATTTAAGTTTAGAAAAGTAAACATCATGTGAAATATTAAAAAATTTTGGTTGTTGAATAAAATAATTTTTTTCAAAACTCAATTTCTTTATTTACCAAACAAATATAATTTTCTACCTATACTCTTTGAATTTGATTTATGCTGGTTTGCTTAGTAATCTCAAATTACACCAAAACATATTTTCTACAAGCAAATACGTGCCATTAATTTGAAACAAATTTAATTATCTTAAATATACTTAAGAATTAATTTAAGCATTAAATGTTTGCTATATTTCAATTTCAGAAAAAATTATTTGTTAGCAAACTAACAAACCATAACAAGTTCTTATGCATTTTTAATATTTTATACCATTATTGTAAACACAAATCATAACATATTGAAGATTATATGAAATTATGCAACAATGAAAAAATTATAATACTTAAGATAATTATTACTAAAAATATTAATTACTAAAAATATGAAAAATTATTTTATAACATAGAAAAAATATTCTTAGTTACTCAATCATGTTAAGTGTTCAAGTTTATTAAAAATTGTAAAAAAATGTGACGACAAAACTTTAAAAAAGTCTTTTTCTCATAATAATAATATAATATTGCCACAAAAAGAAAATAAGATATTTATTTATGTAGAAATCATAATTGTTCACAACCAAGAAAATAATAAAAAATAGAAAATCCTTTAGACAAATTTTTAAAATAGAATATTAAATCTTCTAACTAAAAATATCACTTTTCATAAAAAGATTTATAATATATTACCAAAAAAGAAAAAAGTATAACAATGATTAAAAAAAGTAATATAGAATATTAAATGTGTTATAAATTTTTAAACTTCTTTTTTAAATGAGAAATACTGCATAACAAAGAAATTTGAAAAAGTAAGTGAAAACTATGATCACCAAAAGTAAAATATTATAGTGAAAAACACATAATAAATGTCTTCAAGAAAATAAAAATTACATAAAGGACAAAAATAAAAAATCATTTAAAGAAAAATAGTTTATAATTGTTAAAGCTCGCATGCATAACATTTTACATAACTTTTTTTGTTTAATTGAATCATAAATAATATTTTGCTATAGAAAATGTTTAAATAAAATAAAATCAGTAAAATAAATTATTTAATACTTTTTAAAAACATTTAAAATATATTATTTAAATATATTTTTATAAATTATATTGATAAGAAATATGTTGATATAGATATAACAAGTTTGGAACAACATTATTGAGCATAATTATTAAGATAATTACATCTTGAACCTTTAAATAATGTAATTAATATTTTTTTTCAAAAATTAACCTTATTTTCAAAACATATTAAAAAATCCAAGACTGCAATCAAAGTAAAAAATAAAAAAATTATATATTTTTTAAAAATTAAAAAATTAATAAAATCAGCTTGCATAATATTTAACTAAAAGGTTTCTTGAAAATATAACACGTAGTGATAATAATAATATAAAAAAATATGTATAAAAAATAGTTAAATAAAATTTGAATATATAAAATTTATAAGGCGACCTATGATTGGCAAAACTATAGCAAAAAAATATATTGAAAGTTTTCAAAATAAAAAAATAAAACTAAAAATTATCATGATTAAAAAAGGTTTAGCTGTTCAAAAGAATTAATATAATATTTTGAAAAAATATTCTATTAAAACATTTCTACGATATAATATATTAATCAAAAAGTTTAAAACTTATTTAATTCAATGATATTTTATGATAAAAAATTATTTAAAAAAAAATTAAAACATTAAATAAATTATTTGAGTACAAGCATAAAACTATATAGATAACATGTAAGAACTAACTTTAATGAAAAAAATATTGAGTATTCAAAATTATGTATTGCAAAAAGATTTTTTTATTTTAAATGTCTTTATAATTTGTCATTATAACTATTAAAAAAGGTTCAAAAAATATTATGAAATATCAAATTATTATTTGAAAATTTATTCAGATACCTAAATTAGTAAAATGTGAAAAATATTCTAAATACTTATGTGATTTCGTAACAAAATACTATGTTAATAATCAAGACTATAAAAAATTTTATTAATATGTAGAAAATATAAAAAAATTTAACATAAAGGAAAATCATTAAGATATCAAACAATTATCATAATTAAATGCACATTTTCTTTACCAAACAATTATCATAATGATAATTTAAAAAATTTACAAGGTAATGCACAACATCTGAATGGAAATAGAAAATGCTAAATTGAGCCCTTTATATGATTTAATCAATGAGCCCTTCATATGGTTCATCTTATATAGTATTTGGTTTTTAGAGATGTGGTATGATTGCATTGTAGAGTATATTTCAAAAAATCATTACAGAATAAAAATTAATAATAAGAATTTAAAGTGAATACTTGTATTCATAATCCACACAATGTTTTTACCATTTGTAAAATTTTTTTGCCATTAAATTAGAAGTTCCAAAACATATTAATGAAAAAAAAATTCAAAATTTTAATAATTCGAAAAAATAATGTCACAAAAATATTTATCGATAAGAAATGTAAATATTAAGTGATAGTAATAATAATTACAAGTAATGCAAATATTTTTGTAAAATTTAAAAAGAAAAAGAAAACAAATCACATATGGTTAGTTTTAACTACAATATAATATAAACTTTTCATAAATTATAGGAAAATCTCCCAGTCAATCAATCATGGATATGTCATTATAACAAAATATTAAAAAATGAAAAATAATTTAGAAGTATAAATATTTTTCATTAATAAATAATAAGCCTTTTACATCAATAGAATATGTTTCTTGATTTTAAGAAAATATTTTAGTGCAAATAAAAAAGTTATAGTTAATTTAAAATATTTTTGTTTTATGGTATTGAAAAGTTTGAAAATTTTTTTATGTTTCAACTTCTAAATAAATATTCCTAATAATCAATCATTAATATATAAATTAACACATTAAAAATTGTTAATGTTAAATAAAATTTTATTTTCAAAACATTATTTATAACACTTAATTGAATGTATTGCAAAAATATAAACTTGTTCAACGCAATATTGTGAATAATGAAATAAAATAAGAATCAAAATGGTCAACTTGTTGATATAACATTGTAATTCTCTAAATGTATTTGAATAAGCTTGCGAATTACAAAGGACATACATAGATAAAAAAAGACAAAAAATTAAAATCTAATAAATAAACACTCCATTGAATCATTTAGCAATAATCAAATAATTAATCAAATCAATTTTTTAATCCACATAAATTTGATTATTATGTGCGTACAATTTGAGAATAAAAAAGAGATAAAAAAATAGAAGAAGTAACTAAACATTGATAAATGAAAAAACGAAAAAATTATTTGTTTTACAAGAAAAAAATAATTATAATGGTGTAACAACAACAAATATCTATTTAAAAAAATGAACTTTTAAATATGTAGGAAATAAAAAAGTTATAGATCAATGAAAAAGGTTGCTCATTGTGTTAATAAAATAAAAAAATTAAGTTGAATGATATAAATGATAATGTTTGAAATGTATTATGGATGTTCAAAATAATTTTTATAGTGTACAAAAAAATTGTTATTATATAAAAATTTTGATTATAGTATATTTTTATAAGAATGTTCTTAATATTTTGAAGAAGCAGTATATAATGATTTTTTGTGGTTTCACAAAACTATTTCTTAAATTTAACACAAATCAACCCTAAAGTGATGCAAGTAGATCTAACGTTAGCTTACGAGCGTACAATCGCTAGTGTCACAAAAACTCACTAAGTTTGCTGGTGTAAAATTTTTTGAAATTGCTTAAAAATACTTATATTTGATTTGCTTGGATGTCTCATTCTCCATCCACCTTCCACCGTCGTTATGCCACTATCAAAAGCTACTGATGCCACGTGTCTCACACTCACTCGACTGTGCCAACCCATGGAACTCGAAACCAACTCAACTCCCACCAACTCGATCAATGAACATGTTGACTTCTTTAGTCGTTGATTCTCTGCAAAATGTGCTGCCCGAAAGTAGACATGAAACTTTAGCATGTCTCTACCAGTTCTGCTCTCCAAAATAGAAAATTTAAATGATGCACCAATCTGTTAGAATCGCACCAATTATCCTGCTTTTGTCCTCGCAGTTGCTAATAGTTAAAATATAGGACCAGTTTGTGAATTGCTCAATTCAATAAATTTTATAGCTTTTATTATTTTTTTTTTAAAATAATAGGTAAAAATTTGGGGTCCATATAAAATGCAATACTCAACGTGTGAAATGAAAAGAATGGAACAAATTTTTTTTTGCATATTTCTATCTTTGTGAAAAAAGTTTATCGCAACCCTTGTTGGAGAGACTCCAACTTTCCACCTTATGAGAGATAAGGATAGGATGTGAGACTTTTCACTAGGAAAGTTGGCAACCAAATCCCTTGAGAGAGATAAGGATGGAAGTTGAGAGACCTTCTACTGGAAATGTCATTAACTAAAGAAATTCTTACTTCCACTGATACCCGTAACTCTTCACCCACCATTTTACTCTACTAATGTAATCAACAAACCTCCATATTCCCTAACAAGGCTATTAGTCATATCCTACTATCTTATTACCCATTTAAGTCAAGTTCCCAAAAAATCAAAAAACCACTGCCTCATTGGCCTCTTTATCTTTTGTACTCTAAACATACCCTTTTAGTAATTTTTATTTTCTTAATAATATAAAGTTAAAGTAGTTATGTTCTATTAAAGTACTTTATTTAGATATTTTTTAAAATATTTTTTTTTATTTATGTGAAATTGGATGTAACAAAGACCACTTTGTAAGATTTTTTTTACTTAATACTTAAAATATTATGACCTAGTCAACTTAATAATCTACACTACTATTTGAAATGCTAATCTTTAAATAGTTCTAAAATATCACATACTCTATCTATGCTTAATTATTACACAATATCTTTTTAGATTCTATAATAATCTATTAAACATCGCAACTACTGTAGGCTCAAATTTTGACCATTATAGAAGTCTAACTCTGCTCTACATCAAATAAGCTTCTATTAAAAATAACACTTCTTTAATATTGATTGTAGGAGCATAGCCTTTCAAACCACATCTTTGTTCCCCTTGGCTAGCTTGTACTTTCTTTTACAAAAGATTTATTTTTACCAAGGGAAAAATAAAAGGCATTTCACTAAAGTCTAATACTTTTTTGACAATGACGATACAAGTGACCTCAATCAAAATAGTGCAATACATCTTACGCAATTGCTAGAATAATTTATTTAATTCACAAAAAAACATTAAATGATGTAATAACTATACACTATCAAAGGATGTTGCCAAGTTATTATGTGAAAATTCAATATAATAGCAATGTTAACGAAGTAAATCTAAATATACTATCGATAAAGCCAACTTTCCAATTTGTTATTGTATATGTAAAATGACTTAATAATAGATTGATTGCCATATTCATGAAAAAATTACTTCCATTTATGCAGTTCAAAGGAATATATGAAAATGAAGAAATTGTAGTAACTAAATCTCATTCTTAAAGAAATTGATAAGTATTCAATTACAATTTCCTAGAATAAGTGCCTATCTAATCTATTCTATTTTGGATATCTCAATGCATCTTACTTATGTAGGTATATTATAATATACAATTAGATAAACCTACCTTAACTAATTTTTAACTCTTCAGAAAATATTGTGTAATGCATGATGATAGAATATAATATGTTATACGAGAAGCACACAATAGTAATCACGAATGATAGCAATTACATGAAAGGTAGACATAATAAAATTTACACAAATAAGCCCAATAAATGCCCAAATCATCAAACCTAACTCATATATAAGTCTATATCATAATGGCATCACATTAGTATTATACTATTATAATTGAAATCTATGTGTCATTTGTAAGATTTATCATACTAATACGATTATGTAGTATAGTCTTACCACAATGCACATTTCAACTCAATTAACCTGATTATACTAATATGACCTTAAGATCATAAAAGTACAAATAAATTAGCTACCTTATAAATTAAGTCCTGAACTCTTAGCTCATAACTATTAATTCTACATTGGCGATGACCTTATTGTATTTATAAAACTTTTCAAACATTACATCACATAATTTCTGTTAGCTTCCCATCCAGTTACCGAACGTTTACAACGTATGGTACAACATATGATTAAATAGAAAGTATTATAATCATAACTGGAACAAAAAATATGAAAACGAAAAATGAACATCGACATTACAGTAAACTACTTAAAATATTTGCAAAGCATAAGAAAATTTTTTTAACAATGGGAAAAATTTTGGATAAAAAAAAGAGAATTCATACGAATTCAAATTAATTTTAAGATACTACAGTGCTCAATATATTGAGAGCTATGTGTAAAACATATTTTTTAAAAAATTTAAATCATTGAAAAATAAAATCAATGTATGCAATTAAAGATTTTTTTTAATTATGTGCCTGCAAAATATTTACAAAACATGAACATAACAATTCAAATCTATATTCTATGTTATTGATGAAAATAGCAAAAGTAATTGAAGAAATAGAAACTTATCATCAACGATCTACTTTATACTGCAAACAAATATTTTTATAATATATTGATAAAATAATATTCTAAAAAATTTTCTTTTTATTTTATAATATATCAAAAATATTTATAAGTGTTAACGAAAGGATCTTTTTGACGTATCTAAAAATATTTTAGTAAAAGCAAAGGATAATTGATAATAAAAATATATAAAGTTATCGAGATAAAAAAATTCTAAAACATTTTAATTTATTTAAATATTAGGTGAGAAAGTAAATTTTATAGACAAATTTAAGGAACTACATTATATAAAACTACGACGACAAAAGGCAATTAAATTGCATAGATTTATATGAATAACATGTCAAGAAGTGGTTGTTTTGTTTACAAATATGACAATGCTTCAAAATATACATCATTTATTAATATAAGAATCATAAATGAGTTATTATAAATAGAAAAAACATAAATATTTTCCAAAAATATTATCATAGCAAACAATTAACTTATGAAAAATTATATTATATTTATATAAATAATTCAAAAGTACAAGAAAAAATAGTAATACTAATATAATGAACATATAAACTATTTTCTATATTTACAGAAAACATTAAAAAAACTTTTCTAAATAATTAAATTTAGGAAAACCTAAAATTACTATAAAAATTAAAAAACTAAAAAATTTAAAATACAGATATCTAGATATCTAGAAGCATAATGAAATATTGTAAAGGTTAAAAACTTTTTTTCGTAATGAAATTACCAAAGAAATAATTTTGTTTTGGACAACATTAAAAGTTTCAAAACAAAAAAATAATCTAATTAATTAATAGACCAAAATAAATAACTAGTAAATAGATGGTATATACTTGTAGCAAAAAAGCAAATAATATTCATAATTAATGATGTATTGTTGGAGATTTAGAAGGTTTATAACCATATAAATTTGCTTTTCTACTTTTTTATAATGCATCAATTTAGGTATTAAGAGGACCACTACATACATATAACGAAATGTTTTTTATTATTTAGTTTTTAGCTTTGATTAACGATTAATTAGCATTGGACCGTTTGTATGTATCATTATGTGGAAGTCCTTCTTATGAGAATTTTTAATTGTCAATTTAAAATATTTTGTTTCTTTTTTATTAAGAAAAATATATTTTATGTACTATTACAATGGTGAATATTTCTTACTTTTAATCATAGTTTGTATGCCATTTACTTATTTGATATTTCTTGACTATTTTAACTTTTTTTACATTTTTTTCAGCTAATATTCCTTGAATTATGGCAAAATTTGAATTTTATTTTCAATATTTTAAATAGTTTTTAGTACTCTTTACTTTCATATTTTAATTCAGTTGTCTTAGTTTAAAAAAACATATTTTCATCCTCTTAAGTAGCATATAAAATTATTTTATTTGATAAATAAAAAATTTTATTTCAAATGTTGGATATTTGACATTATTGAAAATATTTAATGGATTTATGTTTCTTAATTTTGATTGTTTTAAATATTTTACAATAAAATTAGCTCTTATTTCTTCATTATAATATTTTAATTTCTATTTACATCAATATAAAGCTTCCAATACTCATTGTCATTTATGTTTTTGTTATTAAAAGAAATTTTTTGTCAAACAATAAAAAGAAAATTGTGAAGGTAGAATTATTTGCTATACAAAAAAAAATTACCATTCTTTTAATTTATGTATTATTATAATGAAAAACATTTTTTAAGTAAGTAAAATTACACCTCCGTCAAAAAATAGACAAAACTTAATTTACAAATATTTGAAGAAAACCTATTCTAATAAAATATAATTAGTGTATGGAAAGAGCTATAAGGCATTAAACGAACTAAAATTTTCAATAAATTATTCAATGATATAACTAGAAAATTGTTTAGGTTATCGGAAACATTATCAAACAAGATTGCATAAATAAAACAATAAAATTAAAAACATATTTTAAAAAATATTGTAAATTATATGGATTTCATTTCATAAAATATATGTATTTTAAAATAAAAAACAATTATGCAAGGAAAGAGAAAAAAAATCAAAATGGCAATGCCAAATATTCAAATTTAAAAAATGCATGAAAAAAATGTATGTATTAATAAAATTAAAAAATAAAAAAATTAAAAAAACTCTAATAATAAATGCACCTTTTTTTTTCAAATTTTACAGTCTATATCTTTAAATGAACATTTAAAAAAGATCCTTAGCATTTTGCCAAAGGACTATAAATCTTCAAGATTGCTACAAATGTTTCTACTATAACATTAGATGACTTAATAGTTGAGCTCAAGACTATTCAACTAGAGTTAGAGGGGACAAAAGAAAAAAAAAGTCTTGATTAAAAAAACAATTTCTAAACCAAAAGTAAAAAATAGAACTAAAGACAGGAAGATGCCTTATAAGAGGAGACTACAGACAAAGATAGCATACGTCTAACTTTGGAATGTTTATCTAAAGGTTTTAGTCTTTGCAAGTAGTTATACAAAACAAATCTAAAAAAAGAGAGAGAAGAAAAAGGAGATCCTTTTCCATAAGTGTGATAAACTAGGACATATCAAACCAGCATGTCTTACTGTGTAAGATGGAATTAAAAAAGAGAAGAATGTAATGATGAAGAGCAAGAACTAGAAGAAGAAAACCTGAATAAAGCCGAAAATGACTAAGAAGAGACCAACACAAGTGAAGAGAAACAGAATAATGCAGGGCAATTTTTAATGATGGCTCAACAAGATGAAAAAGAAAAGGGAACATCATTAAGTGAAGTTAAAGCAAGTTACCATAACGGAGCATTATCTTAACAATTAATTTATATGTGTAATAATATGAAACTTTATGCAAGAAATATAAGAAAATAAAAGAAAAATATTGTGAATATTTTATACTTTATTAACAAATTAGAGATTGGGCTAATATATACTTAATGTACATGTGAAAGGCTAATGATGGATTAGCACAAAAAATTAATGGCATGCATCGTTAGTTATAAATTAATGATCTTAAACCTTTGAAACATTATTATTCATTATTTAATAAAAACTTATTAGTAGAACTATTTTTTTTAATGGGAGAATATTCCGTGTTCATTGGGGTAATGGAAATGTCAATATTTTGTAGGGTTACAATAATAATTTTATATGTCATTATAGCATGCCAACTGACTATACAGCACATGTAGGTATTATTAAAGCTCATATTTCATCTAAATTTCCTAACTTCGCATGGTAGCTAAAGGAAATTGTAGTTAATCCACTCAAAAATATGCTTGACCTAAAAATGTTCGTATTCATAAGCCTAATAATTAATTTATAATTATAAGAAGGTTTTCTTTTGAAACACAAGTAAGACATGTGATTCTTAGATAGTTGATGTTTAAGGCACATGACTAGAAATATTAACTTATTCACCAAATAAAAAGCCTACTTTAAAGGAAAAGTAGTACTTAGCGACAACTCAAAGAAATAAAAAAAATGACTAAGTACTATTGGAAATTCTATATTTTTTATTTCTAAAGTTTATTAGTTTAAAGTGTAAAGTATAATTTTTGTAATATAAATAACCTATGTGAGAGCAATTTTAGTATTTTATTTGATTTTTTTACATGTTAAATTAGAAAATATGGAAATATAGTAGTTATTACAACTAAAACAAATAACACTTATTTACATGATTTGAATAAAGTAAATAGTTCCTAAATAAATTGTTTGTGTCATATGATAGTTACTTTAATTTATGGTATAGAAGACTTTGTCATGCTAGCGCACATACCTTTAGAAAAATGATTAAATATAACTTAATAAGAGGTTTAACTAAATCGCCTTTTGTAAATGATTATGTATGTGCTTTGAGCTTTCTAAAAAAATTGTTTGGACACATACACTGCATGAGTATAAGGCATAAGAAATATTGACTATTTATATCAAATGACTACTCTTGGTACACAAACATAATTTTCTTACAAAAAAGGAGTAAGTCTTGTTGAAAACTTCATATCTTGATAACTAAATTAAAAATAAGCTCAGTTCCTATTAGAAGCAATAATAGAGGTCAATTTAGAACTGAGAAATTTATTAAATATTTTAATAATAATAGAATTTTACAAACATTTTCTAAAAACTTTGGGAACAGAGTCGGATCCCTTCTAGATTGAAGTAAATGTGAATAATTTGATCCAATTATACATAAATATTGCATTATTTTTGTTGAGAAATGATCAATCTAAACATGATTGTATAACAATCAACATGGCCTTTCATCAAACCATTTGCTCTTTTATTTTCTTATCCACATAAGTAAAGGCTCAATGAATAAGAATTCTTTTATGCATCATTCAGTGACGTAATCAATGAATTCATTCATTTCTTCCCCCCTAAGATTGGAGGGACTCTTATATCCATCAAGTGTACTTATTGCATTATTGTATACAATTTCTATCTGTGGAGCTTTCATTTCCTGTACACTTTGAGTTGCATTGTGCCATACTATTCTTAGTTTACCACATTAGTTTAGAATACACATAACTATAATAGCACCATCTTGTTTTCATGGATTACCAATGAGCAAGTGAACTAAGAACTTATCCTCATTGAAGGTTTCACAATGGATGCTTTACATTAATAATACTCAAATCTCATTAGATTTATTCCCAATTTAGTACTCAAATTCTAATCTTTTAGATGGATTATACAATTAGCTATTGTTAAAGGTAGGTTTGATGTGAGCAATCATAATTATTTTTTGTTTTGAGTGAATGAATAAACTAGCTTACATAGCCCTTATTTGTTGTACCTCTTATATTAAAGCTAGTATGCTATTCAATAAAAGTCATTTGTTATGAAATTTGAGAAAATCAGACACTTAAAATCCAACCCAAACTAAGATGCCTCTTTAACCATTCCTAATTTTTCTCTTGAGTGCCTATTCTAAACTAGGTTGAAATTTTTCTCTTTAGATAACATCATATTAGAATTTGTAGATCATTTAAGCTTGTCACTGCTAATATCTTAAAATAATTGAGTCATTTTGTTGGTAAGCTTTATCGTATGACACTAGTAAATCAAAAACTAAAAATAATTGTTTATTCTACCTTTGGGGTTTTCTTAAAAGAAATTTAATTATCAATAATCTAGTTCAAAATTTAATGTTGTTCCATGATAATTTATTTGCAAACTTGGTTTCCCCTAAGCATGTGCTAATTCTACTCTTAATTGTATCAGCTAAACAATTTGTGACTTTTTATACTCCTTCCTTGTGGTGAAATAATTTGGTAGTGCCTCAATATTTTTTCATACAACATCCCTATACTAAATGAAATTATCAAAATGCTGTGATATTTCATTTAGAATGTTGCCTAATTCATAAATAATGGCTTAATGAGATTATATTCATTAACATTTGTCTATGCTTATTTTATCTTGCAAATTTCGTGACACTTTATTTTGTTTACATTGAAGAGAAGTGTGACCTTGACCATAAAAGTTTTATCACTTTGAATTCATTGCCATAATCTATTTGAGTTTCCAATTTTTTTGTAGATTTAATCACTTGTATAGAATTTTTTGCTTCGAAAGCTAAAGAGTACTGTGTTACATTATTGAAAAATTGAAATGAAACCCATTAAATGAAATGATCCTAGATGATTGAATACTGTTAAAATCCATCATACTTTTCTTAACCATAGTTTGAGAGAAAAATGAGGCCTATTTATAGGAATTTTAACTCATAATTTCATCAAAATGGTTGTATGACAATTAAGTAAAACTTCTGTTTCCCTCACAATACATAAAAATCTTTGTAGATTTCCTATTATTAACATATTGTTTATAGAACATGCACATACCTTACATCACTAAGACTTACTGCACATGAATTACCCTATAAAAGCTACATTTAGAAGAGTATTTAACACTCAAATTCCACTCATCGATGAGAACGCACATCACATATCTGCTATGAATTTTGGCATTGTGCATTCCACTACTAAGTAATAACACTCACTAGCACAATCATTTCCTATATGAATGACTCTACCTACATATTATGTTCATGTATCCAGGGAAATGAAATTTTATGTTTGATACTAAATATTGTGTATCTTACTAGTCATGTATATTTCATAACATTATCATATCAAACATTTTCATTAGACTTTATCTTTTGTATGAAAGCAAATTATCATTTTAAATTAATGTTAGTAAATTCAAAAAAAGTGTCAAAATCAACCAGATGATGCATAATATTTGATATATTTGTACTAAAACATATTAATGTATTTTTAACTCTACTACACAAGTCATGCATACGTCATGTCAAATTGAAGCTATGATAAGTATGGTATGATCATAACATGAATCGTTTATATAAAAAAATTACCTTTATTATTAAAATGGGTTAGTTATTTTCTAAATAAGTTCACAATTGATACGATGAATAATAATGACCTATTTAATAAATTTCTTATGCAATCAATGAATAAGGATAGTTAACAATATATTTTATAAATTTAGGGTTGCCCTAAAAATTTTATCTAGTCTTGATACATACATTTAACAATAATTTTCATCTTATGTCATGCACAAATGATTTTTATGAATTATATTAATGTGTATATGTAGTCTCTTAGTTTTTATAAGATAAGCATTAATACAATCTCTACTTTTGACCCACCATTAGGCCTTGTGGGATTATTGATACCATCCTTTAGTTCAAGGCCATTATGATACTTTTTGTGAGGTTTGGAATTCAACTCACTAGATGTCATATAACTAAACACATGATGGGATTGGATTTTGAATTATTAGAATTTTGAAATACTATGGTAGTGTTCTATAATGGATCACCAAGAATTACATGGAATGATTAAACTAATTGAAGAATTAAGAAAGAAAAAGATAAATATGTACTAAAGAGAAGTGCTAGCCAAATATAACATGGTTTACCCAACAAAACTATGGGCTTTATTGACCCCTAAGTTGCCAAGCATAAGTCTATCAGTACTTATCCACTCCTTCATAAGTGGAGAAAGTTTTGTAGTTGCTATTTACATAAGTTAAAGCATAAACCCTCTCCATATTTTCAAGAACCCAAACATTACCCTCATTCTTTTTTCTTATAAGAACTCAGCCCTCATTTCATTATTATGGTATCAAACAAAACCCAAAAAACTCTTGACAGTAAACTCTAAGAGTGTTCTTCCTTTCCTAAAACAAAGCACAAGCATGGGATTCTTTTTCTCTTTATCCACGTTAGAAGGAAATAAAGAACACAAGAATTATACTGCTTAAAAAGAAAAAATAATAAAATTCAATGCCTTTTTGAGATATAAAAGAATGAGTCATAACATAATGGTTGAAACCCTATTACCAAAGAATATTTTCAAATTATTTTGTGAAAAATGTTGTGTTATTTCTCTTTTAAGATTTCCAAAATGCACAAATAAGAAATTCCAAGAAAAAAGATTAAGAAAGTGAAGTATTACTAATGTCTTGAAAAAGAATGTAGTAGGCGATGAAAAGTACTTTATACTTTTTCAAACTTAAAAATTGAAATAACAATTTCAGGTTGATTATTAAAATATATATTTATTCTTTTATGCATAAGAAGTATTTATTGTTGTAATAAGTCTATAAGTTTAGCCTCAGTAACAAATTGTTATCCTTATGTTTCCCTAATGTTTACCACAATGCTTGAGCACAATGTGTTAATTTCTAAACTAATTACTAAGCTAAACACTATACTTCTTTGTAAGTTCATTAACCTTATCAAATAATTCTCTCCCTTCAACTTTTATTTTTTTAGTTCAACAAACTATATATTTTACCTTCCAATTAGCTTTCAATTGAAACCTAGTTTTGGCTCAAGTTTTATTCTTATTCATTAAATTGTTTGACCTACGTTAAAAAATGTCATCATATCGAATAAGAAATTCCTATGAAATAGTTTGATGGTCATCATATAAAAATTCAAATTGATGATAAAATGTTTTCTTTGTGTTAGACCTAAACCTTCAATGATCTATAGTGCCCCTAGATTGAACATCATATGATTAATCAAGTTGTTTGACGGACCTCCAACAAATCTGCATCTCAAAATTTGACAATTTCTAATGATTCTAATCTAACTAGGTGGTTCATTGCCCATAAAACACTAGTTTAAGAAAGTAATTAGATTATCAAATAAGCAATCCAATTAAGATTCTTTTAGCAATTTTTATTTAAAAAAATTCATTTTGTACTAATGCCATTTCATAGATATTTTCTTAACAAAATCTTTCTTTTGAAGATGAAATCTATCTGTAAATATGAATATTATTTTTTTTATTTGAAGGTCAATATTTGTATATACAAAAATTCAACATTTTTAGCTTAAGGCTTTTCATTATTCCTCGAATTTAAAGCTTTCACATCAAGAAAGGTAATAGGTTTATATTCAATTCTATTAATCCATAAAATAAATCGTAAGTGCTTGCTTGAAATAAGGTGCAATAGTAGTTCATGATCAATCTCTAATAAAAAATAATTTATCTATTACATAGGTACTCACTAACATAAATAATTCGTTGTAGAAAAACTCATCTTATGCTTTAGGATCTTAAAAATCTTCCACATCCTCAAGCTTATTTCATATCACTCATATTACATTTGTAAATTGTGCTCCAACATCAACTGACACAATAGGATAAGAATCATCACTTATAACTTTCTAGTTTGTTAAATAAAAAATCATGCACTAGGTATACCATAAAATAAAAAAAAATAAGCTACTTAAATACTTTGGTGTAGTAAAAATCATATTCAGCCTTTGGAGAACATGATGTGAAGCATTGATTCTATATCTAAATGCGAGACAATATTACAAAATAGAAATGTCCATAATAGCATAAGGCTCCCTTAATATATACACGTAACACTTATTGTTACATATAGCACTTATTAGGGGGTGAGTGAAATATGTTTGTGGAAAATTTTTAAAGTCCACACATTGAAAAAAAATTTTTTTTTGAATTATACTGAATAATATCACACAAAATATGTTAATAAATATTAAGAAATAGTATGTAAAATTAAAGGAGCAAAAAAATGTTTTATAAGTTTTGGTGCTTACCAAATGAGTGAACATCTACAACCAATTCAATTAGGCTTAGCTTGCCAAAACCATTCACACCATTTCATAGTTAGTAAAGAAACCATCACATCATCCATCATATCTTTGGAATTCAGGCACAACCCCCTCCCTTGAAATATGTTCGCGCGTGAACACTATTATTTCTATGAGATATTTGTGTGGCTAAAACTAAAACGTCATGTAAGATGATACGTTAAACTTATTTTTAGCTTATAAATAATTGAGAAGTTCTAAGGGTCAAGAAATATATTCAAACAAAAGCTTACCCAAGACTATTGTAAGTTTAGAATTTCAAATCTTAGGAATGTTGGGCAAGTAAAATCTTTTGTAATTACTAAAGACTTGCATTGATCTTTAACATTAGGTATGACAACCTAGAGAAAAAATAGTTCTAAGAATGCACACCAAGAATACTCGCATTGGTGGTGAAGTTGGAAGGTAAACACATATGTGAAGTACTTAAAATGCCAAAAAAAACTAACATTCACTTGGATAAATAAGAAAGTTGGACTTAGTTATTAAATTTCCTAAAATTTGAAAAAGTGTTTAAAAACTTTCTTGGTAATTTGATACTTTTGTGAATGCTAGATAATGAGTTAGGAACTTAGTTTTTAGTCAATTGTCATCCTTCCTAGGGCCACTGTAAAAATTCTACAATTCGATAGATTGCACATGGCATAGTGTTTTTAATCAACATTAAAAGCAACCCTTTGTTACTTCATTCAAATTTTAATGCTTAAGAAATGGTTGAGATGGCCACGCGGGTTGGCATGGTAGGGGCAATGGGCACAAATCTTGGTGATAATCGTGATGGACTATGATGGATAGTAATGAAAAATAGTCGAAAACTTAATTATAAGATTTTTTTAAGGATATTTTTAAACAAAATATGCATACATGTGTGTGTGCTACACATATGTGTGCATGTTTATGCATGCATGTGTATAGGTGTGGTTGTGTGTGTGTTTGCATGCCTATGTGTTTATGCATGAGTGAAAAAATGCTTGAGTGTTTCTTTGCATGTGTGTACTTGAGCATGTGCAAGTGTGTTCCTATGTGTGTGTACATTTGTTTATGTGTGTGCATGAGTGTGTGCAAGTACATGCATGTATATTGCTGTGCATGTGTGTGTGTACCTCCCTCTATTTGTGTTTTCATGCTTGTGTATGGGTGCATGCATGTGTATATGTATGTTTGTGCATGTGGGTGGGCTTATTTGAGCATGTATTTGAATATGTGTGCGTACGTGTATGTGTGTGTAGGGATGTGTGTGTATGCATGAGTGTGCATGCCTCTATATGCATGTGTTTGTGTGTATCTGCACACATGCACATGTATGTGTGTGGGTGCATGTGTGTATGTTTGTGCACGTGAATTTGTTCCTATGTTTGAATGCAAGCATGCATGTATGTGTGTGTGTATGTGCATGCATATGTTGCCACATGTGTGTGTGTGGGTTGTGGTTCGTCTGTGTATGCATATGTGCATGTCCATATGTGTGATTATGCATATGTGTCTATGTTTTTTTGCACATGTGTGTGTAGGTGTGTCTATGCATGTCTTTTCTTATGTGTACTGATGTATTTGTGTTTGTGTGTGCACATGCATGTAGCATGTGTGCGTGTGTGCTTGTGTGAATGTGTGTGTGGTTGAACACATGGACATGTGTGCATGTGCATATGTGGGTGTGCATATATGTGTGTGCATGTGTGTCTATGAGCTTGTGTGTGCATGTGTTTTTATGTGTATGTGTGTGTATATGTGTGTGCATGTGTGTGTGGTTGCACACATGCACATGTGTGTATGTGCATGTGTGGGTGTGCATATATGTGTGTGCATGTGTGTCTATGAGATTGTGTGTGCATGTGTTTTTATGTGTATGTGTGTGTATGCATCTATGTGTATATGTGTGTGTATGTGGACATGTGAGAGTTTGTGTTCATGTGAGTGTGTGTTTGTGCATGTGTGTACAAGTGTTTGTGTGAATGCGGATGTGTGTGCATGCATACATAGGTGTGTGAATGTGTGTGTGTGTTTGCACATGTTGGTGTGTCTATTTATGCTTGCTTATGTGTGTGTGCATGTGGATGAGGGTGTGTTTATGGGTGTGTGCCTACATGTGGGTGCATGTGTTCTTGAGAACTTATGTATTTGAATGTGTAGTCTTGTGCATGTGCATGTGTGCTTGTGTGTGTCCCTATATTTGTATGCGTCAACATGCATGTGCAAGTGTAACTAAATGTGAATGTGTGTGTGTGTGTGCACGTGTGTGGGTTTGTGTGTGTGTGTGTGTGCTTGTGCATGTGAGTGCATATGTGTTTGAGTGTGCATGTGTGTGTGTGTGGGTATGCTTTTTAACATGCAAAAATGTGCATGTGTGCTAATGCGTGAGTGTGTATGCTCATGTGTGTTGGTTTTTGTGGGTGTTTGTTCGTGTGTATGTGTGTGCACATGTGTGTGTTTGTACATGAGTGTAATTTCTATGCCTATGTCTATGTGTATACAAAGGCATAGATGTATATGTGCAGGTGTGTGTGTGTGCCTATGTGTGTGTCAATGTGTGTTCATGTTAGTGTTTGTGTGCATGTGTACGTGTGTGTAACTATGTGCATCTGTGCATGTATTTGTGTCCAAATGGACACATGTGAGTGTGTTTAGGTGCATGTATATTTGTGCATGTTTATATGCATGTGTGTGATGGTGTGTGTGAGTCCATATGCATGCATGTTTGCATCTAAGGGCGCGTGTGTACGTGTGTGTGCATATCTATGTGTTCATGCATGTGTATGTGCATGTATGTATGTATGTGTGTGTGCATTTGGTTGAATGTGTGAGCATTTGTGTGTGTGCACATGTGTGTGCATTCACGTGTGCTTTTATATGTGTATATGTTCATATGTCTTACAGTGGTGCATGTCTTTGTGTGCTTGTGCATTCATGCGTGTGTGTGCATGTGTGTGTGTAGTTGCATGTTTTTGTGTATAAGTATGTATTTTTGTTTATTTGTATGAATATGCTTTTATTTGTGTGTGTGCATGTGGGTTTAAGTGCGCGTACCTACGTGTGTGTCTGTACATATGTGCCTACAGTGTGTCTGTCTGCACATGTGTGTTTGTGTACAAGTGTGCGTACGTGTGTGTGCTTATGTGTGTTTGTGCATGTCTATTAGTGCATTCCTTACTATACGTATATGTGTACATGTGCAATTACATATGTGTGTGTGTGCATCTGCATGTGTGAGTGTCTTTATGTGTCATTGTTTATTTTTGTGGAGGTGTGTGTGCATACATGTATGTGTGTGTGTATTAATGTGTATGCATATGTATTTGTATGTGTGTGCATGTGTGTGTGTGTGTACATGTGTGCCTATAGTGTGTCTGCGTGCACATCTGTGTTTGTGCACAAGTGTGCATGTGCATGCATATGTGAGTGCATGAATGCAAGTGTGTATGCATGTGTATTTGTTTATGCACCTTCATGACTATATGTGTATGTGTACATGTGCATATACATATGTGTGTGTGCACATCTACGTGTGTGAGTGTGTTTATCTATCATTGTATATTTGTGTGAAGGTGTGTATGCGTACGTGTATGTGTGTGTGTGTTTATTAATGTGCATGTATGTGTATTTGTATGTGTGTGCATGTGTGTGTGTTTGTGAGCTTGTGCAAGTGTGAGTGTGTTTGCATGTTTGTGTGTGTGTGTGAGTATGTGTGTGTTTATGTGTGAATGTATGTGTCCACACGTGAGTGTGTGTGTGTGTGTGTATGCTTGTGTTGTTTTGTGTGTGCAAATGTGTATGTGTGCATGTGTGAGTATGAGTGTCAATGTCTATATGTGTGTGCATGTGTGTGCATGCATGTTTTTATGTGTGTGTGAGAAGGTCTGTGTGCATATGTCCATGTGTGAGTGTATGTGTATACATTTGTGAGTGCGTGAGCATGTGTGTGTGTGCATGTGTGAGAATGTGTATTCGTGCGTTTGTGTGTATGTGTTTCTGTTCATTTGAGCTTATGCATTTGTTTGTGTGTCTGTGCATGTGAGTGTGTATCTTTGGTCATGTGTTAGTGCACCTGTATGTGCTATTATGTGAATTTATTTTTTGTGCTTATGTTTATTCATTTATGTATGCATGTGTGTGTGTGTGCATGCATTTGTATGTGCAAGTGTGTGTATGGACGTGTGGGTGTGTGCACATGTCTGCATTTATTTTTGTGTGTGCATGTGCATATGTATGCATGTGTGCTAACAAATGTACATCTGTGTGCATGTGTGACTTTGTGCTTGAAAGTATCCATGCATGCGTGTCTGTGTGCATATGTTTGTACGTGTGTGCGTTGTGTGTACTTGTTTGTTGGTGTGTGTGCTTGTATTTGTGCAAGTCTGCATATGTGTTTCTGCATGTATGCATATGTGTACACATGCACATATGAAAACATGTGTTTGTGCATGTGCATGTGTGTGTGACTGTGCATGCATGTGTGTAGGGGTGTGTGTGTGTGCATGAATGTAAATGTGTGCATGCTTGGGTGTGTGTATGTCTATGTGACATGTATGTGTGCATGTGTTTGTGCACATGTGTGTGCGTGTCTATGTGTGCGAGCATGTTCATGTATTTTTTTTTGTGTGTGCATGCATGTGCACGTTTATGTACGCATGTGTGTGCATGTGTATATCTATATTCGTGATCTTGTGCATGTGTATTTTGGTGCCTCTGCATGTGAATGCGTGTGTGTGCATGCATATGCATGTTTCTTCATGAACGTTGCATGTGTGTGTGTGTATGTATGTGCAGATATACATGTGTGTATGTGTTTGAGTGTTTGACTATGCCAGTGTAGTTGGGAGTGTGTGTGCATGTGTGTACGTGTGTTTTTGTGCTTGTGCATTTGTATCTTTGCATGGTAGTGTACGAGTGTGTGTGCATGTGCATGCATGTGTGTGTTTGTGTAAGCCTGTGTATGTGTATGTGTTTGTGTGCCAGTGCACACAAGTATGCCTATGTGTGTGTTTGTATGTGTGTATGTCTACTAGTGTGTGTCAATGTGTGTGCATGTGTGTTCACATTTGCGATTGTATATGTGCGTGTGTGCATGCATGTGAGTGTGAGTGCATGCTTGTGTGTCTCATTGTATGTGCATGCATTAGTGTGAGTGTATTCATGCATTTGTGTGCACATGTTTATGTTTGTGCATGCATTTGTGTATGTTTGTATGCATGCATATATGTGTGCATGTATGTTTTCATGTTATTATGGTGTTTGAGTGTTTGTTTTTGTGTGTGTCTGTGTGCATGCACATGTGTGTGATTGTAAATGCATGATGCACTTGCGTGAAAACATGCATGTACATGCGTGCATGTGTGTTTGTCTATGTCCATGTGTGTTTATGTGTGTTAATGTGTTTGTGTGTATGTGTGCATGTGTCTGTGTGCTTCTATATGTGTGTGTATGTTTTTGAGCATGTGTGTACATGTGTGTGTTTGTTTGTGTGAGAGTGGAAGCATGT
Source organism: Vanilla planifolia (assembly GCA_023846275.1). Classification (NCBI taxonomy): domain Eukaryota; kingdom Viridiplantae; phylum Streptophyta; class Magnoliopsida; order Asparagales; family Orchidaceae; genus Vanilla; species Vanilla planifolia. Next base: position 601,154 of record JAIUJO010000247.1, on the reverse strand, counting down.
GGGTGTGTGTGAGTGTGTTGTATATGCAAGTATTCATGTCTATAGGTGCAGGTGTGCACTTATGCATATGCATGCATGTATGTGGCTTCACGCATGCATGCCTGTGTGTATGCATTTGCATGTGTGTATAGATACATGCGTGTGTTTGTGTGTGTGCATATGTGCACATATATGTGCATGTACATGAGTGATTGTATTTGTTTGAGGTCACATATGTGTGTCCATTTGAGTGCTTGTATTTTTGTGCATGGATGTTCACGTGAGTTGATGTGGGTGCTCATGCACATTTGCATGTATGTGTTTGTCTTTTTGTTTGTTTATGAATTCATGTGTTTATGTGTTTGAGTGTGTGTACATGAGTATGGTTGTGTGTGTGTGTGGGTGTGCATGTATGTGTGTCTATGTATGTACACATGTGTGTGTGCATGTGTGTGTAAGTGAGCATATCTATTTGTGCATGTATGCATGCAATCATAAGGGTGTATCCATGCAAGCAGGCATGCATGTGTGTGTGTTTGTGTGCTTGCATGTGTATTTATGCATATGTGTTCCTATGAGTGCATGTGCTTGTGTATGTGTGTGTGTGCATGCATATGGTTGTTAGCTTGTCTTTGTGTGCATGTGTCTATCTATGCACGTGTGTAGCTGAGAGCCTATGTTTGTGTGCACAAGTTTATGAGAATGTCAGTGCATGTGTGTGGGTGTGCTTGTGTGCATGTGTGAGAGCATGTATGTGTGCTTATGCATGCATGTGTGTGTATGTTTGCATTTGTGCATATGCAAGCTCATGTGGGTGAATGCATGTGTGTACATCCATGTGTGAGAATGTGTGCATGCATGCATGTGTGTGTCTATATATGTGTGTGTGCATGTGTGTTTGTACATGTGTGTATTTATGCATTCGTGTGTGCATGCATGTGTGTATGTGTTGATGCTTATGTGCACACGTGTATGTGCATGAGCATGTGTGCATGCTTGGGTGCATGCATGTATGTGGTGTCTTGTAGGTGTGTGTGTGCATGAGTGTGTGTGCACATGTATGTGTGTGTGTGCACATGCATGTGTGTGTGTTTGTGTGCATGTGTGTGTGTATGTGTGCATACATGCATATGGTATGCATGCTTGTGTGCATGGGAGTATGCATGTGTCTATGTGTTCGTGTGTGTTTGTCTTTTTGTGTGTGTTTGAGTGCATGCTTGTGATTGTGTGAGAGTGCATGTGTGTGTGTGTGTGTGCATGCACTCATGTGTGTGTGTGTGCATGTGAACATTCATGCAAGTGTGTGTATGTACTTGTGTCTTTGTGCTTGTGTATATGTGTGTGTGCACATGTGTTTGCATGTATGTGTGGATGTGCATGTGTAAATATGCGTGTATGTGTTTGTGTGCATGTGTGTTTTTATATTCGTTTGTGTGTACGTGTGTTTTTGTTTGTCGGTATGTTTGTGTGCGTACACATGTGCATATTTGTTTGTGTGTGCATGTGGGTATGTGTGTGTCTAGTTTGTTTGTGCATGTGCATACCTGCATTTGTGTGAGCTTATGTGTATGGATTTGCTTATGTGTGCATAGGTACATGTATGTGTATTCTTGCATGCATGCCTGTGTGTGCATGTGCGCATGTGAGTGTGTGTACATGTCTTTGTGTGTGCTTGTTTGCATGGGCATATGTGCATGTGGTCCTATGCTTGTGTGCTTGTGGGTGTGTTTATGCGTGATTCAGTGTGCACGCATGCACATATATGTATGTGTGTACATCTGCATGTGTATGCATATGTATGTGTGTTTGTGAGTACTAATGTGTGTCTGTTGTTGTTTGTGCATGTGTTTTTATGTGCATGTGTGTGAGCATCTATTTGTGTTCATGTGTGTGCCTAGTTTTGTATTATACCTACATATGTGTGTGTGTGTGTGCATGCATGCTTGTATATGTGTGCAAGTGTGCTTATGCATTCATGCACATATGCATGTGTGTTTGTGCTTGTGTTGTTGTGTTTATTTGTGTTTGCATTGCATGGGAATGAGTGTGTGTGTGGTTACATGTACATCTTTGTTTGTATGTGTGCATTTGCATGTCTATTAGTGCATGTGCATATGTTTTTGCTATGTGTGCTTGTGCATGTGTGTGCGAGTGTGTGTGTGTGCTTGAGCACATTTGTGAGCATTTATGCATGTTTTTTTGTATGTGTCTGACCATGTTTGTGCTTGTGCATATGGTGGGTGTGTGCAGGTGTATGTGCGTGTTTTATGCATGTGTGTGCATGTATGCATGTGCTTGTGCATGTATGTGTGTGTGTTGCATGGCTTTGGGTGCATATGTGTGTGTGTGTTTGTGCATTTGCCTACATGTGCCCACATGATTGCTTGCAAGCATTTATGTGTGCAAGTATGTGTGTGTATGCTTGTGTGTGTGGGCACATGCTCAAGTGCATGTATATGTGTGCGTGCATGCGTGTAAAGAGCATGTTAGTGTTTTTTGGTTCATGTGTGTGGATGTGTGCAGCATGTGTGTTCATGTGTGTGCGTGTCTACTTATGTGTGCAAGTGTGCATACATGTTAGTGTGTGTGGATGTGTGTGCATTTATATATGTGAGTGTGCATATGTGTGTTGTGTGTGGGGGGCAGTGAATGTGGGTGATTTTCTATGCATCCCTGTGTGCATGCCAATGTGTGTTTGTGTGTGTGCATGCTTTTGTGCATGCATGCACATATGTTTGGGTGTATGTATGCACGCATGTGTGTGTTCATATGTATGCTTGTGAGTTGATGTCTGTGTATATGTGTGCATGTAGGTGAGTGCACATATGTGTGTGTGTCTTCATGTGTGTGTTTGCTAATGTGTGTACTTATATGTGTACATGTGTATGGGCATGCATGCATACGTGAGTGGGTGTGTAAATGTCTCTATGTGTGTTTGTGGGTTCATATGTGCTTGTACATGTGCCTTTATTGTGTGTTTGAATGCATGCTTTAGAATGTGTGGAAGTTTATGTGTGTGTACATGTGTGTGTGTGTGTGTGTTTTTGTGTGTGTGTGGGCATGTGTGTGTGTGCATGTGTGTGTGTGCATGTCCATGTGTACTTCTACACGTGCATGCATGACTAGGTGTGTACATGCATCACTGTATTTGTGCATGTGAGTATGTGTGTATATATGTGTGAGTGTATGTTTGCATTTGTTAGTGCATGCAAGTGTGTGTGCATGTGTGTGTTGGTGTGTGTGTGTGCATTCTTGGGCATGTGTATATGTGTGTGTTTGTGAATGTGTGTGCATGTGTATGCATGTGCATGTGGGTGTCCATGTGTACACATGTGTGCTCTTGTGTGTGCATGTATGTGTGTGTGCAAGTGTGTGTGCGTGAGTGTGTGCACATGTGCATTTGCATTTGCATGTGTTGTAAGGGTATGTGCACGTGTGTGCTTTTGGGTGTGCATGTGTGTGCATGAGTGCACTTGTGTGTGTGTGTGTGTATATATATGTTTGTGAATGAAATGTTTGTGTGCATGTGAGTGCAAGTGGTCATGTGTGTGTGCATTAGTGCTTATGTGCACATACATCTGTGTGTGTATGCATGTGTGTGTGTACATGCATAAAAACATTTGTGTGTCTATTTGTTTGCACACATGTGACTTTGTGTGCGAGAGCATATGCATCTATTTGTGTTGTGAATGTGTATGGCAGTGTGTGTGAGTGCATGTCACCTGTGTGTGTGTGTGTATGTTCTTGTGTACATGTGTGTGTATTTTTGCATGTGTGGCTATGCTTGTGTAGGCAATGGTGTGTACAAAGGTGTGTGCATGTTCGTGTGTATGTGTGCCCTTTCATGCATTCGTGCATATACGTGTTTTTGTGCATGTTTGTGCAAGTGTGTTTGTGTGCACATTTGTGAGCATGTGTGAGTGTGTGCATATATGAGTGTGATCATGTTTGTGTTTATGTGTATGGCTATGTATAAACATTCTTATGTATGTGTGTACGTATTTGTGCATGTGTGTGCTTGTGTGCACAATTAAGCGTAAGCACTTTGTGTGTGTGCATCCTTGTGTGGTGCATTTCGGCATATTTGTGTATTTTGCATGCATCAATATATGTGTGTCTACATGTGTGCATGTGTGTGACTATATATTTGCATGCATTTATGTGTGTGTGTATAAGTATGCATTTGTGCTTATGTGTATGTGCATGCTTGTGAGCATGGGTGCACGTGCCAATGTAGACTTGCATGCATGTGTGTTTTGGGTGCATGTGAGTGCATTTGTGCTGGTGTGCATGTCTGGCTATGCAAGTGGATGTTTGTACATGTGTGTGTGGCTGTTAATGTGTAAGTGCACGTGCGAGCATATGTGTGTCCATGTGTTAGTTTGCATATGTGTGTGTGTCTATGGAGTGGGTATGCATTGTTGTGTGTGTGTGTTTGTTTACATGTGTGCATGCATATGTGTGCATATATATATGTGTGTGTTCATGTGTGAGAGTTTGTTTAGGAGCATTTGTGGGTGTGCGTGCATGGACATGCATATGTCTGGGTTTGTATGTGTGTGCACATGCGTGAGTGTACGTTGCACAAATCTATGAGGGTGTTTGTTGGTTGTATGTGGACACATATGCGAATGCATATGTATCTGTGTGTGTGTGCACATGTATAAGCATGTGTGTGCAAGTGTAGGCACATGTGAGTACATATGTATGTCTGTGTGAGTGTGTGTGTGTGTGCATGTGTGCATGTGTGTGTATGTGTAAGTGTTCATGTGTGCACGTATGTGTGCTCATATTTGTGTGTGTGTGTGTGTATGCACTTACATGCACACATGTGCATGTATATGAGTGTGTTTGTTTTTATGCATGTGTGTTTGTACATGTTTTTATATATGTGCATAAATACACGTGTTTATGTTTGTTCATTTATGCACGTCTGCATGTACATGTGTGTGTGTGTATGTCTTTTGTGTGCATGTGCGAGCGTGTATGTGCTTATATATATTTCTATGTGTGTTATTTGGTGTGTGAGTGGGTGTGTGTGTGTGTGCTTGCCTGAATGTGCATGCATGCCTGTGTGTGTGCCTCAATGTGTGTTTGCATGCAATTGCATGCATCTACATATGGGTACTTGTCTGTGTGTGTGTACATAAGTGTGCATATCTAAGAGCCCTTGTGTGTGTGTGTGTTTGCGTATGCTTATGTGTGTGCCTGTGCTTGTGCATGCACATGTGTGGGTGTGTGTGCATGCATGTGCAACTTTGTGCGTGTGTGCATAAATGTGTATCTACACGTGTCTTTTTACATGTGTGCACGTGTATTCTTGCATGTGCATATTTGTTGGTGCATACATGTTTGCATGTTGTGCCTATGCTCAAGCATGCATGTGCATGTGTGTGGGTGAGTATATCGTGTGTATGTTTGCATGCATGTTTGCACGTGCATTTGTGCATGTGTGTGTCTTTTGTGTATGTATGTGTGAACAAGTAGGTGTGTCCATGTGTGTGTGTATGGACTATGCAATGTTTGTTGTTTGTGTCTCCATATGTATGCATGTACATGGGTATGGACGTGCATATATTTGTGAAAGTGCATGTATGTGTGTGCATGTTTGTATCTGCACATATACATGTACATGCATGTGTGTCTATATGTGTGTCAGTGTATGCATGTGTGTGTGTGTGCATATGTCTGTGCGTGCATGCATATGTGCATGTGTGCACATGTTTGTGTGCATGTGAGAGTGTGTGTGTGTGTGCAAATGTGTGCATGAATGTGTTTGTGCATTCATGTGTGTGTGTTTGTCCTTTTACATGTGTGTGTGCTTGTATTTGCATGCATGCATGTGTGTATCTTTTTGTACATGCATGCATGTACATGTATGTGCATATGAATGTGTTTGCATGTGCTTATGCATATCCTTGCACATTTATCAGTGCACAAGTGTACATGTATGTGCTTGTGTGTCCATGTGGGTGTGCATTCTGGTGCACATGTGTGTGTGTGTCTGTATTTGAGTGCATATGTATGTGTGTGTGCTCACATTAGTGTACTTGTGAGAGTATGCTTCTCTAAGTGTGCACATTCGTGTGTGTGTGCCTATGTGTGTGTTTGTATGCTTTTGTCTGCATGCATGTGAATGCATGCGGGTGCATGTAAATATGTGTTGGTGTGCATGTATTTGTGTGTGCATGTCTATTTATGTGTGTGTGTCTATGTTTTATGTCTGTATATACATATATGTGTGTGAATATGTATGTATGTATACATGTGTATGCATGTGAGTGTACATATGTGCTTGTGCATGTGCATGTATTTATGTGTTTGTGGTAGATTGTATTCATGTGTTTTTGCATGTGTGCCTTTGTCTCAATGTGTGTGTGCCTATGTCTTGCATGAGAGTGTGTGTGATTAAATATGTGAATATATGTGAGTATGTGGGTCTATATGTGCATGTGTGTGTGCATCTAAGTGTATTGGTGTGCATGTGCATGCATGTGTTAGTGCGTGTGTGTGCATATACATATGTGCATGTGTGCTTGTGTTTGTGTGTGCATAATGTGTACATGTGTGTATATAGGTTCACTTGTGTGTGCACATGTATATGTGCGTGCATAGTTGCTTGTGTGTGTGTAAACATTATTGCATGTGAATGCGTCCATAGGCATGTGTGTGTTCCTATGTCTGTGTGTATTCATATGTATTTATGCTCATGTTTGTGTGTATGTGCATGTGTGTCTATGCATGTGCATTCGTGCATGCATTTGTCTATGTATGTGTTTGTGTGAGAGCATGTGTGTGTATATGCATGTGTATGTGTGCAAGCATATTTGTGTGTGTTCATGTTGATGTGTGTCTGTATGCCTGCATGTGTGCATGTGTGTGCATTTTTGTGTGTGATTATGTGTGTGCATGCTGGTATGCATGTGTGCATGAATGTACATGTGTGTGTATGATAATGTTTGTATCGATGTGTTTTCTAGTTTGTGTGAATTGGTGCATGTGTATGTGTGTGTGTGTGTGTATGTGTGTGAGTGTCTATGCTTGTGCATGCATATCTAAATATACTTGTGTGTGTGTGTTTTTCATGCATATGTATGTGTTTTTGTGTGTATGTGTTTTTGTTTGTGTGTGTGAGTATATATGGATGTGGATGCATACATATGTGTGTGTGTATGTGCATGTGTGTATGTATGGGCATGCGTGTATGTGTGCACGTGTTCTTGTGTGTTTGTGTGTGTATGTGCATGTATGCGTGTGTTTGTGTGTGTTCGCATGTGTGTTCTTGTGTGGGTGCATGTGTGCATGTGTTTGCATTTGTAGGTTAGTGTGTGCATATATGTGCATGTATGCAAGTAAGCATTTGTGTGTACATGTGTATGTATACATTTGTATGTGAGTGCATGCATGTGTGTGTATAATGTCTATGCAAGCACGTATACATGTTGGCATGCTTATGTGAAAGTGTGTATGTGACAACATGTGCACACTTATGTTCGTTGAGTGTATGTGCATGCGTGTGTGAAAGTGCATGTGCAAGAATATGCTTGTTATTGTGTGTTTATGTGTGTGTGCACATGTGTGTGTGTGTCTGTGAGTGTAATTGTGTGTGTTCATGTGTGTGTGTGTGCATGTGTGTATATATGCATCTTTGTGGGTGTAGGAGTGTGAGTGTGCATGCATACTTCCATGTGTGTGTGTAGGTTTGTGTGTGTATGTGTGTAGGAGTGCATGCATGTGCATGGGTGCTTATGTACAGTTGTGAATATTTGTGCATGTCTATACATGTGTGTGTATGGTCATTTATTTGTGTTCATATGTTTGTGTCTGTACATGTTTGTATGTAAGTGTGTGTGCCTACTTGTGCAAATGTCAACATCCAAATGTGTATATGTGTGCATACATGTACTTGTGTGACTTTGTGTGTATGTGTATTTGTGTGTGCATATGTGTGTATGTGTGTGTGTGCATGAATGTGCATTGAAGTGTGCATATGTGTGTTTATGGGTTCATGCACATGTACTTTTGGGTGTGTGTTCATGTGTGTTTGTCCACACAATCATTTGTGTGTATATGAGTTTGTGTTTGTGTGTTCATGCATGTGTGTGTGCATATGCATGTGTGTATGTGAGCATGTTTTTGCATTTATGTGTGTGTGTGCACATATGAGTGTGCAAGTGTTTTTGCTATACATATGTATGGACATATGTGTTGGTGTGGCTATGTTATTATGTGAGTGTGCTTGTGTATTTGTGTGTATGCTTATGTGTGTTCGTAGGTGTGCTTGTGTTTGTGCATGTACATACTTATGCATATGAGCATGTGTGCATACTTTTGTGCATCTGTGTGTGGGGTGGGGGTGCATGTGTAAGTGTCACGTGTAAGTGTGTGCATGCATGCGTGTTTATGTCTGCGTGTATGTCATGTGTGCATGCTCAAGAATGTTAGTGTGTGTGTGCATGTGTGTGTAGTTTTATGTGTTTATGGGCATGCATAAATGCATGTGTGTGAGCGTGTCTATGTTGGTGTTTGTGTGAGTGTCTGATTGTATGCATGCATGTGTGTGTGTGTAATCATGCCAATGTGTGTGTAAGTGAGTGCATTAGTGCATGTCAGTGTTTGAGTGTGTGGGTGTGTGTGTGCTTGTGTACAGACACACATGCATGTATGTGGTGCCTGCACATGTGCATCTATGTTCATGTGTTTTTGTGTGTGTGTGCATGTAGTATCTTTGCATGCGTGTGCATGCATGCATGCACATGTGCATGTGTGTGTGCATATGTAATTTTGTGTGGATATGAATCTGAGTGTATTTGTGTGTGTGTGTGTGCATCTCCATGTGTGCATGCATGTGTGTCTGCATGTGTGAATGAGTGTGTGTGTGTGTGGGTGCATGCATGTGTGTGTTTGTCTGTATGAGTGTTTGTGTGTGTGTTTGTGCTTGCATGAGTGTTCTTGAGTGTGTGCTTGTGAACATGTGTGCTCTGTGTGTGTGTGCATGTATTCATGTACATCAGTGTGTGTGTGCACCTATGTAGTCATGTGCATACATCTGTGTTTGCAAGTGTCTGTGTGTGTAAGTATGTTTATGCAAGTGTGCATAAGTTTGTCTGCATGTGCTTGTGCATGTGTGTGTGGATGTGCATATGTGAGTATAGATATACATGCTTGCATTTGCATGTGAATGTACATGCATGTGTTAGTGCATTTGTGTGTGTGTTTGTTTATGTTTGTTTGTGTGTGTGCATGTGCATGTGTGTATCTTTGTGTGTATATGTGCATGTGCTTTTGCACATCATGCATGTGTGTCCACATGGGTGTGCATGTGTGTGAGAATAAATGCTTATGCATGTGTGTGTGTGTATTTTTACATGTTAGTGTGTATGTGTGTGTGTTCATGTACATTTTTGAAGAAGAAGAGGAAGAGGAAGAAGAAGAAGAAGAATGAGGAGGAGAAGAAGAAGAAGAAGAAGAAGAAGATGCATGTGTGTATGTACATGTGTGTATACATGTGTCTGTGTGTCATATGCACTTGTTTGTGCATGTGTGAGTGCATGTCACTTGCATGTATGTGTGTGTGCATGTTATTTTTCCATGAATGTGTGTGCATGTGCATATCTATGCATATGTGTGCACATGTGTAGGAGTGTGTACATGCATGTGTGTGTGTGCGCATGTGGGTGTGTGTATGTCTATGTTCGTTTGCTTGTGTGTGCCTGTATATGTATGTGCATGTGTGTGTTTTTTTGTGTTTGCATGTACACATGTGTTCTTGTGCATGTTTGCGTATGTGTGTATTTACATGTGTGTGAGTTTACATGTGTGTGTTAGTGTGTACATGTGTGAGTGTATTTCTATGTCTATGCATGCATGTGTGAATGTACATGTGCATATATGTGTGCAGATGTGTGTATATGTGTCAGTATTTGTGCATGTGTGTGCATGTGCATGTATCCATGGATATGTGCGTTTTTATGCATGTGTGTATTCCTGTGTGTGTGCATGTCTATGAGAATATACATGTACATATAAACATAAGTGTTCTTATGCATGTGCTTTTGTGTGCATGTGCATGTATGAGCAAATGTATGTGTATTTGTGTTGGTAGGTGCATGTGTGTATATATGTGTGTGTATGTGTACTTGTGCATTTGTGTGGACTTGTGTTATGCATTGATGTTCACATGTGCTCTTTTGGATGTGTGTGTATGGGTACGTGCATTTGCGCATGGTGTGTGAGCGTGTAACAATCCATCCATGTGCGTGTGGGTATACATGTGTGTTTGTTTGTGTTTATGTTTGTGTGTTTATTTGTGCATGCATGCAGGTGTAAGTGTGTGAGTGCGCTATGTGTGTATTTATATATTTTTTGTCGATGTGTATGCATATGTGTGTGACTGGATGTGTATGTGTGTGTGCATGTGCAAGCTTGTACGTACTTTGGGTGTGCATGTGTGTGTGTGTATGCTTGCCTATGCATGCATCCATGCATTTTTTAGTGTACTTGCATGACTATGTTTGTTTGTCTATGTATGCATGTGTGTATTTCTACATGTAGACATATGTGTGTGCAAGTGCATGTGTGTGTACATGCATGTGTGCACATGTGTGTTGGTGCTTATCTGTCTGTTTCATGTGCATGTGCATGTGCTTTATGTATGTGTATGTGTGTCCATGTGCATGTTTGTGTGTGCATGTGAGTGCTTGTGTGTTAGTGTGTGTGTGTGTGTGCATATGTGTGTATGTTTGTATACATGTTTGTGTGTACCTGTGTGGTATGTGTGCATGGGTGCTTATGCTCTTTTGCATGTGTGCCTAAGTGAGTATGTGTTTATGTGTGGGTGTGTGTGTAGATGTGTGCGTGTATATGCATACAAATGTGCGTGTGTGTCTATTTATACATGTGTGAATGTGTTTGTGTGTTTTGTGCATTTATGTGTGTGTGTGCCCACACACATGCATTTGCATGCATGCATGTGTGTGCATGTGTGTGTGCCCACACACATGCATTTGCATGTATGCATGTGTGTGCATGTGTGTGTGCCCACTTGTGTGCTTGTATTTGTGTTTACATGTGTGATGGTTCATATCATTGTTCCTCAGTGTTTGTGTGTATGTGTGTGAGTGGGAGAGAGTATGATAATGCACGTGTGTGCATGTGTGTGTGTTGTTGTGTGCATAAGTGCATGTAAATATGGGTGTTTAAAGTACATGTGCATGTATGTGTTCATGTGTATATGTGTGTGGGTTTACATGTATGTCTATATGTATGAGTGTGACTACGTGTAGGTTTGTGTTTATGCATGTGTTTGTGAATGTAGGTGTGCACTGGTGTATGCGAGTGTGTGTGCATGTGAGTGCACAAGCCCATAAATATGTTTGCATGTGTATGTGTGTACACAAGCATGTGGATGTCTTCATTGTTGTGGGTGCATGTGGCTATTCATGTGTGTGTGTCTGAACACGTGTGTATGTCTGTTAATGTGCACACAAGCACATGTGTGTGTGTTCTTGTGTTTATTAGCATGTGTGCCTATGTGTGCATGAGTGTGCATGTACATTTGTGTGTGCATGTATATGTTCATGTGTAAGTGAGTTTGTGCATGTGTGTGTGTCTACTTATGTGCATGTGTACTTGTGTTTATGTTTGCTTGTGTGTTTGTGCTTGTGCTGTCTATGTTCCACTATGAGCGTGTCTATGTGTGTTAGTGAATTTGTGCACTTGTGTGCATGTGTGTGCATGTGTGTTTGTTGTTGTGCACATCTGTGTTTATACATTTGTGGCTTTATGTGTGTGCATGTGTATTGGTGCATATATGTGTGTGTGTAAGCTTGTGCATGTGTGTGCATGTGTGGGGTTATTGTTTATGAATATTATTTCATGTGTGTGTACATGCATGTGAATAGATGCACAAGTGTGGGTGTGTGCATGTGTGTTTGTGTGTGTTCATTGATGTGGGATTGTGTGGTTGTTTGTGCATGTGTGCCTATGTTTGCATGTGAGTGTGTGTACATGTATGCATGTTTATGTTTGCATGCATGCACATGTTTATGTGTAGGTGCCTGTGTGTGATTGTTTTTTTGTGTGTGTGTATGTGCATGTGTATGATTGTATGTGTGTGTACATGCATACGTATGTACATGTTTGTAAGAGAATTTATGTGAGCACTTCTATATGCGTGTGTGCTAGTTCATGCACTTGTTTGAGTGTGTTGATGTGCGTGTGCTTGCATATGTGTGTAGATATGTGTGTTCATGTGCATTTGAGTTGGTGTGTGTGGGTGTGTTTGTGCATATGAGTGCATGGTTGTGTGTGCGTGTGCATGCAAGTCTGTGTTCATGTGTGTGCATATGTGTGAGTATTTGTGTGGATGTAGGTGTGCATGTTTTTTTGTGTGTTTGTTTGTGCATGTGTGAGTACATCTATGTGTCAGTTTGTATGTTTATGTGTGCATATGAATCTTAGTGTGTGCTCATGTGTGTGTGTGTTTGTGCGTGTGCATGTGTGTATGTTTTTGAGCATGTGCATGTATGTGTGATTATGTGTTCATGTGTGTGATTATGCATTTGTGCATATGTGTGAGCATGTGCTTATATGGGTGTGTTAGAGCATGTGTGTGTGTGGATGTGTGCGATTGCATATGTGTGTAAGCATGCTTATGTGTGTATGTTCATCGGTGTATGTGTGCTTATGCTTAAGTGTGTGCTCAAATATCTATGCATGTAAGTGTGTGTGTGTGTGTGTCTGCATGTGCATGCATAGGTACAAGTGTGAGTGTGCATGCATTGGTATGCATGTGTGTATGCACATGCGTGAGTGCATGTGTTTGTATGTGTGTGTGCATATAATTTGTGTATGTGCTTATGTCTATATGCATAAGTACTCGAGTGTGTGTGCGTGTGCGTGTGTCGGCATAGGTACATGTGTTTATGCGTGTCTATTCCTACAAACAGGTGTGCATGCATATGAGTGTGTGTGTGCATATGTATGTGCATATCTATGTTTCTCCGTATTTTTCTGTAGGTGTTGTGTGTGAGCATATTTGTGTGTGTTCATTTGGATGCATGTATGTGCATGTGTGCACATGTGTGTGCTTGAGCATGTAAGTGTGTGTGCATGTGTGCATGCATACATGTATATGAATGTATGCATGTGTGTATCTATGTGTGCTAATGTCTATGTGTGTATGTGTACATGTTCACATGCATGTGTGTATGTGTTTGTGCATGTTTATGCATGAGTATACAAATGTGTGTATATGTGTGTATACATACATGTGTGTGTTAGTATGTGCATGTCAGCATCCAGTGTGTATGTCTATGTGCATGCATGTGCAAGAGTGTGTGTGGGTGTGTGCAAGTTTATGTATGTGTATGTGTTCATGTTTGTGCATGTGTGTGCATATGTGTTGGTGTAAGCATGTGTTTATACATTCATGTGCGCATGTGTGTTTGCTTGTGTGAGTGGATGTGCATGTGCATGTGTTTGCATGTGAATCAATATGAATGGGTGTTATATGTGAATGCACATGCGTGTTGATTTGTGCAAGGGTTGTTTGTGTGGCGATGTACATGTGTGTGTAGGCCTATGTGTATGTGTGTTCACCCATGTGTGCGTGTTTCTATGTGTGTGCATATATGTACGTGTGTCTATATATATTTGTGAGTGTGCATGTGCATGTGCATTAGTGTGTGTGTGTGTATGACTGCATCTATGTTCTTGTGTGTGCATATGTGTGTGTTTGTACACATGTGTGTGTGTTTGTGCACATGTGTGTGTTTCTTTATGTGTTAATGTGTGTTCATGCTCATTTGCATCTATGTTTGTGAGCTAGTATAAGTCCAAGCATGTGTGTGTTTTTTTGTGTTTTTGTTCTTTCTTTTTCATATTGTGTGCCTTTGAGGGTGTGTATGTTTGGGCGTGTGCGGGTGTACTTCTATGTGCATGTAGATGTGTGTGATTGGGGATATGTGTTTGCTTCTGTGCACACGAATGTGTGTACACTCATGTGTTCATGTTAGTGTGTTTTTACTTGTGTGTGTTCTTATGTGTGCATGTGTGTGTGCTTGTGTGTGTATCTGTGAGTGTGTCCATGTGTGTGCAAGTGCTTGTGATGTCTACATGTGTGTTCATGTGTGTGAGTGCTTGTGTGCACTAGTGCATACATGTGTATATGTTTATGCAAGTGTTTGTGTGTGTGAGTGTATGTGTATGTGTATGTCTATTCATGTACATGTTCGTTTTATGTATGTGCATGTGTGCGTGTGATTTTGTGTACATGTGAGTGTGTGTGTGTGCGTGCACGTGTGTGCCTTCGTGAGTGTGTGGATGTGTGTGTGTGCACGTGTTTGTGTGCATGTGCATGTCTGTGCACATGATGGTGCATGTTAATAGGGATGTATATGTATGTGTGTGCATGTGTGTGTGTTTATGAATGCATGTGTGCATATGAGTGTGTGCATGTGCACATGTGTGCTCATGCATTTTTGTGTGTGTGTGCAAGTGTGTATGCCATTGTGCACACTTGCATGTTAATGGGTATGCGTGTATGTACATTTTTGTATGCATACATGTCTATGGGTGTGTGTGTGTGCATGTCTATAACTATGTATGGGTGTATGTGTGTGTTTGTGTATGTGTGCATTTGTATGTGTGTGTGTGTGTATAGGTTTGTGTACAAGTCTATGTCCATGTGTGTGTGTGTGCATGTGTATATGCATTTGTATGCACTTGCATGTGCATGTGTCTATGTGTATGTAAGTGTGTGTGTGTGTGTGTGAGTGAGTGCATGTTTGTGTGTGGGTGTGTGTGAATATGTGTGTGTGCGTGTGTGTGTTTCTGTTTGTATGCATATGTGTATGGTTGCTTATATGTGTGTTAATGTGCATGCATGCATGTGTGTGTATGCAAGTGTGCATGTGTTTGTGTGTGTGCATCAAGGTGTGTTCTTATACATGTGTGTGTGTGTACTTGCATGTGTGCTTATATGTTTGCTTGTGAGTGTGTGTTTACACATGCATATGCATGTGTATATATGAGTACACAAGTGTCATGTGTGTGTATGTGTGTTTATGAGCTTGTGCATGTATATGTTTTTGTGCACATGCGTGAGTGTATGTTTATGTGTGAGTGTGTGTCAGTGGTTGCACATGTGTGTATGTTGGTGCATATACATTTGTATCTGTCTATTTTTGTGGGAATGTGTGTGCATGCATTTGTCTATGTGTGCAAATGCATGCATTTGTGTCATCAAGCACATATGTGTGTGTGTGTGTGTGTATCTATCATTTTGTGTATGCAAGTGAGCATGTTTGTGTGGGGCCTATGCATGTGCATGTCTGTCTATGTAAGTGTGTGTGTGAGCGAGTGCATGATTGCACATGTTTAGGTATGTGTGTGCATTCATGATAGCTTGTGCTCGCATGTGTGTGCAGGAGTGTGTGCACATGTGTGTGTGTGGACATGCATGTGAGTGTGTGCTTGCATGCATGCATATGTGTTCATGTGTATGTGTCTATATGTGTGCATGTGTGTGTGCATTGGTGTGTGCTTGCTTGGGTGTGTGCATCCACATATGTGTGTGTATGTGCATGTGCATATGTGTGATTTTATGTGCAAGTATTTGTGTACGTGCTTGTGTGTATGGGCATGTGTGTGTGGGTGAGAGGGTGTATGTGCACCTGTGTGTGGGTGTGCATGCACATGTGTTTAGGTATTCATGTGTTTGTTAGCTTGTGCATGCAATTATGTGTGTTGTGTATGAGTGTGCATGTGTGTGGGTTTATTTATGTGCATGTGTTGTGTGTGCATGTGTTTGCATGTATGTGGGTGTGGTTATGGGTGTGTATCTATAAGTGTGCATGTGTGTGGGTACATCTTTATGTATGCATGTGTGTGGGAATGTGTGTGTGTTTGTGTACCTCTACATTGGCATGTGTTTGCATGTGTATGCATGTGCATATGAAAGCATGGGTGCATATGTTCATGTGTTTATGTGCACACCTGAGTACGTGTGTGTGACTACAACTACGTGTGTGTATTTTTGTGCATGTGATTGTGCATTTGCATGCATATGGCTATTTGTGTGCCTGAATATGTATGCATCTGAGTGCAAGCGAGTGTGTGTGGTTGTGGGTTTGTTTTTGCATGCATGTGCACTTGTACATGTCTATCCATTTTCATATTTGTGATTGAGTGCTTTGTGTGTGTATGTGTGTACATATGCATGTGTGTGGGTTGCTGTGTGTGTGTGTGAATGTTTGTTTGTGTGCATGGGTGAACATGTGTGTGCATGCATCCATATAAGTGTGTTGTGCATGGCACTACATGTGTGTCAATGAGTGTGTGTTAGTATGCATGTGATTATATTTGCATGCATGTGTGTGCAAGTGTGTGCATATCTATGTGCACATGTTTGTGTGCGAGTAAGTGTGTGCGTTGTGCATGTGTGTATGTGTGTGTGTGTGTGCTTGTTTGCATCTTTGTTTGTGTGTCTGTGTGTGCATGCTTGAATGTGTTAGTACATGTACATGTGTATTCCTCTATTTGTGTGTGTGTGTGTGTTTATATATGTAGGTGCACATATGTGTGTATTCATGTATGTATGTGTGTGTTTGTTATGTGTTTGTGTTGTTATGTGCATGTGCATGTGCATGTGTGCATATAAGTTTATGTGTGTGTGAGAGTGTGTGCATGTGTATGCATATGCATTAGTGAGGATATGGGTGCATGTGTTTGTGTGCGTGTGCCTATGTCTGTGTTGTTGGAGATGCGACTTTGTATTTTTGCATGTGTGAATGCATGCATGCATGTGATTACGTGTGTGTGAGGATGTATGTCTATGTGTTCTATGATTATGCATGCATGCATGATTATCCATGTGTGTGTGTGTGTGTTCATGCATGCATGTTTGACTGTGTGTACGTGGTTGTGAATTTGTGTGTGCATGTGTGTATACACATGAACATATGTGTGAGAATGTGTGAGTGTGGGTGCATATGCATGCATGTGTGTAAGTGAGCATATAGATGCATGTGTATGTAAGTGTGTGCCTTTGTATGTGTAGGCACACATGCATCTTTGTGTTTGTGCATATGTGTGTGCATGAGTGTGTGTGCATGCATGTGAATATCGATGTGTATGAGTGCATATGTGTGCATGTCTATTCAATTGTGCATGTATGTTACACTATCCATATGTTTGTGCATGTGGATTGTGTTTTTGTGTGTGTACACGTGCACACATGTGTGTGTTTTCATGAATGTGTATGGGTATGTGTGTCCATGTGTGAGTCTGTGTGTGTACATGAGTGTGCATAAAGGACCATTGTGCAAATTGGTGTATGTGTACATGCATGTGTGTGTGCATGTATTTGTGTGCATATTTGTGTGTGTCCTTATATGTGTGCATGTGTGTATGTCTACATATATTCTTTGTTTGTGTTTTTGCATGTGTGTTCACTTTTTTATGCTTGATTTCACACTTGTTCATGTGCATGTACATGTGCGAGTGTATGCGTCCTGTGTGTGCATTTGTGGGCATGTGTGTATGTGTTTATGTATGTGTGAATGCATGTTGGTGTGTGTGTGTGAATGTGTATGCATGTGTGTGTATTTATGAATATGTCTACACGTGTGTGTGTGCGTACATGCATGTGTGTGTGTGGATGCATTGTGTGTATATGCATCAGCAACTGCTTGTGTATATGTGTTTCTATTTGAGCATGTGCATGTGTGCTTGTTTGCATGTGTGCCTTTATGTTTGTGCATATGTGGTTATGTGTGTTTGTGTGTGTGCATGAGTATGTGTGTTTGTGTGCAATCATGTTTGCATTTGTAGGAGTGGGTGTGGGTGTATGCATGTGTGTGTACATGTGCATGTGCATGTGTGTTTATATATGTGTGTTCATGTAGTGCATTTGCATGTGTGTGCATGTCTGCATGTTTGCATGTCTGTGTGTGAGCATATTCTTATGTTTGCATGTGCATGTGTGTATATATGCCTATGTGTGTTTATGTGTAGTTTTGCACATGTGCATGAGTGTGTGTGCATGCGTTTGTGTGTGCATTTATGCGTGTGTGCTTTTATGCATATATATATATATATATATATATATATATATATATATATATATATATATATATGTGTGTGTGTGTGTGTGTGTGTGTGTGCATAGTTTTGGGCATGTATGTGTGTTGTATGTTTGTGTCTATTTCTATGTGCATGTGTGCATTTGTGTTTTTGTGTGTGTGCATGAGAATGTGTGCATGTTTGTGTGTGCATGTGTGATAGTGTGTGTCTATGCATGTTTTTGCTTATGCATATATGCAAGTGTTCAAATATGTATCTCTACATGTGTGTGTTTGTTTGCATATGTGCAAGCATGTGGTCACGTGTTTGTTGGTGTATGTGTGGCTATGCATATGTGTGTGTGTCATCTTGTGTGTTCATGTGTGTATGCGTGTTTGTGTGTGTGTGTGCACATTTTTGTAGAGGGTGTGTGTATGGGTATGTTTTTGTGTGCATGTGTGTATGCTCCCATGCGTGTGTGTGAAAGAATGCATACACACATGTGTGTATGTGTGTGTGTTTGTTTGTTCATGTGTGTGGGTCTTTGTTTGTGTGTGTAAGCATGCAAGTGTGAGTGCACGCATGCACCTGTGTGTGAATGGGAGCATGTGTGTGTGCATGTAGTTGTGTTTGTGCTTTTGTGTATGCATGAGAGTATGCATTTGTGTTTGTGCATGTGTATGCATATGAGTGCTTGTGTGTGAATGTTTATGCATTTGTGTGTGCTCATGGGTGCGCATCAACTTTTGCACATGTGTGTGTGTACATTTGTGTATGTGTGAATGTTTGTATTTCTATGTTATTAGTGGTGTGCATATGCATGCGTGTGTTTTTGTGTACGTGCATATATGTGTGCACATGTGTGTGTGTGTGTCTATATGTGTGTGTCTACATGTGTGTGTTTGAATGCATACGTATGTGAATTTGTGTCTGCATGTGTGTGTGTCTATGTAGATGTGCGCATGTGTACTTATTGTCCATGTTTACTTGTGTTTGCATGTGTATGTGTACATGTTAATGTGTGTATCTTTGATTGTGTGTGTGTATATGTAGGTGTATGAGTGCATGTTGTGAGTGCATGCAAGGGCATGCATCTATCTACCTTTGGGTGTGCTTATGTGTATGTACATATTTGTGGATATGAATGAGCATGTGCTTATAAGTGTGGGGTGTGTGCCTCTGTGTATGCATGTGCATACTAGTTTGTGTATGTGTGTGCTAATGTGTACATGTGGGTGTACATGCATGTGTAGGTGCATGTGTGTGCAGATTGTGTACAAGCTCATGCAGACATATGTGTAGATATGTGTGTGCATATTTGCATACATGTGTGTATGTGTTTGTGCATGCGCATGTGTGTGCATGCATGTGATCGTGTGTGCCCATGCATGTGTGTATTCATGTATATGCACATTCACACATTTGTGTATGTGCATGTGTGCTGGTATCAGTGTGTGCGAGTGTGTGTCTGTGTGTGTGCATGTGTGCATGCATGCACAAGTGTGAATGTGTGTGTGCATGTACATGTGTGTTTGTACAATTGTGCATGCGTGCATGCACATGCATGTGGATGTGCATATGTGTGCATGTGTGTGTGTATTTATCTATGTGCATGTGTTTATGTTTGAGTGTGTGTGTGTATGTGTACATGTGTATGTGTGTGAGCACTTATGTATGTTCATATGCATGTGAGCATAAGTGTGTGTATGTGTGTCTGTGTGTGTGCTTGTGTGTGTATGTGCATGAAAGACTATGAGTGCATGCTTGCTTGGATGTGTGTGTGAGTATATGTGCAAGCTTATGTATATGCATGTATGTAGGTGCACGTGCATGTATGTGTTCCCACAAGTCTAAGCATGTGTTTGTGCATGTGTGTGCATTGGTGTGCATGTGCATGTATGTGTGTGTGTGCCTATATGTTTGTGTGCCTATGCCTATTTGCATTTGTGTGTGTGTGTGCTCATGTGTGCATGTATTTATGTGCATGTGTCTGGATGTGTGTGAACATGTATGTGTATGTGCGTTTGTGTGTGCATGTGCATGTTTGTATGTGTTGTGTGCATGTATATGTACGAGTGTGTCTCTTTGCACGTATGTGGGTGTGGGTGAGTCTATGCATATTTTTATGTCTTTGTGTGTCTCTGCATGCAAGCGTGTGTATGTGTATATGTAGATCCATGTGTGTGTTTCTTTGATTGTGCATGTGTCCCTGTATGTGTCTGTTCATGTGCATCTATGTATGCATGTACATGCAAGTATGTGTTTGTGTGTGTACATGCATTTACAAGAAAGTGAGTGCATGCATATGTGTGCATGTGTAAGTGCATTTGCACATGTGTGTGCATATATGTTTATATGTGTGTGTACTTTTGTGTGTGTGTGTGTATGTGTGTGCATGTTTGTGTGCGTGTGCATGTGTGTGTGTGCATGTGTGTGCTCTTATATTTTTATGCATGCATGTCTGTGCATGTGCATGCATTTGCATAAGTTTTGTGCATAGGTGCATGTGTCTACATAGTTGTGCACATGCAAGTATGTGTGTGTGAGTGAATGAGATTATGTTTGTGAGCATATGAGGAGTTTGTGCACGTGTTTGTGCTTATGAGCATATGTGTGTGCATGTGTGTCGATGTGAGTTAGTGTGCGAAAGTGGGTGTGTGCGTCTAGGGGTGTGCACGTGTGTAACCATTTGTGTGTGCTTGCATGTGTCTATGTGTATGCATATGTCTATGTGATTGTGTATGTGTGCCTATATGAGTGCATGTGTTTTTGTGTGCATGTTAGTATGTGTGTGTGTGAATGCAAGCGTGTGTTTGCATTTGCTGTGCCTGTTCACTTTTATTCATGTGTACTTGTTTGTTCATGTGTGCATGCATGTGTATGTATGCATGCATTCATGTGTGAGTTCATAAGTGCATGCATGTGTGTGGGTGTATATGTGTGTGTAAGCATGTGCACTTGTGCATGTATATGTGTGTGTGTGTGCGTTTGTGTAGGTGTATTTTTTGTGCATTAGTGTGTGTGTGTGTGTTTGAATATGCACCTGTAAGTGTGATCATGTGCATGTGTGTGCTATGTGTGTTTGTGCGTATAGTTTTGCATGTGTGTTAGTGTTTATGTGGGTGATTAGATTCTTGTGTATGCCTATGTGTTTGAGTGTGTATGTGTGTGTGTCTATGAATTTGTGTGCATTTGTAAGTATGTGTACATGTCTTTGTTAATGCTCGTGCATGTGTGTGAGTGTGTATGCATGTCTATGCATGTTCGTCTATGTTGGTGTGTGTGAGTGTGTGCATGCATTTAGATGCATGTGTGTGTGCATGTGAGTGCATGTATGTGTTTGCATATACATAAGCATATGTGTTCTTGTGGGTACTTGTGTGAGTGTGTGTGCATGTTTTTCTTTGTGTGTGTATGTGTATGTCTATGTGCATGTCCTTGGGAGTGTCTATTTAAGCATGTTGGTGCATCTGTGTGTATAGGTATAAGTGTGTGTGTGTGTATGTATGGGTGTGTTTTCATGCTTGTGTGTGTATGTGCATATGTGTATGTGCTTATGTGTGTGTGAATGAGTTCGTGTACATGTGTGTGCGCATGCATGTGGGTGTGTACATGTATGCATGTTCACATGAGTTTGTGTGTGCATGTGTATGAGTGTTATATGAGTGTATGAATATGTGTGTGTGTGTGTGTGTGTGCACACATGTGTGTACTACATGGGCATGTGCATAGTGTGTGGATGTGTGTGCATGCCTGTTTGTGCATGTGCATGCATGTGTGTGCATGTGCATGCATGTGTGTGCACATGCACGTGTGTTAATTCTTTTGTGTTTGCATGTGTGCAGGTGTGCTTGTGTTTGTGTTTGTGTGTACGTGTCTATATGTGTGTGTATATGTGTGTGAGCACATGTATGTGTTGCACTGACTAGTGCAAGCATGTGTGTGTGTGTGTGTGAACATGCATACACGTGTATTAATACTTTTGTGTGTTTGTACGTGTGCATATGTGCTTATGTTTGTGTGTAGATGCGTGTGTGCATGTCTTCTTATGTGAGGGTGTGAGCTTGAGTGTTTGTATATGTATGTGTGTGCATGTACATATGCATGTGTGTGTGCATAGGTATGCATATATGTGTGAGCATGTGTCTTTATGCATGTTTATGTGTGTGGATGTGCACACATGTGTGTCTATATATGTGTATGTATGCCCGTGTTTATGCTTGTTCGTTTATGCATGTGTTCGTGCACATGCACGTGTTCATGTGGATATGTGTGTGTCTTTTTTACGTTCTTTTGTGAGTGTACATGTGCTTATGCATGTCTATATGTGTGTGCTTGTGTGTGTGGGTGTGTGTGTGTGCATGCATACGAATGTGTACATGCTTGTGCATGTGTAAGTGAGTGTGCCTCAATGTCCGTGTGCATCAGTGCACTCGTGCGTGCATTAGTGCATGCAATTTTATGGATATATATATGGGTGCTTATCTATGTGTGTGTGTATATTAGTGTGCATGTTTATGAGCTTTTGTATATGTGTGTGTTTGCCTATGCTTGTGTGTGCACATGCCTGTGCTTGTATAGGTGCATGTGTGTGTGTGTGTGCATGAATGCATGTGCATGTTTGTTTGTGTGTGTGTAAGAGTGTATGTGTGTGTGTGTAAATGTGTATCTATATGTGTCTGCATGTGTATGCATGTGTGTGCTCATGTGTTCCTGAGTGTGTGCATCTGTGGGTGCATGCATGTGTGCATATTGTGCATGTGTACAAGCATGCGTGTGCATGTGTGTTTTGGTGTACGTGTGTGTGTGTGTGTGCATCTATTTCTATTTCTTCTACATGTGCATGTGAATATATGGTGTGTAAGTTTGCATGCATGTTCGAATGCATGCATGTGAGTGTGTGCATACTTATGTTTTCTCAATGTGTACATGTGCACATGTGAGTGTGTCTATGTGTGTGTGCTAGCAATGCTATGTCTGTCATGTATATGTGTGTCAACATGTGTGCATGTGTATGGGTGTGGGTATGCATGTGTGTGTGTGAGTGTGCATATGTATGTGCATTTGTATATGAGTGTGTGCACGTGTTTGTGTGTGCATGCATGTGTGCATATATGTGCTTATTTGTGTGCACATGCAAGTGTGTGTGTCTATAAGCATGCATGTGCCTATGCATACATTTGTGTGTGTGTGTGGTTGTCCTTTTATTCCTGTTTGTGCATGTGTTTGTTTGCATGCATGTGTGTATATGTTTATGATGTAGGTGTGTACAACTAGGTGTGTGCATGTGAGTATGTGTGCATGTCTTTCAGGGCATGAGTGTATGTATATGTGAGTGCATGCATGTGTGTGTACTAGCATTTGTGTGATGTTGCCATTGTGCTTCTACGTGCATTTGGGTGCATGCATATGTATGTGTGTGTATTTATATGGTTTTGTGCACATGTATATGAGTGTATGTGGGTGCATGTCAATGTGCATTAGTGTGCATGTGTTTGGATGTACATGTGTATATCTGTGCATGTCTATTTATATGTGTGTGTCTATGTTTTATGTGTGTATATGTATATGCATATGTGAATGTCATACATGCATGCATGTGTGTTAATGTGTGTGTACATGTGTGCACACGTGTGTTAATGTGTGTGTACATATGTGCACACATGTGTGGTTATGTGTTTATGATAGATTATGTTTGTATGTGTGTATGCTTATGAGCATGCTTAGGTTCTTACATGTGCACTTGTTTATGTGTGTTAATGTGCATGTGTGAGTGCATGCGAGCATGTGTGAGTGTATGTCTGTGGGTGTGTGTGTGTGTGTATGGGTGTATTTATGCATTTGCTTACACGTTTATGCATGTGTGTGCATGTGTGTATGCATTTGTGTGTACAGATGTGTGTGTGCATTTGTATGGGCATCTGTGTGCATATGTACTTATATGAGTGTGTGTACATTGGTATGCATGTATCTGTTTTTGTGTGTGCCTATGTCTACACGTGTGTGTTTGCAAATGTTTATGCCTACAAGCATGTGTGATTGCATATGTGTGTATGTGTCAGTGTGTGTGAATGTTCTTGTGTGTGCATATATGTATGCCTGTGTGGACATGGGTATGCTTGGGTGAGCTCTAGTACATGTGTGCGTGTATGTGCTTATGCATGTATGCATGCATTTTTGTATGTGAATGCTCCTATGAGCATGTGCACATTCTTATTTGTGCATGTGTGTTTGCATATGTGTTTGTGCTTGTATGTTTATGTGTGCATGTGCCCATATGCATGCATTTGTGTGTGTTTTTATGTGTGCATGTTTTTGTGTCTTTATGTGTCTTTTTGTACATTTGCACATGTGTGTGTGTATGCTTGCATGGTTGTGCTGGTGTGTGTCATTGTTTGTGTGTGCATGTGTCTATGTGTGATAGTGTTTGTGTGTTCGTGTTGGCCCGTTTGCATGCCAACATGTGTGTGTGCATGCATATTTGTGTGTAATTGCATTCATGTATGCTTGTGTGTGTGTTTATGTGTCTACGTGTGTCTTTGTGTTTTCTAATCTGTGTGAATTGTACATGTGCATTTGCATGTGTGTGTGAGAGTGTTTATGCATATGCATGGACATGTGCATGCCTATCTGCATATAAGTGTGTGTTCCTTTGCATGTGTGCTTATGTTTGTGTGTGTGCATGTGTGGATGTGCATGTGGATGTATACATGTGCCTATGTGTGTGTGTGTGTGCAAACATGTGTGTGTATATGTGGCTTTGTATTTGATTATACACATGCATGTGTGTGAGTCCTTAGGCATGATTATGTGTGGGTGCAACTGCATGTGTGTGTATGTGTGTGAATCGACATATGCATGTGTGTTCTTGTTTGAGTGCCTGTGTGTCTGTGTTTGCATGTGTGTGTCTATGTGTATGTGCATGCATATGGGTGCATTTGTACTTGACTATGTGCTTGTGTATTTGCATTTCTATGTGTATAATGTTTGTGCACATTTTATAGTTGTTGACATGCCTATTTGTGAGTATGTATGTGTGTGTGTATGTGACCACATGTGTGTACACATGTGGGATGAGTGCGTGTGTATGCATGTATGCAAGTGCATGTGCAAGCATATCTATGCCTGTACTAGTGTATGTGTTTGTGCACTCGTGGTGTGCATGTGCAAGTGTGATTGTGTGTATTTGTGTATGTGTGTGCATATGCATGTGTGTACCCATGTGTGTATCCTCTCTTTTTTGTTATTTGTGTTCCTGTGCATGTACATGTTTGTGTTTGTATGAGTGCATTTTCTTATTTGTACTAGCATATGTGCATGCATGTGCACATGATTGTATGCTTAAGTGTTCGTCAATGCATGTGTATGCATAACTATGTGTGCAAACATGCATGTGTGCATACATGTGTGTGGACTTGTGCATGTGTGTTTGTGTTTGTATGCTCATGTGCATGCATGTGTGTGCATGTATATGTGTATTTATGTGTGTAGGAGTGTCAGTGTTTGTGCACGCATGCATGTGTGCGTAGGTTTTTTTTTGTGTAGGTGCCTATTGGCACTTGTGCTTGTGTGTGCATGTGTGTAATTGTCTCACTATATGCATGTCTATGTGTGCTTATGTGTACATGTGTGTGCATGGTCATTTATGTCTATTCATGTGTTTGTGCATGTTTGCATGTGCATGTGCATGCTTGTGCAAAAATTTGCATGCTGGTGCAAATGTTTGCTTGCAAATGTTTATGTGTGTGCATGCATGTACTTGTGTGAGTTTGTGTACATGTGTATATATATGCATTTGTGTGTGAATGTATGTGCATGTGCATGCATGTGTGTGGGTGTATGTGTGTGTGAATGTATGTCTGTGTGTGTGCGTGCTCGTGTATGTGTGCGGGTGCATGCATGTGTGTTTGTGTGTGTGTGTTCATATGTGTTTGTCCACACGAATGTTTGTGTGTTATTGGGTGTTTGCATTTGTGTGTGCATGGGTGTGTTTGTGCATATTTGTGTTTGTATGTGTGCATGTTTTTGCATGCTTGTGTGCACAGGTATGAGTGTACATGTGTTTGTGATATGCATACATGTGTGTATATGTGTGGGTGTGGATGTGTTTGTGGGTGATTGCATGCACCTACGTGTGTGTGCATGTGCATTTGTGTATATGCTTTTGTGTGTTTGTATGTGTGGTTGTGTGTATCTGTGCATAAACATATGCATGCATGTTCTTGTGTGTGTGTATACTTGTGCATGTACGTGTGTGTGGGGTCGAGGTGAATGTGTGGCTATGCATATGAATGTGTGTTTGCTTATGATTTTGTGTTAATGTGTGAGTCATGTGTGTGTGCTCGTGAATGTGTGTGTATGGGTTTATGTGTGTATGGGCATGCATAAATGTATGTGTGTCTGTGCATGTGTGTATGGGGGTGTCTATGTTGGTGTTTGTGTGTGTGTCCACAAGCATGTAGGAATGTGTGAGTGCAGACATGCACATGTGTGTGTAGTTGAGTGCATTGATGCATGTGTCTTCAAGTGTTATGTTGTGAGTATGATTGTTGTTACACCCCATTTTTTTCTAGGCTGATTTTTGGCATATTTTTTTTTTTTTTTACATATAGACAGCTCAGATCGTCCCATACCAACCTGAGTAGCCTACGAAAAACATAGGATATAACACATCATTGCACACCTACTTTCCTTAACAATGTGGATCCCATCTCCCGGGTACACCGTCAAATCAGGTTCATGACTCCTGAATTAACAGATGGACTCGCGCAATGTTACTCCTACTAGATCCCATACTCCTAACCCATACCGGTAGGAGAACCGATCTAATAGAAGTCTGAATCCCCACGGTTAAGTTCCATAGTCATGTAATGACCTCACCATCAAAGATAAAATACATATCATCCTCAGATAAAATATGGCACTCCACACACTATACCACCAAGACAATAAAGTAAAACAGTGAATGGAAACTACATCACAAGAATAAGATCCAAGTCCAACAAATACAATATCATCCAACTAGATACATAAGTCAGAATCACCCTCACATATTACATGACATAAGAATAACAGTCTTCCTGAATACATCCAATAGTATCAATCACACTAACCAAAATGTCTCAGAAAATCACAGATCAGATATCCTCCACTAGCCTGCTGACCACGATCCCACCTAATCTGGGTGGCGTCAAGGCTGTCGAGCCACTGGAAAAATATAGATAATAAAGGAGTGAGCTACGCCCAGTAGGAAAGACAGCTAGTAAAAACTCACATGCAAGAGAAGGATAATAGCAAGAGTATAGGAATACAGCATAACAATGTAGGGTGGAAAGGCACTCTCGGTCCCAGACTCTGACCAACCACAGTCACCCCAATCACACCAGAGTAGCTCTCCTCTGGGCTTCCAGGTAGCATGCCAGTGGGATCGCCCATCTCGAAACATGCATAGTGCTTAGGCAAAGCATGCCAGTGGGATTGCCCATCTCGAAACACGCATCATAACGCCTAGCACCCGACACCTCAGCGTCTATATAGCATGCCAGTGGGATTGCCCATCTCGAAACACGCATGGCGCCTAGGCAAAGCATGCCAGTGGGATAGCCCATCTCGAAACACGCGTCACAACCTAGCCTGGGGTTCCAGGTAGCATGCCAGATGGATACGCCCATCTCGAAACACGCATGGCGCCTACCAGTCACATGTACATTGTGGAAGCTAAGTCTGAACCGCACAGTTACCTACCACTACTACCCTAAAACATCATATAGGGTCTATAGTAGTCCAGTCCAATATGCCAATCCGTGAAATATGCCAACACTGAGTAAACTGACTCAAACCATGCCATTTCCATCCAAACAACACAAACTGTACCAAAATTCTGACTATTCTCGTAGCACCTATCCAAGTGTCACACTTCCTTCCAACTAATCCAGCTGTACTGAATTTATGGATAATTTCCAACAGTCAATTTCAACTTGGCTATGTGATTTCCTAAAATCACCTTTTTCTCACTTCAGGAACTTTTTAAATTCCAAAATCAATTTCCGCCCTTTATCCATTTTCCGAAATTCGGAATAAATTTCCGAATAAAATTTAAATTCCACATATATCCTTTTTCCAAAAATTCGGATTAATTTCCGAAATTAAATTTTCCTCCGCGCCGCGCCGTTCGTCCGCGCCAAATCTCCTAAACAGGATCTCGCCACCGATTCGAGTCTTCGCGCTGAATCGAGAACCCACCGGCCGAATATTTAATCCAAATTTCCAGCCGACGTTTAGCATTTAATTATTAATATATATTGAATAATTACAATTACTTAATTAACTAGACCGTAATTAATCTAATCCATCTCCTTCCTCCGCCCGGCGCCCACGAAACCCTAGCCGACGATTCCTCCGGGAAAATTCCGTTTTCCCCGTCGATTTCCGGCGACCGAGATCAAGGAGAAACAAAATCCGATGTTCGTACTATCCTAATGTTTCAATAATGCCACTAATTTCTAAGGTTCAATAAAAATTTCTGCCGAAGTTTCATCCGATCCCCATTTTAACAATCTATGAAATTAAACAAATTTCAACATTTGATACTATCTTAACATGATTAAAGCACATAATCGAATCAACACATGCTCGGTAAAATTTCCGAATTCGGCGGGTATAATTTTCCGAAAACCCTAAAATGCTAAAATCAATAATTTGCATTAATCAATTTCAAAAACCACAATCCGCATGCTCCGGTAGCTATTTGCAAAATAATCCATATTTTTAATTTGCTAAATAACTAATTTAAATCTAAATTTCCTACTAAAATCAATAATTTGCATTAATCAATTCCAAAAAAAACCTTATCCGCATGCTCAAGTAGCTAATTGCAAAATAATCCATATTTTTAATTTGCTAATTAACTAATTTAAACCGAATTCCCTACCTTTCTTCTCCGGCGACGGTGAAGCTCGCACGCGACCAACCGCTGCTCCTCGCCGAACGAAACCGGTACCAATCGATTCTCCTCGGTCCCGCGAACCTCCAGGTACAAAAAGCCCCTTGAAAGGCTGCCGAAAATCACCGCCGTTCGCCGCGAACACCTCGTCTCTCGCCGCCGTTCGAAACCCTAAAGTCCAAAACAGTTCAGGTTAAATACCCAGCTTAAACCGGTAATAACCCGTTAAGAATCCATTAAGCGCCGGTTGACCTTCTAATAACGCCGCTTAACCCCGATCAGCCGGTTAATCTCCACCGCTGTTCTCGTCCGTCCGATCCGCTTATCCGCGGCTTATCCAAACGCACGCGCAAACGTACTCGGCGAACCGCCCCCGCCTTCGCTGAACCGCTCCGGTCCGGTTCACGCGCGGTAAAAACCAAATTCCGGTTTAAAAATTTAATGGACCGATTTAAATAGATTTTCAAATTTCCAAAAATCAAATAAAACAGGGAAAATTACTTAAAAATTTCCTCGGTGCTCCGAAAAATCCCCATAAAATTTTAAAAATTCCAATAGCCTCCAATTGAGCTCCTGGCTCATCCTACTGTCGATCTAAAATCATCCAAGCCACAATTCGAATAATTGAAGATTAAACCTATAATATTTTACCGGGTATAACAATCTCCCCACCTTAACAGGAATTTCGTCCTCGAAATTCAGCAAGAAGTTCCGGCCACTTTTCCGCAACATCATGCTCTAGCTCCTAGGTTGCCTCCTTTTCGTCATGTCTATTCCACAGAACCTTGACCATAGGAAACAACCTGTTCCTCAGCTGCCTGCTGAACTGAGATCAGGGGAATCTGCCTGTTCAGACCAAAGTATATCACATCCTCAGAACCAGGCACCCTGATCCTAATCTTCTTCTCGCAACAATCCAGAACCACTGCATGGTAGAACAACCAATCCATCCCCAAGATGATGTCGAACTCTGTTAGCGGCACACATATCAACTCTGTCACGAACTCGTGTCCACTAATCAGAATAAACCCATCAGTCTTCTGAACAGCGGGAATCTCTTTCCCATCAGGAAGCCTAACCAGTAAGGGTTCTTTTAAATAACCCTTGGATCCTGATATTTGATTCCAAATCCTCTCAGCAACAAAAGAATGAGATGCACCAGTATCAACAAAGTCACGCACTGCATGTTGCCAAAATAAAGCATACCTGTGATCACCTCGGGTGACTCTGAAGCCTGCTGCTGAGTTAATGCAAAAACTCTGGGCTGTCCCCCAGATGAACCAACCGGTCGTGTGATCCTCTGTTTCTTCCATTCTGGGCAGTCGTTCCTTATGTGTCCTGGCTGCTGACAGTGGTAGCAAATAATACCCCCAGTCCGAATACCTGTCTGCTGCACTGGCCTCTCGGAAATAGGCCGTGGCTGGAACACGCCCTCCTGGGTACCTTGATGATCTCTGTGTCTCTTTTCCTTTTTGTTTTGTTGGGCATTTCTGAATTCCTTCCTCTTGTTGTGATCCTTCCTCTGGGCCTCCATCCGGATGTCAATAAGCTCAACGGATCTCGCAGCCTCCACTAAGTCACGAAATCTGGCAAACTGGCTCACAACCAACTGACGCTGCAGCATATGACGAAGTCCCTCCAAGAACATCTCACATCTGCGCTCCTCAGATGGTACCAGCTCTGCGGCATACCTCGCCAGATAAGTGAATCTCGATAAGTAGTCATTCACTGACATCTGGCCCTGCCTGAGGTGTATAAGGTCTCTCCTGGATTGAGACATGGCAGAAGCCAGAATGTAGCATTCCCTGAATGCCTCAACAAAGTCCTCCCAAGCTATCTCGCTATTCTGGACCTCCCCAAACACAGCGCGCCGCTGGCCTCTCCACTAGGTAGCAGCCTCTCCCTCCAATACTAGAGCAGCAAGTACTACCCTCCTGCCAAGTGGACATCCCAAGGCATCAAACAGCTCAAGCATATGAGCCATCCAGTCATCAGCCACCGCTGGGTCAGCCGACCCACTGAAGCTCCACGGACGCAACCGCATAAAGGCATCGATCCAACGATCCACGGCTGGCTCAACTGGCAATGCTGGGATCGTCTCCGGGGTAGGAGTAGCAGATACAGGTCTGCCTCTAGCTGCTCCACGAATGGAAAGTCTCCTGGTACCAGCCATACTGTCAAAGTAACTAATCTGGCATTAGAGTCGTCATTTGGCATTTGGCATACGGACTACCATAGTAAAATAAAATGACCAACAGTTCTCCCCACCTTGGGTTGAACTTCTATACATGTCTAGCCCCACTATCTTAACCTAGGGCTGAACTTCTATACATGTCTAGCCCCACTATCCTAACCTAGGGCTCTGATACCACTCTTGTTACACCCCATTTTTTTCTAGGATGATTTTTGGCATACTTTTTTTTTTTTTTTTACATATAGACAGCTCAGATCGTCCCATACCAACCTGAGTAGCCTACGAAAAACATAGGATATAACACATCATTACACACCTACTTTCCTTAACAATGTGGATCCCATCTCCCGGGTACACCGTCAAATCAGGTTCATGACTCCTGAATTAACAGATGGACTCGCGTAATGTTACTCCTACTAGACCCCATACTCCTAACCCATACCGGTAGGAGAACCGATCTAATAGAAGTCTGAATCCCCACGGTTAAGTTCCATAGTCATGTAATGACCTCACCATCAAAGATAAAATACATATCATCCTCAGATAAAATATGGCACTCCACACACTATACCACCAAGACAATAAAGTAAAACAGTGAATGGAAACTACATCACAAGAATAAGATCCAAGTCCAACAAATACAATATCATCCAACTAGATACATAAGTCAGAATCACCCTCACATATTACATGACATAAGAATAATAGTCTCCCTGAATACATCCAATAGTATCAATCACACTAACCAAAATGTCTCAGAAAATCACAGATCAGATATCCTCCACTAGCCTGCTGACCACGATCCCACCTAATCTGGGTGGCGTCAAGGCTGTCGAGCTGTTGGAAAAATATAGATAATAAAGGAGTGAGCTACGCCCAGTAGGAAAGACAGCTAGTAAAAACTCACATGCAAGAGAAAGATAATAGCAAGAGTATAGGAATACAGCATAACAATGTAGGGTGGAAAGGCACTCTCAGTCCCAGACTCTGACCATCCACTGTCACCCCAGTCACACCAGAGTAGCTCTCCTCTGGGCTTCCAGGTAGCATGCCAGTGGGATCGCCCATCTCGAAACATGCATAGTGCTTAGGCAAAGCATGCCAGTGGGATTGCCCATCTCGAAACACGCATCATAACGCCTAGCACCCGACACCTCAGCGTCTATATAGCATGCCAGTGGGATTGCCCATCTCGAAACACGCATGGCGCCTAGGCAAAGCATGCCAGTGGGATAGCCCATCTCGATACACGCATCACAACCTAGCCTGGGGTTCCAGGTAGCATGCCAGATGGATACGCCCATCTCGAAACACGCATGGCGCCTACCAGTCACATGTACACTGTGGAAGCTAAGTCTGAACCGCACAGTTACCTACCACAACTACCCTAAAACATCATATAGGGTCTATAGTAGTCCGGTCCAATATGCCAATCCGTGAAATATGCCAACACTGAGTAAACTGACTCAAACCATGCCATTTCCATCCAAACAACACAAACTGTACCAAAATTCTGACTATTCTCGTAGCACTTATCCAAGTGTCACACTTCCTTCCAACTAATCCAGCTGTACTGAATTTATGGATAATTTCCAACAGTCAATTTCAACTTGGCTATGTGATTTCCTAAAATCACCTTTTTCTCACTTCAGGAACTTTTTAAATTCCAAAATCAATTTCCGCCCTTTATCCATTTTCCGAAATTCGGAATAAATTTCCGAATAAAATTTAAATTCCACATATATCCTTTTTCCAAAAATTCGGATTAATTTCCGAAATTAAATTTTCATCCGCGCCGCGCCGTTCGTCCGCGCCGAATCTCCTGAATCGGATCTCGCCACCGATTCGAGTCTTCGCGCTGAATCGAGAACCCACCGGCCGAATATTTAATCCAAATTTCCAGCCGACGTTTAGCATTTAATTATTAATAAATATTGATTAATTGCAATTACTTAATTAACTAGACCGTAATTAATCTAATCCATCTCCTTCCTCCGCCCGGCGCCCGCGAAACCCTAGCCGACGATTCCTCCGGGAAAATTCCGTTTTCCCCGTCGATTTCCGGCGACCGAGATCAAGGAGAAACAAAATCCGATGTTCGTACTATCCTAATGTTTCAATAATGCTACTAATTTCTAAGGTTCAATCAAAATTTCTGTCGAAGTTTCATCCGATCCCCATTTTAACAATCTATGAAATTAAACAAATTTCAGCATTTGATACTATCTTAACATGATTAAAGCACATAATCGAATCAACACATGCTCGGTAAAATTTCCGAATTTGGCGGGTATAATTTTCCGAAAACCCTAAAATGCTAAAATCAATAATTTGCATTAATCAATTTCAAAAACCACAATCCGCATGCTCCGGTAGCTATTTGCAAAATAATCCATATTTTTAATTTGCTAAATAACTAATTTAAATCTGAATTTCCTACTAAAATCAATAATTTGCATTAATCAATTCCAAAAAAAACCTTATCCGCATGCTCAAGTAGCTAATTGCAAAATAATCCATATTTTTAATTTGCTAATTAACTAATTTAAACCGAATTCCCTACCTTTCTTCTCCGGCGCGTTAAGAATCCATTAAGCGCCGGTTGACCTTCTAATAACGCCGCTTAACCCCGATCAGCCGGTTAATCTCCACCGCTGTTCTCGTCCGTCCGATCCGCTTATCTGCGGCTTATCCAAACGCACGCGCAAACGTACTCAGCGAACCGCCCCCGCCTTCGCTGAACCGCTCCGGTCCAGTTCACGCGCGGTAAAAACCAAATTCCGGTTTAAAAATTTAATGGACCGATTTAAATAGATTTTCAAATTTCCAAAAATCCAATAAAACAGGGAAAATTACTTAAAAATTTCCTCGGTGCTCCGAAAAATCCCCAAAAAATTTTAAAAATTCCAATAGCCTCCAATTGAGCTCCTGGCTCATCCTACTGTCGATCTGAAATCATCCAAGCCACAATTCGAATAATTGAAGATTAAACCTATAATATTTTACCGGGTATAACAATTGTGCATGTGAATGCATGCATGGTTGTGTGGCTGAGTGTACGTGGTGCATGGACATGTGCATGCTTATTCATGTGTGCGTGTGTGCATGTGCGTGTCTTTGGACATATGTGTGTGTGTGTGCGCCTACACACGTGTACATGTTTGTGTGCAATGTGCATGTATGTGTATGTGAGTTTGTGTGCATGTGTGTTTTAATGTGTGCATGTGTGTGTGTGTGCATCTCCATGTTTGTATGCATGTGTTTGTGCATGTGTGTGCTGATGTGCATGTGTGAATGTGTGCATATGTGTGCATGCATGTGTATTTGCATGTGTGCATGTGTCTATGTGTTGGTCTGTGCTTTTGTATGTGTGTGTGTGAGTTTGTGCTTGCGCAAGTGTTTTGGAGTGTGCACTTGTACACATGTGTGCTTGTGTGTGTTTGTTCATGGGTTTGTGTGTGCATGTATTTATGTACATTGATGTGTGTGTGCATATTTGTCTTTTTGTGTGTGCATCTGTGTCAATGTGCATGCGTCTGTGTGCAAGTGTTAGTGTGTGTGTGTGTGTGTGTGTGGGTATATGTGAATGTGCTTATGTAGGTGTGTGGGTATATATGTGTATACATGTGTGTGCTTGCATTTGCATGTGGGTGTATATATGTTTCTTTGTCTATGTGTGTTCGTGCATTAGTGTGTTCATGTGTGTGTCTATATGTGTGCATTTGCACTTGTGTGCATGTGTGTGTGTTGTGTCAAGTATGTGTGTGAGGGTTTATGTTTATAGTTGCATATAAGCAAATGTGTGTGTCTGCATGTACATGTATGTTTGCATGTGTTTGTGTTGATGTGCATTTTTGTACATGTGTTCTTAAATTTGTGCATGTGTGTATGCATGTGTTTGTGTGTTGTATGCACTTGTTTGTGCATGTGTGTGAGTGTACATGCAAGCCTATTGGTATGTGTGCATGTGTGTGCACATATGTGTGCATGCATGTTTATCTATGAATGTGTTTGGTGTGCACGTATCCATGCATGTGGGTTTCATGTTATGTGTGAGTGTGTATGGTCATGTGTGTGTATGTACATATATGTCTATGTGTGCGTGTATCTACATGTATGTGAGTGTATATGTCTATGTTTGTGTGTTTGTGTGTGCATGTGTGAGTGTATTTCTATGTGTCTATGCATGAGTGTGTGCATTTGTATTTGTCTACATGTGTGAATGTGCACATGCATATCTGTGTTTGTGTGTACGTGTATAAGTGTGCATGCACCCATGTGTATGTGTGTGTGCATCAATATTTGTGTGTTTGTGTGCCCACATATGTGTCTATGCATGCATGTGTGTGTGTGTGTGTTTTTTGTTGATGTATGTATTCTTGTGTTTTTGTATGTCTATGAGACTATACTTATGTTTGTGAGTAGAAGTGTGCCTATGCTTGTACATGTTCACGTATATCTATGTGCTTTTGCATGCATGTATATGTGTGTGCATGTGGGTGGGTACATGTGTGTGTATGTCTATATGGGTGTGTGCTTGTGTGTATGTATGCATTTGTGTTGTGCATCGATTTGTGAATTTGTTCTTGTGTGTGTTTATATATGGGTGAAAAAACCTATAAATGCTGTTCGAGCTTGCAGGCATGCATGTGTTTGTGTTTGTGTAGGTGTGTGTATGTTTTTCTTCATGTTGCATGTGTGTCCATTTGTGTGTGTGTTTGTTTGTCTACTTGTGTGTAAGTGAGGGTGCAAAAAAGTGTGTGAGTATGCTGTCTATGCCTATATGCATTTATGTGGGTGTGTATGTATGTGTGTAGGTGTGTGAATGCATGTGTGTATTGGTGTGCATGGGTTTGTGTGCTTGTGTGCAAGTGTAAATCTATGTGTATATACATGCGTACGCTTGTGCACATGTTTTCTTACACACGAAAGCATGCATTTGCTTGTGTGCTTGCATGATTATGTTTGTCTGCCTATGCATGCTTGTGCATATTTTTGTGTATGTGTGTGTGTCTGTATGTGTGTGTGCAAGTACATTTTTATGGTTGTGTATGTACATGCATGTGTGCACTTATGCACATGTGTATTGGTTCTGATTTGTTTGTGTCATGTGCATGCACATGAGCTTTATGTGTGAGTGTGCATATGTCTGTGTCCATGTGCATGTCTATGTGTGCATGTGTTTGAGTCTTTGTGTATGTGTATGTGTGTGCATGTGCATGTGTGTGATTTTGTGTGTTTAGGTGTGTGTGCATGTTTGTTATGTGTGTGTGTGTGCTTATGTGTGTGCATGGGTGTGGGTGTTCATGTGCATATGTGCTTGTTTGAGTGTGTGGTTATGTGTGGGTGCATATATGTATATGCATATATGTATGTGCATATATGTATGTGTTTGTGTGTGTTGTGCATGTGTGTGTGTGTCTACAAACACACACACACATTTGCATGCATGCACATCTATCCATGAATGTGTGCATACTTATGTGCATGCATGCTTGTGTTTATGGTTGCATGTGCAAGCTAATGCATGTCTAAATTCTTCTGTATGTGTGTGTGTGCATGTGTGTATATATATGTGCATGTAGTTTTTCACGTGTGTGTGTATGTGCATGTGCCTATGTGCATCCATGTATATATGTGTGTGTTTGGGTTTGCATATGTGTGTGTATGTGTGTGAGTGCTTGGGTGTGTATGTGTATGCATGTGTTTCTACATGTATATGTGTGCCTACATACGTGAGTGTGTACATGTGCATGTGCACACATGCACGGTATGTATGTGTTTGTGTGTGTAAGTGCGTGTGTGTGTGCGTTCATTGTTGTGGATATGTTTGGCTATTTGTGTGTGTGATTGTGTACGTATACATGACTTTGTGTGTGTATGTGTATGAATGTACATGCAAGCACATATGTATGCGTGTGAATATTAGTGTATGTGAGTGATTGTACATTTGTGTTTACGTATTTGTGCATGTGTGTGTGTGCATGTATGTGAGTGCCCTTGTGTTTGCTTGTGTATGTGCCTGTGTGTTCATGTGTCTGTATGCATGTGCCTTATATGTGTGTATGTAGGTTAGTTTCTAAACATGTGTGTTTGTGTGTGTATGAGTATGTGCATATGGCTATCCATACATGTTTGTGTGTATGCATGTGAGTGCATCTTTGTGTGTCTGCATGTGCATAAGTGTACATGTGTGACTTTGTGTGCTTTTGAGTGTGCATACATGTGTGCATGTTTACTTGTGGTAGTGTGTGGATGCATGTGTGTCCTACTATGCATGTGTTTGCGTGGGAGTGTAAGAGTGTACATGTGTGTGCATGCACACTTGTATTTGTACATGCATGTGTGTGTGTACGCACACATGTGTGTATGTGGGCTCGTGTGCATGTGTGTGTGCATGTGCAAGTGTGTGGTTGTGTGTCCATACAAGTGTGTTCATGTGACTGCAAATGAGTCTGTATACATTTGTATGTGCATTTGTGTTTGTGCATGTGTGTGTACAAGCACTTGTGTGTGTGATGCATGTGTATGTGTGTGTGTGTGTGTGCATGCACATGCATATGTGTGCATGCATGTCTATCTGCTAGTATGCACCTATGCTTATGCTTATGTTTGTGTGTGTGTGTTTGTACTTTTCATTGTGTGTCTATGTGTGTGAGTACATTTTTCCTTGTTTGTGTATATGCGTATGTGTGCATGTGGTTCGTGCCTTTGTGCATGTGTGTGTGCTTATTTATGGGCCTATGTGTGCATCTTGGTGTGCTTGTGCATGTGTGTATGCTTTCGTGTGCATGTACTTGTGTGTGTGTCTATGTGCATTGCGGGTGCATTCATGGGTGCACATGTATGTACCCATGCATTTTTATTTGTGTGTTTGTGTTTACCTATGCATGTGTGTGTTCTTGGGTGAGTGCATGTGTAGGTGGGCGCGTGTGCTTGTGTTGTGCAAGTGTGCAAGAATGTGTGTCCATTTGTGTTAATGACTGGGTGTGTGTTTATTTGTGGGTCATTGTGGATGCTTAGGTGTGTGTGTGTGTGTGTGCGTGTGTGTATACATAAGTGTGCATGAGTATCTATGTGTGTATGTGTATGTGTGTTTTCTATGCATGTGGATATGTGTGTGTGCATGTATATTTGTTTGGGTATGTGTGTGTGTGTGTTTAAGTTTGCATATTCATGCTTGTGTGTGCATCATGTAAGGGTGTGTTAGTGTGTGCATTAATTTTTATTTGTCTATGCACATGTATGTACTTATGTGTGTTTGCATTTGTATAGTTTTTTAGCAAGTATGTGTGCATGTGCATGTGCATGTGTGTATGCATGCATTCATGTGCATGTGTCTGTGTAAGCATGGGTGGTGTTTGTGTGCCTACTTGTGTGTGTGCATGCATGTTTATGTGTGTGTGCCTGTTATCATGCATGTGAGTATGTATATGTGAATGCATGTGTGTCTGTGTGTGTACAAACAATTGGGTGTGCCCAAGCATGTATGTGTGTGTTGGTGCATGTACATGCACATATATATGTCTGTACTTGTGTGTGTTTGTGTGAGTGTGCTTGTACATGTACATTTGTTCGCCTATGGGCATATGTGTGTGTTGGTTGCATGTATTTATGTGTGTGTGTGTGTGTGTGCATATGTGCATAGCTATGTGCTTGAATGTCTATACATGTGTGTGTCTACATGTATGTGCATGCTTACATGCATTTGTATGTGTGAGTGTGAGTGTGTGCATGTGTCTTGGCATCATTGTGTTCATGTGCATGCCTGTTTGTGTGTGTGCACATTATGTGTGTGAGAATGTGTGTGTAGGTGTGTGTGTGTGTGTGTTTGTGTGCATAAGTGTGTGTGTGTGTGTGCTTGCCTACGTATGTGTATGTGTGTGTGCCTATCTTTGTGTGTTCATGTGTGAACATGTGTGCATGTATGTGTGTTAGTGCTTGTATTTGTGTGATCATGGATTTGGAGTGTGTTAGTGTTTATGCATGCCTATGTATGTAGGTGTGTATGCTTTTGTTTATTTGTATATCTATTCATGTGCTCTTGTTTGTGCATACATGTATGTGCATTTGCATGTCTATGCATGTTCCTATGTGTCTGTTATTGTGTGGGCGAGTGTGATAGTGTGGGCACATGTGTGTGCATGTATGTGTGCATGTGTAAGTGTGGTTATGAGCATACATGTGCATACTTGTGTGTGTGTGTCTGCATGTATGTCATGTGTGTGTGCATGTGCTTGTGCATGAATGGGTGTGTATGTGCTTGTATGTCTAGGTTTTGTGGGTGTGTGCATGTGTGTGTGTTTGTGTGTGTGTTCATGAGTGTGGATGTGTGTGTGTGGGTGTGTGTATGTGCATGTATGTGTGTGCACATGCACAAATGTGTGTGGGTGAGTGCATGTGTGGGTGTGTTTGTGTTTCTGGGTATGTTTGTGCCTATACGTGTGTTACATGCTTGCCTGTATGTGTGTCTTTGCACATTTATGTGTGTATATGGGTGCATGTGCGTGTCTGTTTGTTTGTGTTTACATATGTACATGTAAACAAGTTGTATATGTGTGTACATGTGTGTGCATGCATGTTTGCACATGTATGTGTGCATAAAAGTGTATATGTTTGTGTGTATTTATGCATGTGTATGTGCATGTATGTAGGTGTGTGAGCATAGATCTACACATGTGCATGCAGGTGTGTGAGCATACATCTACACTGTGTGTGTGTTGGTGTGTATTTGTGCACAATGTGTGTGTGTTTGTGTGCATGTGTATTTATGTGTGTGTTTTCATGCATGTGAGTGCATGTATATGCATGTGTTTGTGCATGTGAATATGTGAGTGCATATCTAGTTATGTGAGTGTGTGTCTATGTGCATGCATGTGTGCATGTATTTGCATATGTTTATGCCTGTGTTTGTGTGCATGTGCATGAGTTTATATGTGTGTGCATGCGTGCTTGTGGGAAGTTTTATATGTGCACATGTGTGTGCTTGTGTGTCCTTATTTGTGCATGAGTGCATCCATACATGTGTGTGCACATGTGTGCATTTATGTGTGGGTGCATGTGTGTGTGGACAAGTGTGGTTGTGGGTTTGTCTATGTATGCATGTGTGCTTGTGTATGCATGGGTGTGTGCATGTACACTTATGTGTGTGTGTGTGTGTGTGTGTGTGTGCTTGTGTGTGTGTATATCCATGTGGGTGCATGTGTGTGTGCATGAATGTACATCTGTGTGTGTGTGTGTGGGTGTGCATCCACGTTTGTGTTCATGTGTTTACTTGTGTGTGTGTGTGCACTTATGTGCATGTATTTGCATGTGTGCATTCATATGTGTGTGTGTGTGTGCTTGTGTTTGTATATGCATGTGTGTGCATATGCATGTATGTGTGTGTGTGTGTGCATATGTGCATGGGCATGTGCATCTATGTGTGCAAGTGCATTTTTGTATATTTGTATATGTGTGCTTGTGTGTGCGCTTGTGTTTGTTCTTTATGGGCATGTGCATGCATGTGTGTGTGTGCATGCTTATGTTGGTGTGTGTATCTATGGGTGTAGGTGTACACACATGTGTGTGCACGTGTATCGATGTCTATGCAAGAGTATATGCATGTGCATGGGTATTCATCCATGTTTGTGTGTATGTGTGTGTGCATGTGTAGCAATGTGTGGGTGTGTGCATGTCTGAGTGTGTTTATGTGTGCATATGTGTGTTTATATGCATGTGCATGTGTGCACATGAGTGTGGGCCTGTGTGTGTGTTTGCATACAATTCTGTGGGTATGAGTGTGTTTTTATGTGCATATGTGTCATTGAGCATGTGTGTGTGTGTGTACATTTATGTATCTAATTATGTGCGCATGCTCCCACGTACATGTGTACCAACGTGTGTGCATTTTCATTTACTTTTGTGCTTGAGCATACTTAAGTGGTCATGTGTGTGCATACATGTCTGTGTGCACATGTGTGTGTGTGCCTTTATGTATGTGTGTGTACCTATGTGTATGTAAGTCTTTATTCTAATTTATGCATGACTATATGCATGTGTGTGCGAAGCTTTTTGTTTGTATATATGTGTTCATGCAAGTTTGTTTGTGTGTGAGTGTGCGTGTGCATGTGTGTGTGTGCTTTTTTCTATGTACTCATGTGTGTTGTGTGTGTGTGCATATCATATTAGAATGTAAGCATTCATATGTGCCTGCATATGAGTGTGCATGTTTACTTACACTTGTGTGCAAGCATGTGTGTGAGTCGTATTAGTTTGTATGTTTGTGTGGGAGCACACATGTGTGTGTGAATGTGTATGTTTATGTGTGTCTATATGTGTTAACACATGCTTACACGTGTGTGTGTCGTGTTTTTGTGTGTGCTTGTGTAGGTGTATAAGTGTGTTCACTTATATGCATGAGTGTGGGTGTGCACATGTGTACACATGTGTGTTCAAACACTTGTGTGTGCACTATGCATCTGTCCACATGCATGCACGACTATGTGTGTGCTTGTGCTTGTGCATGCTTGTGTTTGTTCATTTGCATGTGAGTGCGAGTGTGAATGTGTCAGTGTGGGCATGTGTGTGGTTGTATGTGTGCATGTAGGTGTGTGCATATGGGTGCATGTGAGTGTTTGTGGGTGTGCTTCTACTTGTGTGGGTAGGTGCATTTGTGCGTGTCCATCTATGTGAGTGTATTTGTATGTGTCAATATGTTTGTGCATGTGGTTGTGTGTACACATGTGTGTGTGTTCATGCAATCATGTGTGTGTGTGTGTTGTGTGTGAGTATGTGTGTGTGGGTGTATTGGAGTGTACATGTGAGCACAAGTGTGTGCAATCATGTGTGTGTGTGTTTGTGTGTGCTGTGCATCTATGCATATGCTCGTATGCAGGTGTGTATGTACATTCATATGTAAGCACTGGCATGTGTGTATGCATTTGTGTACAAAAGTAGCATGTGTATGTGTGTTTGTGCCTACCCATGTATGTTCCTTTGTGTGTTTGTTAGTTTGTGATTGTGTTTGTGCATGTGCATGTATTTCTCTATGTGTGTGCATGTGTTTGTGCTATGCCTGTCCATGTGTATTCTTTTGTGGGTGTGGGTGTTTGTGTTTGATCATGTGTGTGTGTTTGTGTGCATGTGTGTATTGCTGTGTACTTGCATGTGTGTACATTTTTACATGTGTGCATGTGGATGTATGTGTGTTTGTGTGCATGTATGTGTGTGTGTTTTGGTTTATGAGTGTGTATGCATGTGTGTATATGACTACATATATATATGTGTGTGTGTGTGTTTGCATGTGCACACATACATATGTGTGTGTGGATGTGCATGGGTGTTTATGTGTGTACATGTGTGTGTTTTTCTAAGTGTGCACATGTGTGATTGTGCATGTGTGTCGATGTGTGTATCCATGGTGTATATAGAAGCATGTGTTCTACATATTTGTGTGCTAATATGTGTATGTTTGTGTGTCTATGTGCATGTGTGTGTTTTTTGTGCATATGTGTGTACATGTGTATGTCTGTATATGTGTATGTGTGTGTGTGAGTTTTTGTGCATATGAGTGTGTGTGTGTATGTGCATATGTGGTTCTAAGAATGTGTGGATGCATGTGTGTGTGCTTATGCATGCATGAGTGTGTGCTTGTGCATGGATGTATGTCTGAGAGCTTTTGTTTATGTGCATGAGAATGTGTGTGTACATGCACATGTGTGTGAATATGTGTGTGTGTTTGTGTGTGTGTGTGGTTGTACATGTGTTTGTGTTTTTTAGGATGTGTGTGTAAGTATATGTGGGTGTGTGTTTATGTGCATGTGTATGTGCATACTTGCATGTGTTTGTGTGCACATGCATGTGTATGTAGAGGTGTGTGTGAGTAATTATGTGTGTGTGTGCATGTGTCTCTATGTGTATATGTATGTACATGCATGTGTATGTGTATGTGTGGGTGTGTGCATGTATGACTATGTACATGGGTGCAC
This sequence comes from Vanilla planifolia, assembly GCA_023846275.1. Taxonomy (NCBI): domain Eukaryota; kingdom Viridiplantae; phylum Streptophyta; class Magnoliopsida; order Asparagales; family Orchidaceae; genus Vanilla; species Vanilla planifolia. Next base: position 558,004 of record JAIUJO010000247.1, on the reverse strand, counting down.
ATGTGTGTGCATTTATGTGTGTGTAAATGTGTACAAGTCTGTGTGTGTGTGCATTAGCATATGCGTGCATGTTTGTGTGCTTGCATATTATTATGTGTGCATGTGTGTGTGTATGTGTGTGCATTCATTTGTATTTTTATGCATTTATGCATTTATGCATTTGTGTGATTGTGTTCATGTGTCGGTGTGTTTGTGCATATGTTTGTGTGCATGTGTGTGCACCTCTATGCCTAGGTGTATGTGTGTGTGCATATGGGTGCACATGCATATGAATGTGTGTGTGGTGTGGGTACGACTGTGTGTTTGTGTGTGTATATAAGCATAACTATTCATATGTGTGTGAGTGTGCAAGCATGTTTGCTACTTTGCGTGTGCATGTGTACGTGCGAGTGTGTGTGTGTGTGCCTGTGCGTTTATATAAGTGTGTGAGCATGTGTGTTTGCATATCTATGTCTATGCATGCATCTATGTGCATTCACAGGTGTGTTCTTTGGTATGTATGGGTGCACTTAAGTGTGCTTTATGTCCCTGTGTATTCATTTATGTGTATTTTATGTTTGAGTGTGCTTGTGCATACGTATGCATGCTTGTGTTTAATTGTATGTGTGTGTCAATGTGCATGGGTGTGTGCATGTGCATGTATGTCTTCAAGCTTGTGTGTGTATGTGTTTGTGTGCATTTGTGTGAGCTTGTGTTTGTGTGTCTCAATGTGTTAGTGTATGTGTGTGTGATTTATGTGTGTTCATGTGCTTTTGCATATGCATGTGTTTGTGTGTGTGTCTGTTCTTTTGTGTGTAGATGTATATGAACCTCTGTGTGTTCATTTGTGTGTGTGTGTGTGTGTGTGTATGTTTGAGCATTTACATGTGTGTGTAAGTGTGGGTACATGTGTGTCATTACATTTTTGTGCAAGGGTGGGTGTGTGTGTGTGTACATATGTGTCTACTTATGTGGCTATGTGTGTGTGTGTTTATGCTTAGGTGCATGTATGTGCTTGTGTATGTGAATTCATTTGCAAGTGTGCATGTGTGCATGTTTGTGTGTGTAAGTGTGTGTGTGTGTGTGTGCATGCATGTATATGTGTTTGTGCTTCTATGTGCATGTGACTAGGTGTGTGTGTGCATGTGTGTGTGTGCACAATGCAGGCCTATGTGTGTGTTTGTCCATGCATGTGTGTTAGTGTGGTTGTTTTGGTGTTTGAATGTACCTATGGGTTTGTGCATGCATGTCTATGTGCATAAGTGTGAATTTTCATGTGCTTAAGCATGTGCATGTGTGTTCCAATGTGTGTATAAGTTTGTGCATGTGTATACATGTGGGTGTGTTGCTATGCATGTGCATGTGTGTACCTCTATATGTGTGTGAGTCTATGTGCATGTGTATAGGTGCATGCATATGTATGTGTGTGTATGTGTTTCTATTTATTTGAGCTTGTATTTGAATTTATGTGCCTATGTTTGTACATGTGTGTGTGTGTGCATCCGTGTGTACCTCTATGCCTATGTGCATATGTGTGTTCATATGGGTGTGCGTGCATATGCATGTGAGTGTGTGTGAGTGGGTACAATTGTGTGTTTCTGTGTGTATGTAGGCATAACTGTGCATGCATGTGTGTGCGACTATGTGACTGTGGGTGTGTGTGCTTATGAATACGTGTGTATGAGTGCATTTGTACTCTTGCACATGCATGAGTTAGTGTAAGTGTGCATGTGCATGTCTGTGTTAGAGCCCGTGTGTGTGTGTGTATGTGCATATGTGTGTGATTATGCAAGTTTGTCTATCTCTGTATGCTTGTGTTTCTATTCTTGCATATGTGCCTGTGTGTAAGTGCATGTGTTTACATATCTATGTCGTTATGTGTGCTTTTGTTTGGGCAAGTGAGTGTAAGCACTCATGTGCCTTTGTGTGTGTGCACAAGTGTGCACGCATGGGTGTGCATATTTTATGCTAGTGCACACATGAGTGGGTGAGTGTAAGTGTGTGCATATGTGTGTGTATGCATGTATGTGTCTTTGCGCATCTTCATCTGCATGTGTTTGTGCATGTTTGTGTTCATCTACATGGGTGTGTATGTGTGGATCTACATGTGTGCATGTCTATGTGTGTATATGTATGTGTGCTTGTGTTAGTGTGTGGGTGCGAGTGTGTGTGCACATGCATGTGTGTGTGTGTGTGTTATATGTGTGTGTCCATGTGTTTGTGTTTATAAGCATGCATTTGTTTGCATGCATGTGTGCATACATTTGTATGCATACATATTTGGGATTACATTTGCATGCTTACATGCATGTGTGTGTGAGTATTTGTACCCATGTGTGTGTGTGTGTGTGTGTGTGTTACAATTTTGCTATTCATGTGGGTATGTGTGTGTTGTATACATGTGTGCCTACTATGAGTGCATGTGTTTGTGTTTGTTTTTGCATGTCTATGCTTATGTGCATATGTTGTTGTGTGTGTGCATGAATGCACATATGCATGTTTGCATGCATACATGTTTGTGTGTAACTACATGCTTGCTTTTTCTATGTGTGTGTATCTTTGTGTCTTTGTATGTTCATGTCCTTATGCATATGTGTTAAAGTGCATGTACATGTGCATTTGTGTGTGAGCATGTGTGTGTATGTATGTGTGTGTAGACATGTGTGTGTGTCTATTCATATTCGTGTATGTGTTTGTCTTTTTCTATTCATGCGCGTAAGTGCATGTGTGTGTGTAATGTGCTTGTGTGTCTGTACTTGTGTGTGTGTGGCTGTGTGTGCATTTGATGAGTGTGTATGCAAGTTCACGTGCATTTGTGTGTATCTATCTATGTGTGAGTTTGTCTACATGTGATTTAAGTGTGTGCATGTATGTGTGTTTATATGTGTGTGCATGTGCATGTGTGTATGTGTGCATGTGTTTGCAGTTGTGTGTGTGTGTGTAGGTGTGTGTGCGTGCATTCGTGTGTGTGTGTACTTGATTATGTGGGTGTGTGCATATGTTTGAGGGTGAATGTGTAGATAAGTGTTTGTGTGATTTTGTTCGTGTGTGTGTGGGTGTGTTGTGAGTAATTGTGTGCATGTATGCATCCATGTGTGTGTGTGCGAGCACATATGTGTACATGTTTGTCTGTGCTTTGAATCCATGTGTGTGCTTGTGAATGTGTGTTTGTGCACATGTTTGTGCATGTATGCTTATGTGCATGTGTGTATGCATGTTTATGCATGTTTATGTGTTTGCTTGCAAACTTTTGCATAGGTGTGTGTGTTCCTATCTTTTTTCTTTTGTGTGTCTTTGTGTGTGTGTGCTTGCATGTGTGTGTTTCCATGTGTTGCTTTGTTGTCATGTGTGTATATGTATCTATGCACATCTACGTGCATGTGCATGTGTGCATATGTGTGTATGTGTGTATTTATGTGAATTTGTGTTTCTGTGCATGTGTGAGTTTATGACTATGTATATATGTGTGTATGTGTGTGTGTGTGTATATGTGTTGGGATGTGCATGAGCTTATATGTGTGTGACTTTTTACATGTGCATATGTGTTTGGGTGTGTGTAAATATGTGTGTGATTGTTTGTGTGTGTGTGTTTGCATTAGTACTTGCTTGTGAGTGAGTTTGCGTGTGTGCATGTGAGCATAAGTATGTGTGTGTGTGTGCTGGTGCATGTGTCTGATTATGCAGACATGTCAGTGTGTGTGTGTATATATATGTTTACATGCATGTGTACGAGTATGTGTGTTTATGTCTTTGCATGTGCTTGCAAGCTTGTGAGCCTATATGTTCGTGTGCATTTGCATGCGTGTGTGTGTATATGTCTGTATGCACATGTGTGTGCATGCATGTGTTTGCTTGTTCATAAATGTGTGTATATATGTTAGTGTGCGTGCATGTATTTATTTTTGTTTTGGTGTGTGCATATGTGTATTCATGTCACATGGGTGTGTGTGCATGCATGTGTGTGTGTGTGTTTGTATTTCAATGTTTGTGAATTTGCATGCATCTAAGTGTGTTCATGTGTGTATCTTTGTGTGTGCTATGCTTATGTGAGTGTGTGGGTGCATTGGTGTATTCTTGTGCATGTGTGCATGTGTCTCTATGCATGCATTTAAGTGAATGTGTGTGTGTGTGCACATGTATATGAGTGTGAGCATATGTGCTTGTGCATGTGTGGTTGTGTGTTTATTTGTGTGCATGCGTGTGTGCATGTGTGAGGATATGTGTGTTTAAGGGAGTGTGTGCGATTTTTTTTGTGCGTGTATGTGTGTGAGTTTATGTGGATGTATGTGTGCTTGCATGTTAATTTTGTGTGTGCAAGTGAATTTTTGTGTGTGCGTGTATGCTTGTGATTTTTGGGAGGTGGATGCAAATGTATGAGCATAGGTGTTCATGTAAGTGTGTATTTATGTGCATGTTTTTATATGTGTGTGCATGCATGTGTGTGAGTGTATGTGTGTGTGCATACTTATGCTTTTGTGTTTGTGAGTTCATTGACAATCGTGGGTGTTCATGTTTGTGCATTAGTGTGCATGTGTGTATGTTTTTGTGTGCATACATCTTGAGTGTGTGTGTGCACATGTGTGTGAGTATGTGTTCATGCACATTTTTTTTGTATGCATGCATTTGTGCTTGTGCATTTATGCATGTATGCAAGCATGTGAGAATGTTGGTGTGTTTGTGAGATTGTGTATGCTTGTGTGCTTTTGTTTGTGTGTGTGTGTGTATGTGCATGTGTATTTGTGCATGCTTGTGCATGCATGTTTGTTCGTGTGTGGCTATGGGTGTGTATGGTTGTTTGGATGTTCATGTGAGTGTGCTTATGCAAGTGCATGTAAGTGTGTGTGTATCTATGTTAGCATGTCTATGTGTGTGTGCATGTGTATGAATGAGAGCGTGCATATGTTTATGTGTTTGTGTGCATGTGTATACATGTGCATGTTTGTGCCTATAGGCTTGTATGTGTGCATGTGTGTGTGCGTGCATGTGTTTGTGTGTTTGCATTTATGTGTTCGTCTTTGTGCAAGTGTGATTGTGTCTTTATATGCATGCACCTTTGCGCGTGTGTGTGTATGCACGATTTCATGCTTGCAAGTGTAAGTGTGCGTGTGGTGCGTACATGTGTGACTATACGTGTATGCATGTGGGTGTGCGAATGCATGCCTGTGTCTATGTACATGTGTATCTACAATGTGTATGTGTGTGCACATGTGTATTTGTGTACAAGTGTGTGTGGGTGCATGTAACGACACTTTTATTCCTTTTAGTTTTTCAATGATCTCTTAACTTTTAAATTTATAAATTATCTTTTTGATTTTTTATATTACCCATTATGATATAAAATACACTCTTAAGGGCTTAATCTAATCTAAGTTTTTTTTATGATGAATAGATAAATATATGATATACTTTTGTGTGTCTATGTACACACCTATGAGTGCTTGCTTACATGCATATGTTGATGCATATGTGTTTTTTTGTGAGTATTTGTCATTGTGTGTATGTGTGCATGTACATGTGTATGTTTGTGTATGTGCATCTTTGTGTATGTATTTTTGTGTCTATGCATGTATATGTGGACATGCGTATGGATGTGCACATGTATTCATTTGTGCATGTGCATGTATGTGTTTGTGCATTAATGTGCATGTGTGTACGTGTGTTTGTGTGCTTGTGCCAGTGTATGTGTGCGTGGGAAAACATGTGTGTATATGACTGTGTTAGTACATCTATATGTGTGTCTGTGCGTGTGCATGTGTGCATCTCTATACATGAGTGTATATATGCACGAATTATGCATGTGTGTGCATGTGTGGGCATGAGTGTTCATGTGTGCATGTCTATATGCATATGCTTGCATGTGTTTGTATGTGTGTGTGTGAATGTGTCAGTGCATGTGTGTGTGAGTGTATATGCATATGAGTGTGTGCATATGGGTGTGCGTGTGTGTGCACTTGTGTGATTATATGAGTGTGCAAACATGTGTGTGTCTATATCTGTGCATGCATGTGTGTGTTTGTGCATGTTCTTTTGTGTGTGTTGATGCATGCAAGTGTGCTTGTGTGTCCTTGTGTATTCGTTAATTTGTATTTGCATGTCTTGGTGTGCTTGTGATTATTTGTATGTCTGTGCCTTATATGTGTGTCAATATGTGTAGGTGTGTGCATATGCATGTGTACGCATGTCTTCGTGCTTGTGTGTGTATGTATTGGTGTGCATATGTGTGAGCCTATGTGTTTGTGTGTTAGTGTGTTAATGTATGTATGTGTGCATATTTATGTGTGTGCATGTTCTTGTGTAAGTGCATGAGTTTGCATGTGTGTTCATTTATGTATACATGTGTGAGCGCATGTGTGTGAACCACTGTGTGTACATTTGTGCATATGTGTTTGCTTGAGCATTTACATGTGTGTAAATGTGGGTACATATATGCTATTGCATGTTTGTGCATGGTGTGTGTGTGTGTGTGTGCATTCATGCATGTACATGCATATTTTTATGTTTATGTGTGTGTGTGCTTGCTTTGGCAAGTGTTTGCATGTGCATATTTATGTACTTATGTGGTTATGTGTGTGGTACTTACAAACTAGGTCTAATCAAGATGGAACAAATGTCGTTAGACTTTACCCAATGAGCACTATCCAATTAATAATTCATTTTTTTATACTTTTAAGTATTTTAGTTTTTAGGTTTTTATCATGCTTGATAAGAATTTTTTATTTGTAACTATTTCAAAAAAATGTTTGTTACACTTGATATACTTAGAATCTAGTAATGTGTCATTTCCCATTCAATTTATCTCACTTATTCAACTTTTTTTGGTTTGATTTAATTTTATTACAACGAAACTATAATTATCCTATAATTTCCTATTTATATTGCTTTGATTTGTTTATAGAATAATGATTTAGTTTAACTAATTGTTACTTTAATATATAATAACTTAACATTATAATAAAAAATTATTATCATTTATTTATTAATTAATTTGGTAATTTGTAGAAATTTTGAATGAGGCCTATTAGAGGCAAAAGAAAAGTCATTGCACTAATCCTAACAAGCTCTATCAAACTAAATTTTCATTCTTATAAATTTAAAATATTTAATTTTTTAAGCAATTTGGCATGCTTTTATGAGAAATTTTGATTAGTACCTAATTTGATGATTGAGGATATTACAACAATCTCCTTAGTAACTTAGAATGCAAACTTCTTGCGTAATTAATCGAATTTCTTAAAATGTTTTTCTTTTATTAGGATATATTACTATACAATTCTAAATCTCCTTTTGTGTGGCTATTATATAACTTTAATTTGCTTGAATTTGTCTTATTTTAACTTTAATAGATACTTATTTAATATTAAAATAATAGTGCTTTATTGTTTATGCTTACTTTTTTCAATAATTCACAATATTCCTCCATAATTCCAAATGAGGACTGATAGAAACAAAAGAAAAGTCATTGTAATTGTCTTGAAAAGCACTATTCAACTAAATATTCATTTTTATGTTTTTAAATATTCTATTTTCTAGAGTTTTGGAATGTTTTATGAGATATTTTGTATGAACTTAATTTAATGATCAATGATTTTGTAATCTATCTCAAATTTTGGAATAGAACTTTTTGGTGCAATTTATCTTATTTCTTCAAACTTTTTTGCTTTCATTTGTCCATATCATTATGTTACTCAAATTCTCTTCTAGTGTGACTTTAGCATCACTTTGGTTTTGTTATTTTATGTAGTTTTAATTTGTTTCACTTTATTTTTAATAAATATTTATTTGATATTACATGAATTATGTATTATTTTTTTGGATTCATTATTTTGTTAATTTTTGGTATCCAAAAAAGATGTCTCATTAAGATAAAAGAAACATCATCGGTCTAGTCTCGATGAGCTATATCCAATTAAATTCTTATTTTTTAAAATATATTATCTTTTAAAGGATTTTATTATATTAAGAAATATGTCAATTTGAACCTGTTTAATTATAAAAGAATGTTACACTCGATCTCTTTGATGTCGTAAAGTAAACCTTTCTTGTATTTTGAGTTGTTTAAATTTTTTTCTATGATTTAGCTATATTATTACGAAACATTAATTCTATTCTAGTGTGGCCCATTACTTTGCATTAATTTGTTTATATTATCTTGCTTCATTTTCTCTTATTTTTGATTTAATATATATTTACTAAATATTAAAATAATAATTAATGGTTGTTTATGTTTATATATTTAGATAATTCTTAGTTATTCTAAATGAAGTTTATTAGAGATGAAACAAATGTCACTCGAATCATCTTGATTTGTTATATCAAATTTAATATTTACATTTAAATTTTTTAATTTTTTATTTTTCAGGGTTTTGATAAGTTTTATGAGTCATTTTTATTTACAACTAATTTGGTGTTAAAGAAAGCATTGAATCTCTATAATATGCTAGAATGCAAGTTTCCTATTCGTTTAATCTAATTTTGTAAAATATGTTTCCTTTAATTTTGTTATATTATTATATTACTTTTAGTCTCAACTTGTGCATTGTTTACAAACTTTTTATTTTGTTAAATTTACTTTCTTTAATTAATCATATTTAAACTTTATATAATATTTAAGTAATATTAAAATAATAATTTATTTTTAGTTTTGCCAAATTACTTAGTAATTTTACATAATTGTTAAGCTAGACTAATTGAAACCAAATAAATGTCATTTGACTCATCTCAAAGCATGCAATGTAATTAAATATTCTTTTTAAGTTTATGATATGTAATTGTTTTCAAAGTTTTTGAATGATTTGTAATACATTTTTATGTGAACAAAATTTTGTGATCGAGGATTTTACTCTCGATCACCTTAATATCTCAGACTACAACTTTCATGTACAATTTAACTTATTTCTTCAGATAGTTTTGTTTTATTTTGTTATATTACTATGTAGCCCTATATCTCATCTTGTGTGACTTTTACATCAAATTGATTTACTTATATTACATTCCTTCAGTATAGCTCATTTTAAATTTGATAGATATTTATTTAATATCAAAATAATAATTTGTTATTATTTATGCTTATTCACATTTTGAGCTTATGGTAATTTCAAATGATATTCGATTAAGATAAAACAAAAGTGATTAAATGTTTTTTAACAGCTTTATCCATTCAAATATTAATTTTATATCTTTTCAAAGATATTATATGGATTTGGCTTGATTTATGAGACATTCTGATTCATGCCTTATTTGAAAATGAAGAAGTCACAATTTATCTCCTTAGTATATTGGATTACAATTTTTTTGTACAATAGATGTAATTTCTTCAAATATTTTTCTATGATTTGGTTACATTACTGTGGAACACTTATTGTCCTCTGATGTGGCCTTTAGAATAATTTAATTTCATAATATTATGTTACTGCCACTTATCACATTTTTTAGATAAATGTTCACATAATATTAAAATAAAAATTTATTTTTATTTATGCTTATTTAATTTTATAATTCATAGAAATTGTAATCAAAGTCTAATCATGATCAAATGATTGTTATTGGCCTTGTCTCAAAAAGCTTTATCCAATTAAATATTAATTTTTTTATATTTCTAAAAATTTTAATTTCCATTATTTTGGCATGCTTTTTGAGATATTTTGATTTGTATTTAATTTGATCATCGAGTGTCTTAGACTTCAACACTTTAGAATGTTGGAATGTATCCTTTCAATAATATTTATCTCATTTCTTTAAATATTTTCCTTTGATATGATACTATTATGTCATTTTAAATCTTCTCTTCTGTGGTAATAGCATTGCCATTATTTAGTTATATTACATTACAACAATTTATTTGATTTCAAATTTAATATTTGTTTACATCGTTTTAAAATAATAACTTATTATTATTTATGTTTATTTATTTTGGTACTTCATATTAATTCTAAAGGAGTTTTATCTAATTGAAAATTTATTTTTATATTTTATAAATGTCTATTTTTAGAAGTTTGGCATGCTTAACAAAGCATTTTAATTTATATTTTATCTAATGATCAACAGTACTATACTATATCTTCTTAATATCTTGGAATGTAACTTTACTATACAATTCAAATCATCTAACAAAAAATTGTCACTTTAATTTAGTTATATTAATATGACACTTAAATTCATTTCTTGTGTGACCTTTACATCGATTTAGTTTTATTACAATAATTGATTAAATTAATCTCATTTCAATGTTATTATATATTTATTTAATATTAATATAACCATTTTTTATTTTTTAAAGTTATTTAATATTTTAATTTGTAGTAATTTTAAATGAGGTATGGTAGAGATAAAACAAACATCATGGGACTCATCTCAATAAGCTCTATCATACTAAATATTAATTTTGATATTCTTAATTTTTTTTATATTCCAAAATTTTGCCACACTTTGTGTGACAATTCTATCTAATTTAATGGTCAAAGATTTTACACTCAATCTCATTAGTATCTTGGAATACAACTTTCCTATAAAATTAATTTCATTCTTTCAAAATTTTTTATTTTACTTAGTTATATCACTATGCAACTCTAAATATCATTTTGTATAACATTCATGTTACAATGATTTTATAAAATTGCATTGTTTCAATTTATGTCATTTCATCTTTAATGTAGATTGGCTAAATAATAAAAGAATAGTTTATAATTTATTTATCACTATTTATTTTTTTATTAGAAGTATTTCTAAATGAGTTTTGATTGAGATTAAACAAATATCTTTGGAAACATATGAGAGAACTCTAATTAGTTAAACACTCAACTTTACATTTAAATGAATTTTATTTTTTAGGATTTTAGGACCCTTACATGAAATTATGATTTATAACAATTTTTACAATCGAATATGATACAATCACCTTAGCATGATAGAATTTGGCTATCTCATATAATTTGTCTCATTTTTCTAAATGTTATACATTGATTTGGTTATGTTATCATGATACACTAATTCTCCTCTCTTATGACCCTTACATTGATTTTATTTTCTTATATTATAACTATTTAATTTATTTGATTTTAGTAATAACAAATATTTCTTTACTTTTAAAATAAAATTTTATTTTTATTAAAGATTATTTAATTTGGTAATTCATAAAAATTCTAAACAACGTCTAATAAAAGATATACTAATATTGTTGGACTTAGCTTAACTAGCACTATCGAAGTTAAATTTAATTTTTATATTTTTAAATATTATAATTTCTATTATTTTAACATAATTTTAAAGAAGTATTTTTTTGTACTTAATTTGTTGATGGAAAAGTTGTATTCATTTTCCTTAGTATCTCAGAATGTAACATTTCAATGTAAAATCTCATTTCTTCAAGTGTTTTTCCTTCGATTTTCTTATATTACTAGGAAACTCTAATTCTTCATTCATTAAACATTTACGACACTTTGATTTGGTTTATTATTTTTCTTTAGTTTATCATTGTTTTGCTTTAAAATATATTACATTTCTTTATTATAATTTATACTTATTTTTCTTTAATTAGATTGATGGAGAAGAAACAAAAGTCATTGGACACATCTCGAGAAGCTCCATCCAATTAAATATTCATCTTAATATTTGGAAATTTTTTTTATTATTTTGTCATGTTTTAGAAGGCATTTCAATTTGTAACTAATTTGATAATCACGTATATTACACTTGATCTCACTAGTGTTATGGAACGTAAATTTTTTCCATAATGTAACTCAGTTCTTTGAATAATATTATAGTGTAACTCTAATATCCTTTCTCATGACCTTCATGTAACCTTTATTTGGCTATGTTACAATTGTTTAATTTATAAAATTCAATATTTAACATATGATTACTTCATATTAAAACTATAATTTATTTTTATCAATTACTTTAGGAATTTGTAATAACTAAAAACTAGATCTAATGGAGAGAAACAAACATCATTTTACTTATTTCTAAGAGCTGTATCTAATTAAATATTCATTTTTAATATTTTTAAGATTTTTAGATACTAATGTTTTGATAGGGCTTGCAAAATATTTTGATTCATACTTGATTTGTTGATCGATGATATTGCACTCTATCTACTTTGGATCTAGAAAAACAACTTTACTATAGAATTTATCACATTTCTTTGTATTTCTTATTTTTATTTTATTATATCACTATTTTACTCTGAATGTACTCTGATTTGACCATTTCATCACTTTGATTTTGTAATATTATTTTGCTTTCATTTATCACATTTCTTCCTTAATATATACTTAATATCAAAATAGTAATTTATTTTTATTAATTTTATTTCATTTATTAATTCACTAATATTATAGACAAGGCCTAATCGAGACAAAATAGATATCACTAGACTTGTCTTAGTGAGTTGTACCAAATAATTATTTCATTTTTAATGTTTTGAATATTTTATTTGTTTTGGTTTTTCCTTTTTTATAGGAAATCTCAATTTATATTTTTTTAAATAATTTATCAAATCAACTCAATCATTATAGCATCTTGGAATATAGCCTACCTATAAATTTTATCTCATTTCTAGAAATGTTTTACTTCGATTTCATTATATAATTATTAAACTCTAATTCAGCTATCTTGTGACATTTATATTGCTTTGAATTTGTTTTATTTAATTATTTCAATTTATCTCATTTAATATTAATTCAATGCTTATTGAATACTAAAGTTATAATTTATTTTTATTTAAGTTTTTTAATTTTGGTAATTCACAACAATTCTAATTGATGTTCAATCGAGATAAAGAAAACATTATTGGAATCATATTGAAATGTTCAACAAAATTAAATATTTACCTTTTCATTTTTTTTACATAATATTTTCTACATTTTCTATCATTTTTCAATTCATTTTTATTTATATGTGATTTAAAATTTGAGGATGTTACACTAGATCTTCTTAATGCAATGTAAGCAAATTTTGATATACAATTATCCTCATTTGTTCAACTTTTTTTCCACGATTTGGTTATGTTGTTATGAAAGTCTAATTCTACTCATATTATTTTTACATCATCATGATTTTGGTACATTACAATACTTTAAATAGTTATATTTTAACTTTAATATATCTTTACTTTATCTTAAAATTATAATTTTCATTAGTTCCAAAGTGAATCCATATGGAGATAAAAACAAATATTATTGGAATCATCTTAATGAGATTTATCCAATTAAATGTTCATTTTAATGTTTTTAAATGTTTTATTTTCTAGTTTTTGGCATGCATTGTGATACTTTTTAATTTGTACCTTTGTTGATCATTGAGAAGTAACACTCAATCTCTTTAATATAATGGAATACAACTTTCTAGTACAATATATCTCAGCTTCATCAAATGCTTTTCTTAGATTTAGTTATATTATTATTTAAAACTAAATCTATTATTGTGTGATTTTCACATCCAATCATTTGGTCATATAACATTGCTTCAATTTTTATCTTTTTAGCTTTAATATTAATTTATTTCAAAAGAAAATAAGAATTTATTATTATTTATGATTATTTATTTTTGCAATTCACATTAATTACAAAAAACTTTTGATAGAGATGAAGGAAAGGTCATTACACTCGTCTCGATGAAATATATTTAAGTTAATATTCATTCTTATGTTTTTAAATACTTTATTTTTTATGGTTTTTATAATCATGATAAATTTTATTATTCTTACCTTATTTGGCGATCTATGATGTTACACTTGATCTCCTTATTATTTTTTAATGCAACTTCTACTATAATTTATCTCAGTTCTTTTTTTTGCTTTGATTTGTAATATTTCTATTAAATTGTAATTATTTTATAGTTTGTCATGTTCATTACTTTTTTAATTATACTACATTGATTCAATTTATCTTATTTCAATTTTATTACAGTTTTAAGTAGTACTAAGATAATAATTTATGAATATTTGTCATTATTTAATTTTGTAATTTATAGTAATTCCAAAAAATGTTTGATTCATGGGAAACAAACATCATTGATATCTCTCAATGAGCTCTATCAAATTAAATATTCATTTTGATATTTTGAAGTACTTTATGTATTGTACGATCTTTGCATTCTTTATGACATGTTTCAATTCATAATTCATTTAATTATTGAAGATTTACACTGAATCTCCTTAGTATCTAAGAAGACAATGTTCCTATATAATTTAGCTAATTTCTTTAAAATTTCTACGTTGATTTGCCTATATAATTATCCAACATCAAATCTCATTTCATGTGACCTTTGCAACGTATTTGTATGGTTGGGTTATTTAGCTAAAATTTATATTATTTTAACATTAATATTTGATTTCTTAATACTATAATAACAATTTACTATTATTATTGTTTAATTAACTTTAGTAATTTGTAGTTATTCCAATAGAGGTCTTATTGAGATGGAACAGATGTCATTAAAGTCATCTTGAAAAGCTCCATCTAATTAAAAACACATTTTTATATTTTTAAACATAACCTATTTTTAGATTTTGTATTAATTTATTGCTTATTTTAGTTCATAACAAATTTGATGAATGAGGTTATTAAACTTGACCTCCTTTTTGTTTTAGAATGCAACTTTTGCACACAATTTATCACATTTCTTCAAATGTTTTATCCTCATTTTGTTAGATTACATGTCACTTCGATAATCCTCTTATGTAACATTTATATCACAATGATTTGGTTATATTACATTGTTTCAAATTATTTCATTTTAACTTAAATGTATATTTACTTAATATCAAAATGATAATTTATTATTATGTATGCTTAATTACTTTAGTAATTCCCATTACTTCTATACGACATTTGAGGGAGTTGAAACAATCGTCATTGGTAATTCTCGTCTTTTAAATTGCTTTACATGATATTTCAATTTGTATCTTACTTGATGGTCAAGGATATTACATTTGAACTCCATTGTATCTTGGAATATAACTTTCCCCTACAATTTAACACATTTCTTTAAATCTTACTTTTATTTGGTAACATTATTATTAAATTATAATTCAACTCTCATGTGACCATTACATCAATTTGATTAGGGTAGATTACATTGCTTCAATTTATCTTTCGTAAACTTTAATATATAACATTTAATATTAAAATAATATTTTGTAATTATTTATTTAATTTGTAGTAATTCCAAATGTTGTTTGATGGTGACTTCACTAATGTTGTTAGACTCATCTTGATGATCTCCATACATATCCATAATTTTATTTTATTTTTTATTTTTTAGGGCTTTCTCATTTTTTACAAGACAATTTCATTTGTATCTAATTTTAAGCTTGATGATGATACAATCAATCTTCTAAGTATCATAAATGCAACTTTGCCATAAGAAGTATGTTATTTTTTTTAAGTTTTTGCTTTAATTTGGTTAAATTACTATGCATCTTGAAATCTCTTCTCATGTGACATTTATATGGTATTGATGTGGCTATATTAATTTGCTTCCATTAATATGTTTTTTTGTTTTAGTATGTTTTTAAATGTTTAAAAATAGTTCAACATTATTTATGCTTATTTATTTTATTTATGTTTATTTATCCCAAATATGGATTGATATAGATGAAATGATTATCATTTAGCTCGTCATGAATAATTTTATATAATTAAATAATTTTCAATATTTTTATTTTTTTTTATTTTCTAGGGTTTTTACAATCTTTACAAGGCATTTCTATTCATATCTCATTTGATAATCAAGGGTATTACACTCAATCTATTCAATATATTGGAATACAATGTTTTAATATAATCTTTTTCAATTGTTCAAATGTTTTGCTTTAATTTGGTTATGTTATCTTGTAACTGTAAATAGAACCTTTTATGATCTTTACATCATTTTTTCTTAGTGATATTATATTTCTTTAATTTACCTAATTTCAAATTTAATAGAAATTTAATTAACATTAAAAGCATAATTGATTATTATTTATGTCAATTTTCCATTATAATTCACATGAATTCCTAATAAGGTTCAAAGGAGGAAAAATAAATGTCCTTGGTCACGTGTTGACAAGATCAATCCAATTAAATTTTATTTCTTATAATTTTAAATATTTTATTTTGTAGAATTTTCCATGGTTTATGAAGTTTGTAGAATATTATCCGATTTTATGATCAAGGATGTTACACTTTATTTCCATGGCATCATGGAATGTCACTTTCCCATATAATTTATCTAAGCTGATCAAATTATTTGCTTTCATTTGGTTATATTACTATGTATTTCTAAATCTTCCACTGTGATATATTTATATCACATTGAATTTCTTATCTAAAATTACATCAATTTATCTTATTTCAACTTTAATAAATATTTACTTAGTATTAAAATAATGATTTATTACTAAGTCTGATAAAGATGAACTTTATAAAATTAAATCACTTTTTTATGCTTTTAAATATTTTATATTTTTGCGATTTTTTCATGATTTATAAAATATTTTGATTTGTCACTAATTTGGTGATTGGGGATGTTACATTCAATCTTCTTAGTACCTGAGAATGCAACTTCTTTATTCAATTGATCTCATTTTTTAAAATTTCTCTCTTTGATTTGGTTATATTAATATGTTACTCTAAACCTCCCCTTGTATAGTCATTATATCAACTTGATTTGGTTAATTATATTGTATCAATTTATCTTATTTTAGCTTTAATATTTACATTTGCTTTACATTAAAATAATAATTTTTTTATTATTTATGTATTTCTCTTTTTTTGTAAATTTCTATTACTCCTAATGATGTCTAATGGAGACAAAACAAATGTCATTAGAGTCATCTTATTGAACTCTATCTAACTAAATATTTATTTTTATGTATTTTTTAATATTTGTTCTTATAACATTTAACATGTTTTATGAGACATTTAGATTCATACCTTAATTTATGATAAAACAAACATATGGTCGCCATAATATCTTATAATGCAACTTTTTGACGCAATTTATCTTATTTCTTCGAATATTTTTCTTTGATTTGGATATATTACAATGCAACTCCAGTTCTCTCTTCATTCGTCCTTTACATTTCTTTGATTTTGTTGCATTACATTGCTTCAATTTATCTCACCTAAATTTATATAAATATTTATTAATCATTAAAGTAATAATTAATTATTTGTGTCTATGTTTTATGATAAGTTTTAGTAATTCTAAATTAAGTTCAATCAAGAAATAACTAACATAGCTAGACTACTGTAATTTAAGGCTATTCAACTAAATGTCAACTCTTTATTTATAAATACTTTATTTTTTATGGTTTTGGCACATTTTATAAGATATTTCAATTTTTACCTTGTTTGGTGATTCACGATTTTGCACTTGATCTCCTTAGTATCTTTAAATGTAACTTTTTCTTACAATTTATCTCATTATCTAAATCTTTCACTTTGATTTACTTAACTTCAATTATAACTCTAATTTTCCTCCCACGTGACATTGACATCACTTTGATTATGTTGCGTTATACTCCATTAATATATCATATTTTGTGTTAATATATATTTACTTAATGTTAAAAAAATTATTTTTTATTATTTATGCTTATTTGTGTAGATAATTCATAATAATTTCAAAGAAGACTCGATGGCGGCAAAATAAACGTAATTGGGCTCATCTTGCCTAACTCTATCCAATTAAATACTTCTTATATATTAACAAATATTTATTGTTTAGAAGTTCAACACATTTTATGAGATATTTCAATTTGTTTCATATTTGATGGCTGCAAAATATACTCTCAATTTCCTTAATACCATTAAATAGTACTTTCTTATATCAGTTTTCTCATTTTTTAAATTTTTTTGTTTTGGTTTGTTATGTTACTATGTAGCTGTAATTCTTGTCCATTGTCACCTTTGAATTCCTTCAATTAGGCTACATTATAATACTTTTATTTATTTCATTTCAACTTTAATATACATCTTCTTAATATTAATATAGTAATGTAATATTATTTATGTTTAAAATAATGATTTGTTATCGCTAATATCAAATGAAGTCCGTTGGTGAAAAAACAAATGGCATTAGATTCATCCATCAAGCATCATTGAATTAATTTTTTTTAATATTAAAAGATATTATATTTTCTAAGGTTTTGACATATTTTATAAGTTATTTTGATTCTTACAAAATTTTAGGATCAAGCATGTCACACTTAGTCTCTTTGGTATCTTGGAATACAATTTTCCTACACAATTCATCACATTTCTTCAAATGTTTTATTTTTTTTAGATTTTATTAATATGTAATTCTAGATCAAATCTCTTGTGACCTTTACATCACTTTGATTTTGTTACATTATATTATTTCAATTAATCTCAATTTAGCTTTAATATATACTTGCTTAGTAATAGAATAGAAATTTCTTATTTTTAAGCTTAATTACTTTCGTAATACATAGTAATTAATGTCGAGGTGCAAACAAGTGAAACAAATGTTGTTTGAGTTGTTTTGATGAGTTTAATCTTATTAAATATCTTCTTTATATTTGTAAAATTTTACTTCCAAGGGTTTTTTCATGTTTTTTTGAGAAATTTCAATTCATACCTTGTTTTATGATTAAGAATGCAACAATCACAAAAACGTTATCTCAATTTTTTCAAATATTTCAATTTAATTTGGTTATATTTCTTTGTAACTATAAATGTTCCCTTGTGTAACCATTAAATTCAATTGATTTCGCTATATCGCATTGCATAAATTTATCAATGTTTTTTTCATATTTTATGGCATCTTTATTCATCTCTTAGTTTACAATAAAGGATATTATACTCAAAGTCCTTCATTTCTTCAACTGCGACTTTCTTGTATAATTTTTCTAATTTCTTCAAATTTTTCTGTTTGAATTAGTTATATTTCTACGAAAGATTAATTCTTCTTTAATGTCATATTTACATCACTTTTATTGGAATTTTTACATTGCTCTAATTTATAGCATGTGGATTTAATATAAGTTTATTAAATATGAAAATAATAATCTATTATTATTACTGTTTAATTCAATTTTAGTTTTTAGGATGCAGTTTAATGAGCATGAAAAAAATGTTGCTGCACTGGTCTCGACAAGATCTATCCAATCAAATAATGATTTATATATTTTTTAAATTTTTTATTTTCTATGTTTTTTGCATATTTTGCAAGTTATTTTTGTTTGTTCCTAGCCTAATGATGGAGGATGTTACATTCAAACTCCCTATATCTTGGAATACATCATGCTCACATAATCTATGTCATTTCTTTAAACTTTTTTCTTTGATTTCTTATTATTTCTACGTAACTTAAACTCTCCTTTGTGTGACCTTTTCATCTTTTTTGCTTTGCTATATTACAATACTTCAATTAATCTTATTTTTACTTTAATATGAATATTTACTTAATATTAAGAAAAAGCTTTATAATTTTTTATCCTAATTTATTTTTGTAAATCACTATAATTAAAAATGTGGTTAGTAAGAGTTGAAACGAATTTTGCTTGGCTCATCTCGATGCTATTTATCCAAATAAATATTCATTTTTATATTTTTGAATATCTTATTTTCTATGGCTTTTTAATGTTTTATGAGACTTTTTGTTTCATACCCTTTTTGATGATTGAGGATGTTACATTCAATCCCCTTAGTATACTAAGGTGCAACATTTTACATAATTTATCACAATTATTTAAAATACTTTTTATATTTTGTTATATTATTTTGGATCTCTAAATCTCCTCATATGTGGCCTTTGCATTGATTTTATTTAGTTATATTATGTTACACTAATTTACCTTATTTCATTTTTTAAAAAAATATTATCTTAAAAGCTTTAAATAATAATTTATTATTACTTATGCATATTTTGTTTAGTAATTCATAGTAATTCTAAACAAGATTTGATTGAGACAAAAAAATGCCATTTGACTTAAATCAATATGGCAGAACTATTTCAATAATATTTTTATATTTTTCAAAATTTTATGTTATCAATGTTTGGCACATTTTGTCAAACATTTTATTTCATAAATGATTTTATGATCAAGGAATTTACAATGGATCTCCTTTCTAACATGAAAAAAATGTTATTATGATATTTATGTTATTTCATAACATTTTTCATCATCATTTGGTAATATGACTACGTAACTCTAAATTTCTTTTCATGTGAAATATACATCATAATTATTTGGTTAAATTACTTCGATTTAGTCTACTCTTTTTAGCTTGAATATATATTTCCATAATTTTTAAATAATAATATACTATTATTTATGTTTAATTACTTTGGTAACTCATAATATTTCTAAATGAAGTCTATATGAGACATAATAAATGTCATTTGTCTCGTCTTAATTAGGTTTATCAGACTAAGCTTTTTTTAGATAGTTTATTTTCTACGGTTTTACATGCTTTATGAGGCTTCTTGATTCATACATTATTTTATATTTGATAATGTTACCCTCCACCTCCTTAGTATCTTGGAATGCAATATTCTAAATTATTTTATCTCATCACCATAAATTATTTGCTTTTTTGGTTATATTATAGTGTAATTCTAAATCTCTTCTTTTAATCATTTTATTTTGCTATATTATATTGCATCAATTTACCTCATTTTAGTTTTAATATATATTTACTTAATATTAAAAATATATTATTATTTATTCTTATTTACATTAGTAATTCATTGTGATAACAAACAAGGTTCAATTGACATAAAACAAACATTATTAGACTCATCTTGATAAACTCCATCCAATTAAATATTACTTTTATATACTTAGTTTTTCTTTACATTTTTGGCATGCTTACAAGTAATTTTGAATTGTAATTTATTTGACAATCGACAATGTTACATTCGTTCACCTTAGAATCTAGGATTGTCGCTTTGTAATATAATTTTTCAAATATTTCTCCTTAAATTAATTACATTACACCTATACTTTATATCTCCTCTATTGTGACCCTCACATGACTTTGATTTGGTTATATTATATGATTTTATTTTATCATATTTGAACATTAATATAAATCTATATTTTAAAATTATAACTTATTGTTATTTAGGTGTATTTACATTGGTAATTGGCAACGTTTCAAAACAAGGTCTGATAGAGGCAAAAAATCATCATCAGCCTATACTTGATGAGCTCTATTAAATTAAATTTATTTTATATTTTTAAATATTTAATTTTTTATAACTTTGTATAATTTACATGACATTTAGATTTGTACAAAATTTAATAATTGAGGATATTAGACTCGTTCTCTTTAACACTTGGAATATAGCTTTCTCATTCAATTTATATAATTTCTTCAAATGCTTTACTTTGATTTGGTTATACTTCTATGACTCTTTATTTCTCCACTAAGGTTACATTTACACAACTTTGATTTGTTTATATTACCATGCTAAAATTTATCCCATTTTTTGTAATAATATATATTTACTTAATGTTAAAAATAATCATTTGACATTATTTCTATTTAACTATTTTGAAAATTCACAATAATTTTAAATGATATCCCTTTGACACATAACAATCATTATTAGATCATCCTGAACAAGTTTTATAAATTTGAAAAATCATTCTTATTGTTTTAAATACTTTTTTATTATTTTGGTACACTTTACAAGGCTTTTAGAATCGTACATAATTTAATGATCGATCATGATATACTCGATCTTCTTAACTTCTTTGAATGCTACTTTTCTATATAATTTATCTCATTTTTTTAAATTTTTTTCTTTGATTTGGCGAAATGCTATGTTTCATTAAATCTCCCTTTGATGTATCTCGTTTAAGCATTAATAAATATTTAATTATTATTGAAATAATAATTTAGTATTACTAACACTTATTTTCTTTGGTAATTCATAGTAATTTCAAATAAAATTTGATCAAGTGGAAATGAAGGTCTTTCCACTCATCTTAGTGAGACAAATATGATTAAATATTTATTTTTTCATTTTTAAATATTTTTTTTCAACATTACATGTTTTAAAATATATTTCTATTCATACTTAAATTTGTTATTAAAGATGTTGCACTCAATCTTGTTAATATCTTAAAGTGCACTGTTTTGTTCAATTTATCTCATTTTCTTAAAAACTTTACTTATGTTACATTATATTATTGTGTAACTATAAATCTCATCTCCTTTGACCTTCACTTCTTTATGATTTCATTATATTAAATTGTAGAAATTTAAATCATTTTAAGTTTAATATATATTTACTACAAACTAAAATAATATTTTATTAATATTTAAGGTTATTTACTTTTGCAAATCTATGTAATTCTGAATGAGGTTTATTTATGATGGAAAAAACATCAATGGACTTGCGCGATGAGTTTTGCCAAATTAAACATTAATTTTTGTATTTTTATATATTTTACACTCTAAAGCTTTGAATCACTTTACAAAATTTTTTATTCATCTCTGATTACTTGATTAAAGATATTACAGTCGATCTCTTTAATGTCTTGGAATACAACCTTGTCGTCTAATCATCTCATTTCTTTAAATTTGTAATTTTCATATGGTTATATTGCTATTTAATTTTAACTCCTCTCATTTTTTATGCTTTAATTACCCTAATTTTGTTATATTATATTTCTTCAATTTACCTAATGTTTTATAAATATATATTTATATAGTATTAAAATAATACTTTCTTGATATTTATGCTTATTTATCTTGGTAATTCATGACAATTTAAAATATTGTCATATTGAGATATAACAAATCTCAATGAATTATTCTCTATAAACTCTATTTAATTAAAAGTATATTTTTTCTAGTTTTTTAAAATTGTATTTTTAAGGTTTTACATCTTTTACGAGGCTATTCAACTTGTACCTTTTGACTAATGGTGATTTTACTCTTGATATCTTTAATATCTATGAATACAGCTTTCTTATAAATTTTATCTCAATTTTTAAACTATTTTCCAATGATTTGTTTATTTTATTATGTAAGTTATTTTAGTGACAATTAAATCACTTTGATTTTGTTATATTTTATTAATTTAATTAATATTAAAAAAATTAAATATTATTATTTGCTTTAATTCTATTTTATAATTTGAAATAATTCCAAATTAGGTTTGATCAAGCTAAAAGAAACATCATTGAACTTCTCCTAATAAGCTCTACCCATTTAAAAGTTCATTTTCTATCTTTAAGTATTTTTTTATGGATTTGGCCCACTTTATAAGATATTTTGATTCATACTAAATTTGCAAAAGGTAAATGTTTCACTTAAAGTATTTAGTATTTTAGGATGCAACTTTTTTGTATAATTTATATTAGAATGACAATCTAATTTTCTAATCTTTTGAACATTACATTACCTTCGTTTGGTGATATTACATTTTTCTAATTTATGTCATTTTAGTTCTAATATATATTTTCTAATGTTAAAAGAAATTATTATTATTTATGTTTAAATAATTTTGTAATTCTTGATAATTCCAAATGTGGTCCAATAAATATAGAATAAATATCATTGGACTCATCTTAATGAGCACTATCAAATAAAATTTATTTTTAATATTTTTAAATATTTTAAATTTGATCTCCTTAACATCTTGGAATTAAACTTTCCCATATAAATTATCTCATTTCTTCAAATATTTTACTTTTATTTGGCTATATTATTATGTAATTAGAATATCCTCTAGTGTGACTTTTGAATCACTTTGATTTGGTTATGTAACATTTCTTTTATTTATCTTATTTCAAATTTAACATATATTTACTTTTTTAAAATAATAAATTTATATTATTTACTATGATTTAATTTGATAATTCATAGTAAATGTAAAAAAAATCTAATTAAGATAAAGCAAATGTCATTATATGAGACTTAATGTGCTCTATCCAACTAAATATAAAATTTGTATTTTTAAAAAAGTTATGTTCTTTGTCATTGATAGCTTTATTACATTTTTATTGGTACCTAATTTAATTATGAATAATATAACCCTTGATGTGCTTAGAATCTTTGAATGCTACTTTCTTTGATAATTTAGGTCATTTCTTAAAGGCTTTAACATTGATTTGGTTGTAAGAATATGTAACTCTAATCAACTTTCATCTCAGCATTACATTGCTTTTATTTCTTTGCATTACATTACTTAGATTTATGTAACTTCTACTTTAATATATAATTTTTTTATATTTAAATAATACTTATATCAATATTTATGCTAGTTTATTTTGATAATTTATAATAATTCAAAAGATATGTTATCGAGATGAAATAAATATCACTAGACATATCTTGTTGAGTTTTATCCAATTTACTTATTTTTAAAACTTTTTAAAATATTTTTATTTTTAATAATATTGAACCCATTATTAGATATCTTGATTTATATGTAATTTGATGATTGAGGATGTTACACTCAATCTCCATTGTATCTTTAAATGAAACTTTACTATATAATTTATCTTATTACTTTAGATTTTTCACATTGTTTTTGCTATATTACTTTGTAACTCTAAATCTTCTATCATTTGACCATTACATTGCTTCGATTTGGTATATAATATAAACTCTAAATCTCCTTTTATTTAAGATATAATATATATTTACCTAATATTTATTAATTTTTTTATTCTTATTTACTTTTGTAATCAGCAATAATTCTAAATGAGGTATGATTTAGACAAAACAAATATCATTAGACTCTTCTTGATGAGCTCTATCCAATTAAATATTTAATTTTATATTATAAAACATTTTATTATCTAAAGTTTTTATATTAATTATGAGGCATTTTCATTTGTGCCATATTTTATGATTGATGATGTTAGACTCAATTTACTTTGTTTATTGGAATGAAAAATTCCAGTATAACTTTTCTCCTTTTATAAAAGCTTTACTTTTATTTGGTTACGTTGTTATGCTACTCCGAATTTCCTATAGTGTGATCATTACAACTTGTTGATTTCTTTATATCATATTATTTTAATTTATCTTTTTTTTACATTAATATATATTTATTAAATATTAAAATAATAATTATTTATAGTGATGTGCTTTTATTATCGTAATTCATAGGGATTATAAATGAAGTGCAATGTAGATAAAATGATTATCGTTGGCCTTGAATCGATGAGGTCTAGCCAATTTCAATTTTTTAAAATGTTAAAATTTTTTTAATTTCAATATTTTGGCATACCTTAGAAGGCATTGCAACTCATATCAAATTAAACATTAAGAATGTTACACTTAATGTATATAGAGTTTAAGAATGCAATTTTTTGCATAATTTATCTCATTTCGTCAAATCATTTTTTTTATTCGGATATATTATTGTGAAACTCTAATTATCATCTTGTATGATGTTTACATTACTTTGATTTATTTATATTACATTGCATAATTTATCATATTTCATCTTTAATATATATCTACTTAAAATTAAAAAATAATTTTTTATTATTTATGCCTATTTGCTATTGGGATTTGTGGTAATTCCAAAGAGGGCTTGATTGAGATAAAACAAACATCATTGGACTCCTCTTAACAAACTCTACCTCATCAATTTTTTTATAATTTTAAATTTTTGCTTATGATATGGCATGATTTATTTGAAATGTAGATCAATACACACTTTGATGATCATGGATGTTATACTAAATCTCCTTAGTATCCAAGAATATAACATTTCCACATAATTTATCTCAATTTTTAAATTTTTTTATTTGTTTATACTACTGTGTATCTCTAAATTCTACACTTGCGATTTTTACTTCACTTTGCTTTAGCTATATTTCATTTCTTAAATTTATGTCATTAAAGGATTAATATAAATTTAATAAATATTAATTCTTTTCATCACTATGGTAATTAAAAGAAGTTACAAACATAGTTACATCAAGATGGAACAAACATCGTTAGGCTCATCTCAATTATACATTATTAATTATGTTATAGGGTTTTTACACATTTTTTAACACAATTTTATTCAAATGTGATTTGATTTTTGATGATATCACATTGAACTCCTTAGTATTTGGAATACAACTTTCTTACATAATTTATCCCATTTTTTCAAATACTTCATTTTGTTTAGGTTTAATGGAAATAAAATTGTAGTTCTTCTCTAATGTGACTTTCAAATTACTTCAATTTTCTTATATTACATTCTTTCAACTTATTTAATTTCAATTTTAATATATATCTACTTAATTTTAAAATAATAATTTATCTATACTTTTATTTAGTTATTTTGGTGATACATAGTAATTCCTAATATGGTTCTATGGAAATGAAATAAATGTCATTCGATTCATCTCGAATATCTTTGTATAATTAAATATTCATTTTCATATTTTTCAATTTTTTGTTTTCTAAGATTTTGGCATGTTTTAGGAGTATTTTAGATTCATGCTTGGTTCTTGTTTGAAGATGTGTTAAGTCACCCTTCTGTTTGATAAATAAAGCCATAAATATTTAGTATTTTAATATAATAGAATTGTTTTAGTGTGAGTTAGGTTTAGTAGTAGAATACAAGCCATGCACTTTTATAGATGATTAATTAGTTGTCTTCAATGTGTCTTGAAATGTTTATCAAGTTTTGAAGACATTTGCATCAAATTTGAAAATAGTTTTTTCTCATTATGAAATAAATTGTTTGCATGTTGATTATTAACCATAAAGCACATGTCTCCATTCAAATCATTTAAAATCTTAATTAAAACATCCCTTGGTTTAAGAAGCATAGTATTTTTTTAATCATTTAATTCGTTCAAAATCTACCTAAACTTTTCCTTAACTTCAAAACCATTGCATTTCATTTCATTTAATTCTTTCATTGTTTAGTCCTACTTATATATCTTTACTAAATTTCATATTAAACTTTGGCAATATCAAAAAGAATAATTCTATTTAAATTTTCATAACTCTAACAGAAAAACTGTCTTAGCTACATCCTAAGCACACACCCAAGCAAAAAGCTCTTCAACCAACCAAGTTCTTGTGGGTGCTCACAAGCCTCAAGTTAGCAAACAAGCAAGAATGAAGTTAGGTCTAGCAAAATCTTCATCATGGTGCAATCCTAAAACCCCATTGGGGTTAAGTAGGCAGAGGATGGAAACATGCAAAATGACAATGAAGAATGTAATGGGTCAAGACAAACCAAAAATCATGTTAAACTTTAATACAAATAGATGGCCCATGTGATGAAATCTTGAGCTCACAAGGGAATCAAGCCTTAATTTTAGCTCAAATTAAAAATTACGTGAAAGCTTATATAAATAATATGCTACATCGATATTCCATAGTATGGGGCTAGACTTTTTTTCCCAAGTTCACTGCTTTAATGCCATTGAGTAATTTTTTACCATTCGATCATTGGTTCAATGTCCATAGTTTACGTGCATATAAGCTTTTTTTTAAAGTTCAGATTTTGTAGCCGTCGTCTTCTCTGAATTTAATGGATGGCATTATTTCATTTTTCCTTGTCCTTAAATCATGCAGCTCCAAGTTATCCATTTTGAATCTTATAAAAAAAAATCACCATTTTGAATCTTACAAAAAAAAATCATTCTCATATTTATTATTGATTAATCAAATGATGTGGGTCACATCTGATGTGATCAGATGACCAAGATCTATTCCATCTTGATTGAACCATCCTTAACACCTCCACTCATAGAGTCTATGACCTAATGGCCAAAAACTTCTTAGATTAGACCCAAAAACTCTAGTCAATCCAACCAAATAGCTAATTGCCTAGCCATTTTTGAAGCTATTGCATGATCATTTTGAAAGAAATATTTTAACATATTCAGAATAGCTTTTAAAATTACTTGGTAATATTTTTTGGAATACCTTTTCTTTAACGTTCTAATTAATCTGGTCAAACTTTTCTATATAAACTAATCAATTTTAATGAAATGGATAATGTATGCAAAAAAGCATTATATGATTTTTTTGGTTGATATAAACTCTCATAATAGTACATTATAGCTTGGTACAACTCAAAATTAAAAATTCTTCTAGCTAAGCCTAACAATTTTAAAATTTCATTTAATCACTTCTCTTCAAAATTCTAAGATCATTATGCCTTGCTATTTTCATAAGTATAGAAAGTTGTATGCTTTTATTAAAAAAGTTTTCTTTATTGTATTTACCTTTTCTTTTAGGTTGTGAGGCTTGGAATTTTGAAAGGCCTATGTTTCAATTGGTTTCATAAACAACTTAGTTAAGGTTGAGGTTTTAAACAACCTAAGTAATATATGAACTCACAAATGCTAGTAGGCTAAAGGAGACTTATAAGGACAATCCTCTAGCAGGCTAGATGTGAACTATAAAGAAAAATACTAAGTAGGTTTGAGGTGAACTACAAGAAAAAACCTCAAGTAGTTTGGATGTGAACTATAAAAAAATCTCAAGTAATGACTTGTTTAATGAAGGAGTTTTTTGGACCCTGAATAAGATTGGATGGAAGTTTTAACTTCGACCAAATGACCTAAAAATTTTGGTGAACAATTTTAGTTTTATTTTAATTTTTAGTAGTCATAAAATTTACAAAATTATTGAAGTTTTCAACAAACATAAAATTGTTTTTGTGAAAAGTTTTTGAAAAATTAAAATTATCAAAAATTAAAAAACATTTATAGATGTTTGTTTCATCCTCTCCCTTGTGTGATTCATAGACACCTATTTTACATTAAGATGTCACACTCGATCTTTATAGTATCATGGAATGTTGGTGTACCACACATATTATCTCAAATTTTTCAAAAGTTTTGCTTTTATTTGTTTATATTACTATGTCACTCAAAATCACTTGTTTGGTGGCTATTACATTGCATTGATTTTTTTATATTACATTGATTTAATTCATCTCATGTTAGTTGTACTAAATATTTAATTTATGCCAAAATTATAATTTATTGTTATTTCTACAAATTTAGTTTTATAATTCATAATAATTTTAAAAAGTTCTAATCAAGTTGAGAAAAAATCCTTTTGAATTCAACTCAATGAACCCTAACTAATTAAATATCATTTTTAAAAATTTTTACATATTTTATTTTTTAGGGTTCGGCCCACTTATGTGGCATTTTTATTCATACAAGATTTGATAATAGATGATTGTACTTTTAATCTTGTTAGCATCTTGGAATGTGGCTTCTCCTAGCAATTTCTTTGATTTTTTCAAATCTTTCATTTTGATGTTGTAATATTACTATGAAACTATAATTCTCCTTATGTGATGTTTATATCACTTTGAATTTTTTGTTACACTCATTAGATATATCTTATTTTAGCTTTAATATCTAACAACTTAATACTAAAATAATATTTTATTATTAATTATGTATGTACATTTGGAAATTTATAAAAATTCTGAAGGACAAACCATGAAAAATAATAGTCATTAGACATGTCTCAATGAGCTTTAACCAATTAAAAATTTATTTTTATTTTTTTTAGTGTTTTTTGTTTATGATTTTAACATGTCTTATAAATATTTTGACTTGCACCTAATTTAAAGAAATTTGATATTACACTCAATGTCTTTAGAATCATAGTGTAGTTTTCTTATAAAATTTATTTCATCTCTTAAACTATTTTGGTTTGATTTGGTTGCATTATAATACTTCATGTTATCTCATTTAAACTTTAATATTATTTTTTACTTTATATTAAATGTTAATTTATTATTATTTATGTTTATTTGTTTTGTTAATTCATTGAAATTCTAAAAGAGGCCTACTGTAGACCAAACAAATGTTGATGAATTTCACTAAACATGCTCTATCTAATTAAAAATTCTTTTTGGTTTTCTAATATGTTTTATGAGAAATTACAATTCCAACCATATTAAGTCATCAATGTTACAACACTCAATCTCATCAATATCTTATAATACAACTTTTTTGTATTATTTATCTTATTTCTTCTAACTTTTTTGATTAGTTTACGTTAAATTACTATGAAACTCTAATTCTCCTCTCATGTCACATTTATAACACTTTGATTTCGTTATATTATATTATTTTAATTTATCCTCTTTCAACTCTAAAATATATCTACTTAATATAAAAATAGTAGTTTGATATTATTATGCTTATTTACTTTTATAGTTAATAGTAATGTCAAATGAAGTACAATTGAGGTGAAAAGAATTATATTAGACTTATCTCGATGAGTGTTGTCTAATTAGAGATTGAGATTTTTATGTTTAAATGTTTTTCTAGACTTTATCATGTTTTATAAGAAATTTAGATTCATATCTAGTTTTGTGATCAATAATATTACACTTAGTATTCTTAGTATCTTAGAATATAACTTTTCGAAAAAATTTATCTAATTTATTCAAATATTTGACTTTGATTAGGTCATATTACTATATGTATCTCTACATCTCCTTTAGTGAGACCTTTTTTTATTACTTTGACTTAGATATATTTAATTTCTTTAATTTATCTTATTTTAACTTTAATAGATATTTCTTTAATCTTAAAATATTAATTTCTTATTTTTTTATGATTATTTTTTTGGAAAGTCATAGTAACTTCAAATGAGGTCCTACTGAGATGAATCAAAAGTCGTTGGACTCAACTTAACAAGTCCTATCTAATTATAGGGTTTTTTTTCATATTTTATAAGACATTTTATTTTCTACCTTATTTGATAATTGAGGATGTTGTACTTGATCTTCTTAGTATCTTGGATAGCAAAATTTTCTATGTAATTTATATTATTTCTTGAGTTTTTTTACTTTAATTGGGTGATGTTACGATGCAATTATAAAAATGCATACATGTAACAATTAAATCAAATTGATTTAGTTATACTACATAGCTTTACTTTTTATCATTTTAGCTTTCATAAATATTTTCTTAATGTTAAAAGATTTTTTTATTTATGTTTAATTTCTTTAAAATTCATTTTTAAGAAGTCAAAATGAGATGAAATAAATTTAGTTGCACTCATCTTGAAGAATTATATCGAATTAATCGTTCTTTTTGAAATTTTAAATATTTTATTTTTTAAGTGTATTCTTTGATTAACGAGACATTTTCATTCAAAAATGATTTTATGATGAAAGATGTTACACATCAACATTTTAATATGTTGGAATCTAGCTTTATGATATAACTTATGTTATTTCTTCAAATGTTTGGCTTTTGTTTGATCATTTTATTATCTTACTCTAAATCTTTTATTGTGCACCTTTTACATCTCTTTATTTTTATTGTATTACATCGCTTCAATTTATCACATCTTAGCTATAATTTATATTTACTACAATTTAATATCATAATTTTTTATGTTCTCTACTTATAAACTTTCGTAAGTTTTGGTATTATAAAAAAGGTCTAATTAAGATGAAATCTCACATTGTTGTACTAGTGTTAAAAAGCTCTATCTAATTAAATATTTTTTTTATTTTTTTTATTAGGTTTTTGAACAATTAATCAGATATTTTGATTCATGGCTGATTTGAGTTAAAGGCTATTATACTCGATCTCCTTAGGTTTTTATTTGGTTTTGCTATTTTTCTACATATCTAAATTTCTTCTCGTATGACCTTTGCATCATATTTATTTGCTTATGTTGTGTTGCTTCCATTTCTCTTATTTCATCTTTAATATATATTTTTGTAAAATTCAAATAATAATTCACCTTTATTTATGTTTATCTCCTTTTGTTGTTGATAGTAAAATCCAAAAGGTGTTTGATGAAGAATAAATAAAAGTCATTCAACTTATCTTGATGAGTACTATCCATTTAGATATTCATTTTTTTATTTTTATATATTTTTTTCTAAGGAATTTTGCACACTTTATAAGATATTTCAATCCTTAGATGATTTAATATTCAAAGATGTTACGCTCAATCTCTTCAATATCTTGAAATTAAACATCCTTGTACACTATATGATATCTATTAAATTTTTTTTTCTTTGGTCTGGTTATGTTATTGTGTGACTCTAAATCTCTTCTCATGTGACCTTTACATCATATTGATTTAGTCATATTATATTACTTCAATTATATTGTTTTTTATTATATTTTTCTTAACATTAAAAAATAATTTGTTATTATTTATGTTTAAGTACTTAGTTAATTGACAAAAATTTTAAATGATGTCCATCAAAGATGAAACAATGGTCAAATGACTCAGTTTGACAAACTCTATCAAATTAAATATTTTATGTTTATAATTTGAAATATTTGTTACAAAGTTTGACATGTTTTATTAGTTATTTTGATTCTCACCAGATTTGATGCTAGAGGGTGTCACACTCAATATAATTAATATCTTAGAATGCAACTTTTAGGTACATATTTTCACATTGATTTAAATCTTTCAATTTGAT
This sequence comes from Vanilla planifolia, assembly GCA_023846275.1. Taxonomy (NCBI): domain Eukaryota; kingdom Viridiplantae; phylum Streptophyta; class Magnoliopsida; order Asparagales; family Orchidaceae; genus Vanilla; species Vanilla planifolia. Next base: position 525,658 of record JAIUJO010000247.1, on the reverse strand, counting down.
TTGGTTATATTACTATGTAACGCTATATTCCTCTTATGTGATGTTTATAGTGCTTTGGTTTAACTTTATGATATTGGTTCAATTTATCAAATTTTAGCTTTACTATATATATACTTAATATTAAAATAATAATTATTTATTATTTATTTATTTCTACATTCGTAAGTCACAATAATCATAGTTGATTTAATAATCGAGGATGTTATGCTTGAGATCTCTAATATCTTGAGAAGTAGTCTTCTTGTGCCAATTATCTCATTATTCAAATTTTTTAATTTGATTTATTTATATTACTATGTAGCACTAATTCTCTTGTATGACTTTTACATCACCTTAATTTTGTTATATAACATTACTTTAACTGATTTACTATTCACCTTTAACATAATTTAATTAATATTAAAATAATATTGATTTATTATTTAAGTTAGATTTTTTTGTAGTTCTTAGTAATTATATAACAAATCTAATTGAGAATAAACAAACATCATTTAACCTATCTCAAAAAGAATTATAATATTAAATAATCCTTTTATATTCTTATTTTTTATTTTCTAATTTTCTGGCAAGTTTTATTAAACATTTCAATCCATTTATAATTGCATTATTAAGGATGTCAAACTTGATCTCCTTAGTATCTTATAAAGTACTTTTCTCAAATAATTTAAATTATTTCTAAAATAGTTTTTCTTTAATTGGCTCATATTATTTTGAAAAAATAATTCTCTTGCCATAGGATCTTGATATCTCTTTGATTTTAATGTAATATATTACTGTAATTTATAACTTTTAAATTTTAATATATATTTAGTTAATATTTAATAATTAATTTATTATTATTTATTTTAAATAGTTTCATCATCTATAGTAACTAAGAACAAGGTCCAAACTAAGCAAAACAAATCTCATTATACTTAGCTAGATGACCTCTAATAAAAAAGTATTCATCTTTGCATTTTTTAAATTTTTTTCTAGGCTTTGAAATGTTTAATGAGATTTGTTTATTTCTACTTGCTTTGATGGTTGAGCATTTTATAGTCGATTTCCTAATTTTCATGGAATAGATCTTTCGAGTATCAATATCTCATTCCCTCTATTTTTTGTTTCCCTTTGGTTAGGTTACAATAAAACTCTAAATCTCTTCTCATGTGACTTTTGCATTGTTTTAATTCACTTATACCATATTACGATGATTTATCTCATTTCCATTTCATGCATATTTACTAAATATTAAAATAATTATTTTTTTAATTTTTAAATGCATAATTAATTTGGTAATTTTTTAGTAGTTCAAAAAGAGCTTTGATCGAGATGAAATAGCCTTTGGTCTTATCTCGACAAACTCTTTACAACTAAGCATTATTTTTTTAATATTTTATTTTTTTTTGAATTTTGGTATGCTTTATGAGATATTTTATGTGGTAGCTAATTTGATGATCGAGGATGGTACACTTGATCTCTTTAGTAAATTGGAATTAAGCTTTTCCATGGAATTTCTCTAATTTCTTTAAAAGTTTTTCTTTAATATGACTAAATCATATCATTGATTTTGTTATAGTACATTGTTCCAAATTACCTTAATTTAGCTTTTATATATATTTATTTAGTATTAAAAAGTAATTTATTATTATTTATATTAATTTATTTTTTTAAATTTATAGTAATTCAAAACAAAGTGAAAATAAGATGGAACAAATGTCGATGGACTCCTCCCAATGTGCTCTATCTAATCGAATATTAATTTCAAAAGTTTCAAGTATTTTTTCTACTGTTTTTGTATGTTTTATGAGTAATTTTGATTTATATCTTATTTAATGATAGATGATGTTAATGTAAATCAAGTTTATATATTAAAGAGTAACATTCCTATAAAATTTACCACATTTCTAAAAGTTTTTTGCTTTGGCTCACCTATATTACTAGAAAACTCTAATTACCATATTATATGAAATACTTTCCCTTGATTTTGTTATTTTATATTTTTTTAAAATTTATCTCATTTTAACTTTAATATATATTTACTTAGTATTAATACAATAATTTCTTATTATTTATATTTAATTACTTAAGTAATTCACCAAAATTCTAAATAATGTCCAATGGAGACAAAACAAAATGTCATTGGACTTGTCTAGATGAACTCCATCAATTTTAATATTATTTTTAGAATTTTAGAATTTTTTTTGGCATCCTTTATGAGATATTTTAATTTTTAATTGATTTGATGTTCAAGGGTGTTACACTCAACATTATTAATATCTCGAAATGCATGCTTCACAAACGTAATATTATTATGCAACTCCAATACTCCTTGCATCTAATGTTTACATCATTTTATTTTGGACACTATGAATTAAATAATTTAATTAAATTAGAAAATTTTAATGGTCCTTGGGGATTCTTATGTAATGTTTTTTTTCTACTCAGTGCTTTGAATATTGAAGTGAATAAATTCAACCTCACGTGGCTAAATGACAAGAGTAACTATGACTCTCTTAAGGTATCCGAATATCTCATCTTCTAATTTGTGACATGCATGAAGGGATTAATGGTATTCCCAATGTCCTTATCTACTATCCAACAAAAGCATAGCCTATTGGGCCTCACTCTAGTATAACTTTATGAAATGACTTTAGTGGTGTAGCCTAATTTTTATTCAACTTGATAATAGAATTGAAATTCCACTACTGTTAATGTTATTTTACTTATTTTGTAAGATTGAGGTAGGGCTCATAAACTCCTTTTGGCTACAAATCCAGCCTTTGCATGTTGATTTAGGTAGAATACATTGCCTTATGGAGAGTATGGCTAGGGTCAAACTTCTTCTAAAAGATATCACAACTATCCAAATATGAGCTCAATGAGAATAGAGAAGTCATCTAGAATAAAAGGGTGGAAACTCATTTGATTCTAATTTCTAATACAAATATGAACCATTAAAGTGTGTCTTAACAATCATTTAAGCTTTTATAATTTGAAGCAAGAGTTTTTAGCAAAGTTGTCATAAGGATAGTTGGCATGTGCCAACAAGCACTCATAGCAACATTACTTTTTTATCCTTTGATGTCAGCCCTTACCCTAATTGTGAAGTAGAATTCACCAAGTGTTGGATTTTTCACCTACTAATAACGAACTAAGTTGGGTTTAGATTTTTGTGCCATGAGTTGGTTTGATGAATATTTTGTGATCATACTTAAAACTAGTATAAGAGGAACCATTGATTCATGCAATGGCAATTGCACTTGGATGAAAAGTTAGTGGCACGAAGCTATTTTATCAAAGATTATGCCTAAATGCCCTTAACTCATAATCTATACTATAATATAATGCCTAGGTCTATTGTTCACCTGTTGTCAAATAATAAGGGCTTTACACACCAAGGGCATACTACCATAGGCCCACCTAATGACATAGAAAGTTGGTTGGCACAAACACCATAAGAAATAATAGTTAAGAATGAAAGGTGGGTAAAATCCTTATAACTTAAATTTTCAATGTGGCATTGTAAGTGGTAGAGTGGCCTATTATCATAAACTATTAAGATTCAACCCTTTTATAGTAGTTTCGTCCCCTCAAAGACATAGATATCATAAAAGTTTCGAAACACCCCTTCCTCACTCGATCACTTGCTCAACTTACTCCACTTCCTCCACTTATTGCAATATTTATTGTGATATTTATTGCGATACTTCACATGGTACATTCTGTAGTACATTGTGGTTCATGTCATGCCCCTTAGAGGCCTTCCTCAATGGAAAGTTCAAATGCCTCACATTGTCAATCATGAATGTTGGATGATGCAATGTGGGAAGTATACCAAATTGTCCTAAAGAGGTCATGTAGGTTCAACAAATTATGTTCTTTTGGACATATCCATTATTGAAATAGTACTATAAAGGTTCTATGCATGTGGTAAAAACTATCACTTTTTAAACTATTAATCACTTGTGATTGCTCGAGCACTGATGTAGTGCCATTTTATTAGGCGACTTGCCTTCTTCCATTATGAAATTATCACAATATGCAATTTGTAGTCCTTACCTCAACTATAATTGATGCAGACCTGGGACTTAAAAGTGCAACTCTTTGGCAGATATTGCTCTTTTTGGCAAAGTTTTACAATTTAAGGTGATGCTCTATTTAGAGCCTTCCAACATCTTAGAAGGAATGGTTGTAATATGCAATTTGCAAGGGTCAAGGTTCGACATTATGTGGCCTATAACAAATTGGAAGTTGGATGGTGCCATATACTCTAGTTATTATACATATTGTGCTACACCTTTCACCTTGAGTTGCTACAACTACATGCATGACATATAATTATATGTGCAGCAGCACTAAGCACACATGCAGTAGCCAGTCTATGCACATGTAGTAACATCCTTTGTACATAGTGGGTAGGCACACAAAGCATAATATTTTTTTTTATTTTTTGCACTAAAAGGCAATTATTGCATGGATAAGGTGATGCTCTATTTGGAGATGCACTTTGTTCATTAAAAGAATTGTCATAATATGTACTTCAAAATGGACAATTTAGGGCACAGTGTGACCTAAGATGAAGCAAAAGTTGAATGGTGTAATATGCACTAGGGTTTGTGCATCCTTGGTTGCAACCCAAACTACATGCACAAAAGAGCCCTTGGTGCTTTAAAGCTCTTTGTATGCATCCAGTATTGCATTATTCGTGCATCCTACAACAAATTGTTCACCTTCATGGTAACTAGTCAATGGCACCCAATGGCATCCAATGCACACTACTTGTAAGGTCAACAAAGAGTAATTGTTTTCTTAAATTTTTAGGTCTATGGACTGCTGGTGCATAGATAAGGTGTTGCACTATTGGGAGACTTGCCTTCCTTGTTTATGACACTATCATACTAATTAATCATCAAGCAATAATGTGCGGCATAGTGCATCTTGGAGCGAAGTAGAAATTGGATGTTGTAATATGCATTATAGATAAATTTGCATGCTAAAGTAATGTGAAACACGTGGTAGTCATTTTGCACATGCTCAATATCATCATATGTGTGTAGTAGGTGAGGCTCACAAAGTGTAATTTTTATTAGTTTTTTTTGTTGCAAGTCATTATCGCTTGGATAAGGAAATGCCTTTTTGGGAGACTTTCCTTCTTCATTGACTCAATTGTTGCAATATGCAATCTACAAAGAACAATGTGTGGTGCACTACAGCCCATAGAGAAGCAGAAGTTGGATGTTGCAATATGCATTAGGGTTTTTGTAAGCTTGGCTATGTTGCTAGCTTTGCACTACTATAGCTATGCATATGACAAAGCATTACACATGCTATAGCACCAATTATGCACTATTTTTATGAGTGAAAACTAGTACACATGCTTCCTACATCATCAAGTATAACTATTTTTATGAGCGACTATTGAAGCCAACAACGTATAACTTTTTTTGGGATTTTTAGAGTTTTGGATGGTTGATGCATTGACAAGATGATTTCGTATTGGTAGACTTGCCTTCTACTTTGACAACATTTTCACATGTAATTGGAAAGATTCAATGTGTGACTCGATGTGATACATGGAGAAGAAAAACTTGGATGATATAATTATGCTAAGGATTGTGCATGCTAGGCCTCATCCTAACCATTCATGCATGCAACCTACAAATCACTAGGACCCTATGACATCCTTTGCATGCTACTAGTGGGGCTTGTAATGTGTATTATTTTTTTAGCATTCTGGGTTATTCTACATAGATAAGGTTATTCTCTATTTGATGGAATTATCATAATATGCAACTTACAAGTGGCAATGTCAAGCAAGGTGTGACCCATGGTGAAGTAGAAGTTTGATGGTGCATTATGTGTGAGGGTTTGTGTATATTGGCATGCATCCCTAGTTGTGCATGACAGTCAATAGTCTACACATATGGCCTATGACGTCTTATGCGAGGATGGTCGAACATGCAAAATGTAACTTCTTTTGAATATTTTGAATTTGATTTGATAGCACATTGATAGGATGATGCTTTATTGGGATGATTTCCTTCTTCCTTGAGTAAATATCACAATTTGCAATTAACTAGTGACAATGTGTGACACGATCTGGCCAACAACAAAGCAAAAGTTAGATGGTGTAATATGCACTAGGGTTCAGGGGTATCATGTTTTGCCTCTAGTTTCATGCAATTGAGAACTATGTGCACTATAGCATTGTACTCAAGCCTAACAGCATGTCTGTTTGTGCCTATTGGCATTTTATGGCTAGGAGTGGTAGAGCCAACAAAGTGTAATTTTTTTTTAGATTTTTAGCATTGTGCATTGTTGTCACAAGGATAAAGTGATTCCTTATAAAGAGATTTCGCTTCTTCTTTGACAAAATTGTCACAATATGTGATCCTTAATGGGCAATGTTTGATGTGGTGTAGCCTACGACGTAGTAGTAATTTGATGATGTAATATGCTCTAAGTTTGTGCCAACTTGTCTGAGGTCCTAAAATTATGCTGCTATGATTGTACATGCGTTGGAGTGCTGGGCATGCTACAGCACCAGCAGTGCACTGTTCATCATGTTATAGTTGGTACACATGCTCCATATTGTTTCCAATGTGCTCAACTATTAGGGGCCCCAAAGTGTGACTTCTTTAAGAATGTTTAGCATTACAGATAGTAGGTGCATGGATAAGGTGATGCCTTATTGTAAGACTTACCATTCTCCTTAGTGGAATTATTGCAACATGTAATCTAAAGGGTTAATCTGTGTGCTTGGTGTGGTCCTATATAATGCATAAGGGTTTGTGCATGCTAGGCTTCATCCCTAGCTGCATACAGTAGTCCATAATTCATTCACAATTTAGCTAACCTACATGTTGCCCATGACATCCTCTATGTGCCACTGGTGATGCCCATGATGCGTAACTTCTTTTTGAAGTTATTATCCTGTGGGCAACTAGTGCATGGATAAGGAGATGCCATATTCATAGACTTGACATCCACCTTAACATAATTGTTACAATATGCAATCTGTAAGGGGCTATATGTGGCATGGTGTGGGTCCTTCTAAAGCAAAAGCTTAATTGTAAAAATATGAGATAAGGTTTATCCATGTTGGGCTTCATCACTAGCTATATGAGATAATCCATAATGCATGAACACGACAGCCAATCTGTGCCAGACTTGCGACATCAAGCGCACAATTGGTGAGGCCTTAAAGTGCAACTTTTTCTAGATTTTTAGCACTAATAGCTATTGGAACATGTATAAGCTGATTCTATATTAGTAAGCTTACCTTCATCCTTGACTGAATTGTTGCAATATGCAATATGCAATATGCAATCTATAAAGGGAATATGTGTGGCATAATGTTGCAAATGGTGAAGCGGACGTTTGATGGCACAATGTTTGCTAAGGTTTTGTGAATGCTTGGCTATGACCCAAGACATGCATTGCTATAGCTGCACATTTGACAGAGTACATGGTCAACTATAGCACTATCCTCACATGTGGAAATCTATCTGTCTATGTCATTCTAGATCCTTTACACACATCTTTTTGGGTCCTTGAACTACAAATTTTCTTGGGTTTTTTTGTATTGTGAATTGCTATTTCATGGATAATGTGATGCTTAAACTTTCATTTTTAATTAACAAAATTCTTGCAATGAGAAATTTACAAGGGACAATATGTTGTGTAGTGTAGCTCATGATAAAGGGCGAGATAGATTAGCAACGTGTACTAGGTTTTGGGCATGTTGGGTTGCTACAATAGCTACTTACAACTATACCTACATGCATGGTTGAGAATCTAGGCTACTGGTACACTTTTTAATGCAATAATGCACTTTGAATGAAGCCTATTTGCTCGTGCGCCACAACATCATGTCTATGTGGTAAAAGAAACCCACAAAGTATAACTTTTCTTATCTATTTTTAATGATGTGGGTTGCTGGTGCATCGATAAAGTTATGCCCTTTTAAGATGTTAATGTGAATGTTCAAAGTGCCCCTCTTTGCCCTTTGTATAATGCATTATGAGATGTAGTGACACTCATGTTGTAATGAAATTTCTGCCTTACTTGGTGCGATGCATGGTGGTATCCCCTCAGCTTATTATTTGGCTTTCTTTGGTATCCCCTTGACCTATTATTTGGCTTTCTTCACGTGTGACATTTTGTGCCTGAAATAAGTAATTATTTTCAACCATTATCATCCCACAGGACTGCAAATGCATAAATATAGTCATTCTAATGGGGAGTTGCCGTTACGAACTTTGTTTGGTGTAGTGTTTGCTATTGTCGCAGCACAAATTTAGTGGTGAAACTTTTTGTCTACCATGTATTAGATGCATATTTTGTTGCCTCTGCATGGTGAGACATTGGGTGTCTTGCCTCACCTGTGTGTTCTTCCTGTGCATATGCCAAAGGAGGCCTAACGAATGTGACATTTTTGTTGTGTAATTGCTACATTTTTAAACGATTAACATGATGTTTCCTTGTAGTTATAAAGTTATGAGCATGTAGTTTGCTTGCTTTCTTATCATAGATCTTGGAAAAAAACATTTTGTAGTTACATGTGTCATGCTCAACATCTTGAATTTGGAAGGTGTAATAATTTTCAACCATTTTAAAGGCTATTTGATCGAAGCATGCCATTATTGACATTTGTAAAGCTATACACATTATTTAAGGAATGCATCTTATCATTCATGTAGGTGTTTAGGTGAGGCCTTCATTCTTAACTAGGCCCATTGTCCTTCTTTTGGCATATCTTTGAAGCTCCTTGAGTTAATGGGATTGGATTGTCCTGAGATCGCTTTTGAACAAGACATGTTTTCTATGGTATTGCTTCCTATGACTTTGTAACTCTTAGTCTAGTCAGTTATTATGTGTAGAAATTTGTCATTTAACCACACATTTGTAAGGAGGAAGTTCATATGTTGCCTATTTTTCTATTAGATGTGTATGTTCCATTCTATTATTTTTTTGTGCCACACTTCTCCTAAGTTAGAATTGTTGGTGTTCCATAATGCTATTGAATGTGCAATCATCCCTACTCCAATGTTGTCATGGTCTTAGAAGCCACTCATTCTATTTATCATTTTGTACCAAAGAGGGTTGTCATTGAAGAATTCTACTATTGAAAAGAATAGTTTTAAAACATGAGGTATGCTAACCTAACATTGGAGCATTTGCTCCTCTTTTTGGAGTATTGCCAAACATGATGAACATGTCAACTATGACATAAGGTGCCACCAAGCATTTTATTTTGTAATGCTGCATATTTGATCTTGCAAGTATTCATATATTTTCTAAAAGATTAAGTCATGCATATGTAATTATGAGCAATTTTAGATAGTGAAACTATGAATTGCTGATTAAATCAATTAAAATTTGTTTGGTGTTTCATGCAAGCAAATAATCATAATAATTCTAGAGCTAATATGTGAACCAAAGCCCAACTTTTTGATAGTTTCATTTATTAGGTAAATGGTTTATGGGGGTTTTCATTTCAATCTGTGATGATTCATGATAACCTTTTAGATCACATGACCACTATTTTAGGAACTCATCATTTGAATGTTTGCTATATCACCTTTCAACATAGGATAGGGGCATACCATGGTGGTGATGGGAGACACAGAATTAGGGTTCAACTATGGAGAGGGAATGTAAGAGATGGCTACCAAATCTAAGAATGGCAATAAGAGTAAAAATTAGTATTCCTTGCATGGAGTAGTGAAAACCCTTAATGGTGATCCATTGGAAAGAAAGTTTAGTGCTAGCGATCATGGTAACTCCAGCACAAATCGCATATATTTAAGTTCTAGTAAAAAATCTTATAGTTGGACCTTTCTTTTGGTTGGTCAGTCCACCTTTTGGTGTGCACTACCCACCTTGATCCTTTTTCTGGCACTACAACATGGTTACTATCAAGAAATTAGAGTGCTCAAAGTAAGCCCATGCTCTGCATACATTAGCATGGGATAACATCACAAAATTTTTATCCTATTATGTCGGCCCCCAAGATTAGAATCATGGCCATTCCCATTTCATAATTAGTGGTGAAATTCTTGGATTAATTAAAGATGAACCACTACGAGAGGATTTGCCAAGGATTTTTTATTAATAAATAAAGAGAGTTGGCGGCATAAAGATAATTAGATATCATCTTAGTTTTAACCATAAATAATGCTAACTAAAGATTAGTAGATGTTGCTCTTTGGATTCAATCAACAGCTTATAAGAAATCAAATACTTTGGGTTCATTCATGAAGTAATGGTTGTACCATAGATCATACTCACCTTATGGAGGTTCTTAAATAAAATCATTAGAAAGAAAAAGTTCAAGTAGTTGGGTAAGGGGCATTCCTTGCTCTCAAACAAAAGCACACAAAATTGTGTGATGAGCAACCCAATTTATAACACTATTACCTTGATGCTTTATGTTGGATTATTTGAAGAACTTCATACTTGAGACACATACAATGAGACTATGCCAAGGACTATTATTTGATGTTGACAAAAGTAATTGGTTAACTATAGTAGTTGCTATAGTTGAATCTAATTCAAACAATGCTAACTCTTAATATGGAACTATGATTTCTCTTAAAATAATAATAGGTCTACCCATTCATCCTATGTAATAATATAAATTCCTACATTAATGTCATCATGCACATGTACATCCCAAATGAACTTAATCCAACCCTTTGGAGGAGCCTAATAAGGGGTAACAAGCAGCCTGTTAAGGATGCACAAGCTTCTATTGGATGTTATTGAACAGTTGTATTAAACAGCAACTTCAATGTGAACGTTCCTTTCATAAACATCCAATTAAGGAGCTCAAAAATGGAGGTGATGTCCCTATAGTTAATCTCACTTAGAGTGAAAAAATCATTAATGAAGCTACTTGATTAGAGTTCTTTCATAATAAGGCACTCCCATAAACTATTTGGCACATTTGTATTGGTAGTACATCCCCAAAGAAAAAATTTTAAATCCCTTGATACCACTTACATAGAGGAAAGTCTCAATAGGAAGTAGATTTAATGCTAAGCTCCATAGGAAACTATTTATTTGAGGGTACTATTACACTTTACAAATTCATATAATCTCCTTCCTTGATGGATTATGGCTATATATATGCTATTTTATATACTCTTTGAGTCCAACACTATATCCTCACTCAATTGGAAGCATAACACATCCATTTCATTGGATTTAAGTTGAGGTGAATGCAAAATCAAAAATACTAAATCAAGCTCAAATAACTTCAAAATCTTTTGTGATCCCACACCTTAGGCTCTCTAACCAGCTCAAATGTCAAATGTTTCACCTCTATGTTAAGATAGGTTGGCTAAGTAGCAATAGGAAGGATTCGAAGAAACTATTTAAATAAAAGGAAATGAAATTGCTTGTAGCAATCTACCAAAAAGTATTTTTTGTGTTCTAGAAGGCATATTGAGTAACTTATGAATATAAGATGTAGCATGAGAAATACAAAAAGTATTACTTTTTAGAAAGTATTTGGATCTAAAAGATTGAATCCATAAATAGTCTTCCTAAACCATAACCAACTAGCAGTATTTTGCAATTAATGGTGCCTACTAGGTTGACAATCTAAAAAATCCACATTCCTTAGGAAGAGTTTCCATTTTCTAATAGGTATAGTATATCGTGCTATTATCATTTGAATAGCTCCACTAGTAATGAAATGACAAATTCTCCAACTCTGTAATAATGTCATTCAAAATTAATGTATGGGCTAAGTAAAAAGTAGGAATAGTAGATAGCATCAAATTGACCACGAAAATATGGCCTACCATTGAAAATGACTTAGTCATCCATCTTGATATAATCTTGAACATGATTGAAAATGAAATTAAAGTCTTTTTTCTAATATTTGGTTGCTGCTATTGATATGTCTAAATATTTTAATTGAGTGACTTGATGCATATGTAGTTTTCTCACAATAATCTTCTTATGCTTGCACTCCAACCTCTTACGAAATAATAGTTTGTATTTGTTTAGACTCATTTCCTAACCTAATTAATGGCCATAATACTCAATAATATCCTAAATGTTCCTCACTACAACACAAGTTGTAGGTGCATAAATCATGACTTCACCAAGATATAGAAGGTGTGTAATCATATGGAAAGAAGGGAAAATCTTGAACCCAATCAAGGCAACATGATCAAGCTATTACTAAATATGTCATGGGAGATACTTTGATATAATAGTAAAGAGGTATGACAGGAAAGGTTATCTCTATCTAAGACCCCTGGTTTCCTTTGATTCATGTTAGATAGATACTAATAAAAACATTCCCAAATCTAAATTTAGTGATTCAAGCCTTAATCTAATCACACTAAAGAGCAAGGAAACACAAATGCTTCAACATATTTGGCACAAGTTTCTTTTTTACCTCATGATAACCCTGGTCCATATCTAATATTAATGCCATGAAACCTTCTCCAAAAGTAGATGGGCACCAACAAGTGGCCATTTCCTATACCAAAAAAATTGAATTAGTTATAACATGGCCTAGCCCAAAAGTAACTTGCCCTCTGGTAATGATATCAGAAAGCACCACCTTTTGTCTTACCACCAAAAGTTTTTCAACCACTTTATAAATCACATTGTACATGCCAATGAACTTGCAATTCTTAGGTTTGGATGCTCTTTTGAACTTATGGGACGAGTATGACCAGTGCATCTTTACATTGTTTTTGTGTAAAGTAATCTTAAACAATATTTTCACCATTATAATAATGTCGATCTATGTCAACTTCGAATAACCATGCACAAACTCAGTTGAGACGTCATCCATACTCTGGGATTTATTTTTTTTATGGACATCATCACAGCTCTAAGCTCATCCTCAATTATTAGAGTCAATTTTTCAATAGTCTATTCTCTATTAATAGTTTTCAAGGGATAGAAGGATGGAAGGGGCTCATATTTGACATGGTTATGCTACTTTTTGCTAAAACAATTACATAACAATGTCTGTAATTTTAGTTGGAGATGCCAATAGTTTTCTAATAGCACTTTTTAAGTTGGTAAAAATAGTTGCTCTTGGTAGTAGAGGTAGGTGTTGCTTGGAAGAAACATATGTCAAACCCAAGTGTGGCCTAATTAAGCTTGGCACACTGCCACCATCAATGTTCTTCTAAAGCCATCATAGTGTGATAAGAAAATACACTATGCCAAAAGACCATCTTCCTAATTAATTAAGCCACACATAAATGTGTTAAGTTGAAGATCCTCAATTTCCTTTTCCAACTGGCAAGGCTTTTCAACTAAGTTTGACTACACTCTATTTTTTAGTGCTAATAAATATCTACTACATTTAGTGAAAAAATCATCAACTGTGTTTCATCTAATGGTCCTTTTTGAATCTACAATCACTAAATTATTTGACTGCGAAAAGGGTAACTAGTTGTTTTTTCTTGATAATGATTGTCTAAATATTGTGTAACGAGTAATGATCTGAACTGATGCATTGGAGGTGCATAGCAGTGTTGCTCAGGAAGGCTTGCATACCATCTTTATCCATAAATGTTTTACCTAATATCTCATGGATTACAGCATTAGCCTCTTTGTTAATTCACCAAGTAAGCTAATTTCTAATAAAACCAATGTTATTCTGATCCAAATTATGAATATATTAAATGGCATGTTGGAGCAAACAAGAGTTGCCAATGTCATAATCATAACAAAATTCAAATCACTATGCCTTAGACTAAACGTCTCAAACATAGATGTTATTTATAACTCACTCAACTATAGGTCACCCATTTAAATAAATACAAATATAGCACTAGCTTTCTGCACAAAAGAGATGAGTCGAGCTGACCACTCCACCATCTCTAACTTCTATTTAATTTGTTACTACAACGTCTTTGCTAAATTTATTTGTAGTCTTCCAACATTTCCATTCAAAGTGGTTGAGGCACAAAAAGTATGAAAGACTCCTAGGAAGTGATGGTAACAAAATAAGGGTAGCAATGAATGAAACTTACTCCCTACAATTGCCAAAAAGGTATAGTGACATCTTTTAGCAGAAATTTCCACATACTACATCGAGTACCCACTCTACAAAACACCTTCCATATCGTTCAACATTTATGATAATATGTAGAATATTATTATCACCATTTTACTTGAGTAATAATAGTTTGAGACTAAGAAAGGGTGCCATCCCCAAAAAGAAGACAAATTCTTTGATAACTCACCCTAATGAACATTCTAACATAATTTATTAGAGACCTTCATTTGAAGCTATCTATTAAAGCTAGAAAACCAAAAATCTAGTGGCAACTATTTCAACAATTGATACAAAACAACACTTTTCTACCCTTAAGGACTAAATAGGGGATGCAGCTCACCGAAACCTAAAGATGTCTTACCTCCTTCCGACTAACCATATTATTTATGCCATGAGCAAATGTAGCATAGTACTAACCATAATATTTATTCCTATGACATTTTGTTAATGGCTCCTAGAGCATGTTAATATTGGTGCAATACATGGATTGATTATAACTTCATATATATTAGTAACATAGAGAGAAAACTGATCTTTCTTCAACAATCATTTGTCCAAAGTACCTTGACATCCACATCAACTTGATTTTTTAAAACCATCCTACACCAAGCAGAACCTGAAGGATTTCAATTCCTCTCTTTTGCAAGTATGAAACATGCCTCTACTTTAGACAAAGGAAATATTCACCCAAAGCTATAGTGACAACATCCAATACAAAATCAATCTTTATTCCCCCTCCACACAACTGTAGTGATAATTAAGCCTAGCCTGATACTTCTATGTAATGCATTGATGTTGAGCTTCATGTTTATGTAAATTCTTATTAACCCATAGAAAATGCAATGCAATAGTAGAAAAATTAACTACATATATTTCTCAGCCTTTTGAATGTGCAACTCCATCAAAATCAGTAGTAACACAAGTGAGTTAAACTCCTTGTTGTTTGTCTGTCCAGTCGTGAAATGCACAGTTGCAAATTCACTCGCCTAGAATTCGTTAGTCGTTCTGCATTCCCAGAATATTGCATAACATTCTACAGTACCATACAACATAGGCACAAAATCTCCATCTCAATTCATCTCATGCATAACCAAGAATGGGTTGGAAGAAGATTCAATAAAAGTCTCCACATGAATACACTTACATGAGGCTATATTTAATTTCCATACACACTCGAAATCTTCCCATGTTGAGTTTAGGCTACTATAGATATCACTATAAATACATCATGCTTCTATCAGCTTACCTTCAAAATGATCAAAGTAGAGCACATCAATATTTTTTTCCAATTAGAGATGCATAACTTGATCAAGCAATGTGGATGCAAATAGTTAGTGCAGTTTATTATGTTTTCATGAACCCTAATCCTCATCAATTGCTATCATCAGAGTGGAATGCACGATGTCCTTGTGATAAATGTTGGCCACACAATAATAGAAAGATATCCCAACCATCTATCCATCATGAAAGACACTTGCTTCCCCTTGACAATACACCAAAATTGTATTCTCACTAGTCCATGGATTAACTATTCACAATAGCTTACACATATGTGAAGCTGCATGTTGCATATGTATCTTTTTATGGCAATACATTTCGAAATAAATACTTCAACAAATGACCCATCCTACTACACCACAACCTATGTAATATGCCTAGCAATTAAAGCTACCTACCATGTCAATGAGCTCTAAATTTTTAGTCCTCCTCATTGCTCAAGAATCATAACCAAATTCTTATTTGCATAATCAATCAAATTATTTGAATTAGAACCACTCTATAAGTACCTTGGCATCACCTTTTTTGAAATCTCCATAATACCATTTAGAATTAAAGAATGGCCTAAAAACATGTTAAAATAGTAGCTAGCATCAAATTAATAAAGACAATCTATCCCACCATCATTAACGACCTAGTCCTCCATCTCGATACATAGTTCTTACCTCTATCAATAAGGAACTTAATGTCTTTGTTTTATTATTTTGTTGCCACAATCAAAATTCCTAAATAATTTAGTTGAGTTACCTGGTGCATATGTAACTTCCCAACAATCATCTTCCTGTGCTTGTAGTCCATACCTTCACTAAGTAGTACTCCAAATTTGTTAAATTGACAACTTCCCCAGCTTATATTGCTTCATTATGTCTCGAATAGTCCTCACTGAAGCACCCATGTTTGTGCATAAATCTAAATATCATCACCATAAAGAAGGTGAGTAATAATCGATAAGGATGGGTTAATCCTAATTGCAATAGTGGCATTAAGCACAACCTTGTGCATAATAAATTAAGAGAAATATTCTGATATAATCATGAAGACGTATGGAAATAGAAGGAACCCTTGCTTAAGTTCTTTAGTTGCTTCAATCCATTGAAGCAGGATCCCATTCAACAAAATCCCAAACTTACGTATTGTGATACTTGCCTCCACTGAATCACACCAAAAATTTGGAAACCTTAACTAATTTAACATGTCAATAAAAAATTATAGTTGACCTTATAATTGCCCTAATTTACATCCAACTTCAATAGCATGAGCCCCTTTTTGGAAGTAGAAGATTTTATGCAAGCTACCATCTCTTGTGTGAAAAATATGTTATCCAATATAGTATGAAAAGTCACAAAAGCCACTTGTTGCCTTGCAATGATACAAGGAGGCACCAACTTCAATCTACTTACAAAGATGTTAGCCACAATCCAGTATATCACATTACATAGAATAATCAGTCTAAATTGTTCAGGTTTTGTAGAACCCTATACTTTGGGAATTGGTATAACTAGTATGTCTTTCCATCGCTTAGTAAACAACTATCGAAGAGGAATTGGTTTACAACTATGATAAAATCCACCTGGGCATATTCTAATTACAAACTCTAAAAATATGCTATCAATGCCCAAAGCTTTATCTTTTTTAATATAAATAATAGTATTCATGATTTCCTCATATATAATTAGGGCCATTAGACCTTCTTCTTGCTCACTATCAATAGTTCTTAATAGAAAAAATTATGGGAGAGGATTATACTATTCCAAAGTGTATCACTTTCTACTCAAGAACTACATAAGGATATCTTTAATTTTAATTAAGGAAGCCACTAATTCTCCACAATTCTTTTTAAGTTTATGAATATAATTAATCATAAAGATAGATGTAGTTACAACATAAAAAATACACATCTTCTGATCCCCAAGGTTAGCAATGTATGTAAGCATGTTGCCATCACTGAGCTTCCTCTATGGTAAGAGACATATGATAGGAAGAAATATGAAGTGCTAAATGGTCATTCCCTTTCTTTGTTAAGATGTTCTCACACTCTTTAAGTTGTAATGTCCAGATTTCTTGCTCCGAATGGCATGGATCATTAAGAATACAAGTTTAATAATACTCCAATTTTATAAAGCTAATAGAGTTGTATGGACTTTAATGGAAAGTCTAATCATAGGCTTATCGTTAATAATACATTTCTACACAACTTAAAAATCTCAGATGAATTTTGAAATGTTAGCCTCACATTTGTATAATGGAGTCTCCTTTCCATCTTCTTTATGAACAATCATTCAAACTAAATAAGCAAAGGACACTGGTTAGTGCTAATAAGAGAATGGTGAGTCACTATATAACTTGGGAAAGCTTATACCCCTCATCATTCGAAGGGCCATATCCAATCTTTCCAAAATTATTGTCTTACCTCTCCTATCATTGCACCATGTGAACTTGTTCAGAATAAATACTAAATTAGTAAACTCTAAATCCTATGTGAAACTTGAGAACTTCCACTAAGCCTACCCACTAATAAATTACTTTCTTACCTTTTTCTCATTTGCTCCAATAAAACATTAAAGTCCCTTGCAATATTCAGTAGTCCACCTAGCTTAGAAATTTCTCTCAATTGGTCGTATGGTATATGGTGATGCATATAATCCTTCGATGTATATACCATGTAACAAGCCAAGTGGTATTGCTACCAATAGTGTATGTGCCTCCCATTTATCAACATTCTTTTTAACAAAGCAATAGTACTTACGTCGTATTCTTTTACAATGCATTGCAAATAGCAATGAGACTTTTCCCTCTAACTCCCCAAACATTCCGAACTCCTAATGCAACCATATCTATTGAAAAGAAAGGATGGGAGCTTACTTATGTAGACAGCTAAGTCTACCACAAAAATAAATAAACAATTTTAAGCAGCATAATCCCTAGCACGTTGTACATAATGCTTCTTTTAAGAATTTGCAACCCTTCATTATCGGTAACCAGAATCCTTCTTCTATTAGACATACTTGTTAAGATTTTTTTTCATAAATCATACAATGCCCTTTAACAATAGTGTAATAGTAAGTATACAAATATTATAGTCCCAACATGCATCCAACAAGATCTAATTCCAACAAATTCAACACCATGTCTGTAGTCATAATCCACAAAGTTCCATGCACATTAAACTTCTCAAAACCCATGGCCATATAGTAATGAAAGAAATATTATGCCTTCCTGTTCTTTTGTTATTGACTATAGCCAAGATGTCCTTTATAATTCCCAAAATAAACCTTTGAATAATACCCCATAATATTTCCAAGGATTTCCCAAGGTAACATAGCTATCCACCAATCTAAACATTCTCAAAGAAGTAGGAAATTCTTTTGCCTTAAATCTCCATGATTCCTCTACACCATCTTCTTTGTTTCTTTTTTTAAATTTGTAGGATGCATAAGGGTAACCTATCTGTTTATTTCTTATTGAGTTTCTTATCATTGCTAATTTACCCCATCAGGTATTTTTTCTTTCCCTTACCTCTAGTGGTGCCACACTTTTTGATGTACTTGGACTATCTACAACATCAGTCAGCTTCTCCACAACCTACTCTATGTTGTGTGAAATGTCATCAAGATCTTCAACTGCCTTATCTATATTAACTCCTTGCTGCCCTAGCATTTTTTTTGGGGTTCACACTCAACTTTATATAATACCTCATAATTCCTATCAACCTTGGACCTTGATTTGCTCTTTTTCCTTGCTTGCCCATTTTTTGGGTAAAACTACTTGCATACTCCTTGCTTACATTTTTCCAATTAACTTTTTTCTTTGAATATAGTAATGCAGTCATTCCTCTATTCCTGATTCAAACCACCATCTAGGGTCCCAAGCCATGTCATTTACTAGCAAGCTCTTTCATAACCTACTACTACATCTTAATTG
Organism: Vanilla planifolia; assembly: GCA_023846275.1. Lineage (NCBI taxonomy): Eukaryota > Viridiplantae > Streptophyta > Magnoliopsida > Asparagales > Orchidaceae > Vanilla > Vanilla planifolia. The sequence goes on along the minus strand of JAIUJO010000247.1, from coordinate 506,433 downwards.
AATTCTTATTTTTATCATGATCATGTTCAGCCTCCTTAGAGCAAGAACCCTCCTCAACATTATTATTTTGTGTCAACTTATTGTGTAGACACACCTTTTATGCATGGCCTGCTCTACCATAAGTAAAGCAATAATTAGAAATTCCCTTACATTCAAAGTTCAGAAAGGTCTTACCTGGCAGACCATTTAACAACATACCTACTTTAAGAGGCTTAAAGAGGTCAATTCTAATACATGCACTAAAAAAGGATGTCCTCTACAAGTCTATTGTTAAACCATCCATTTCAATAAGACCATTAATAGCCTTTACAATATAAAAAATGTTCTCTATGTCCCAATAAAGAAGGAGTGTTGGAAAATGGACCCACATGGGGACCCACATAAGTCCACAAGTCTAATCCCAATACAAGTCCCAATACTTTTAAGGCCCACCAAAGCACTCTTAGTCTCTATCAATTATAGAACCAAAATATAGATTTAAATAACAACAAGATAAAAGTAAGACCCAAAAAACACTGAGGTGTCCCAATTTATGATGTAGTACTGTAGCAATTAACTAAAATGGTAATCAACTTCCATGCATCTTACCAACTACTCAAATTGGTGATACATAATTTTCTCTCATAAGCATCATTCCACAAGTGAATTTCATCATTAATATTGAAAGAATTATCTTTTGGTGTGCAAACTTTCACATCCACAATGATCAGACTCTATAACAGATCATCGCTAGAAAAGTACTTCACATTGCTTGCATTTCTTCTCGTAACACATCTCTGAAGTTAATTTAATTTGGGCTACATACTTTTGGATCATTATTCAAAGAATTTTCTTTCTCCACCTCTAGCAATTGCACAAGCACTTGAAGTTCATTCATTCAAGACATTTACCTCATTACTATTTTGAATTATGCCATGTTCTCATGATATATTACATAATTCTTTAGTTTCCTTCAACTTTAATGAACTTTCTATTATGTTTAAAACTTTTGGTTCCTTTCCTTACATTCCATTTGACACTGTGTCTTCATCATCAGAGGAATTCAACTTGCTACAAATCTTCTTTAACTTAAATGAATTCTTTGATGTCTCCATAGTATTGCCTACACTTCCTTGACAACCACCGCTGTAATGTGTTAGTGCATTCATATTAAGAACAATGCTAGATTCTAACACATCATGTCCTATCAAGAAAAGAGTTGCTATGCTTATTGCCCATGTATGGGGAAAGCCCCACATCTTTTGTTTTTGTTTTATTTTGAACTCTTCCATACCTTATATCCTATCATTATATCCACACTAACTAAAATAGTTTATTCAAAAAACTCCATTCAAAATTCACCCACATAAGTGCAAGGGCTTTCATCCTTTAACTACTTCAAACAATTATGGCTATCACAAGCACCACTATCTGCAACACCACCATCCACTGTCACCACCTCTAAGGAATTAAAAACTATCCCACTGCCTACCATTATCATTTGATTTCTTGATAATGTATAAGTGGTCGAAGCCTACAATAGAATCTCTCTAAGGAGGTTCAAACCAAAAGTTTGAAATGGATGTAATAGAAGTTGTTTAGGAATGATCATTCCCCATGCCCAAAGAAAATCACCTAATAGTGAATGATGTGCAACTCAATCTGCTGCACCACACCCTTGTCTAAAAAAATGGTATAGCTTGAAAGAGCTCATTCTTTTCACAAACTTAATTACACCTTGGTATTTGTTCTCATATGAAATAGATACTATCATCTAGGTCACTTCCTTAATCACAGTTATCAAATCTAGATGTTTCTCTATAGCAAGTGTGTTTGATAGTTCTTAAAATCTCCATTGCATAAAGGATTGCAAGTGTTTCCATATTAGTGATAACAACTAACATGAATAATCTAATAGCAACAATTAAAGTTTGTGCATGTGATCCCTTATAATATTGCCAATCCCAGCAATATGGCTTTCATCTACCACTACATCTTTACTTATTTTCACCCATACTAATGGTGGAGTCAATTTTGAAGTTACACAGCATAAAATTGTTGCAGGCACTATTGCTAGATGGTTTAGGGAGCTTTGAGCAAACAATAATAACAACAAAATAAAATTGAATATTTCTTTATAAATCAACTTGAAATAACACCTTCTCTTTATATGATTTCTTATTTCTATTGATCCAAAACTATTATAGCACAATTATAGGAAATTGAACTCTTTTTGCACTATTGAAAGCATGAAAATTGGTACACCCAACTAATTAATTTTTTCAATGAGTTAATGTGACTATAGTTTTTTGGTGTAGCACAAATAGGATTAGTAATTATGCTACTCTCCTATAGTTCTTTGTCCTGAAATGATTCCCTAAAGATTGCATGATATTTTCCTCCATGATACACTATCACATATATATCTTCTTCCGGATTAAACCTCTAACACCCAGTCAAGAGTTTTTTTGAAGAGATTCTGGATCAATCTACAGTGGAAAACATTCACCTGAGGCTGCGCCTTCATTTTAGAGACCCAAGCTACATACTTCACACTCTTATTCAGATAGTTCAACATGTTGAAATATTTGTTTAGAATTGGGCATACTATTTTCATTTTTTAGAAAGAAGACTCTTTCATTAAATTTAGCTAAAGCGAGCTATTGTGTAGACTAAGGTGGTAGCAAATATGTTTTTAAACATTTCATAATCATATTCTCCATGTTCAATGATAAACTCCTCACTTTTATTGGAAAGTCTCCATGAACATTAATAATTGTGGGCCACAAATCGATTAGGAAAAATTCAAACTAGTTTTATGATAAGAAGGATAGCTATTTATCTTCAACAATCTATCATATGATAGTCACACATGGCCACAGCATAGCTAACTCCAAAAGCTTGCAAGTATCTGAGGTACCTCAAGGTACAAAGGGATGTCATTAATCATTACATAATTAGATTTAAATACCTATACCCCTAATCCATTTTCACGAGCCAAAACCTTTTCTACAATGCTTGTTAATCAATGCCTTCTTCTAAAGAGCAAATCATGGATGCCAATGCCACCACATTCCTTAGGGGGCATCACAAAATTCTAATTGGAATAATGGATAATCTTATTCCCATTTCTTCCATCACACAAATATCTATGAAACTATTTTTTCAAATCCTCCATGATACCTTTTAGAATTAAATACTCGTTTAACTAAAATGTAGGAATAGCTTTCAACATCGAATCTATCAGAGAAATATGCCCTACCATGAAGATGCTCTGATCCTCCATCTAGTCATATATGTTTCAACTCATTCAATAAGAAACTTGAAGTCAACTTTTCATAATTTATTTATTGCAATAGGAATTCCAAAATATTTGGAATTAGTGACCTAGGACATACGAAGCTTTCTTGCATTCATGTTTCTATGTTTTCAATCCACTCCCTTGCTAAATAAAACTTTTGATTTGATAAAATAAATGAGCTGGCCAATGTGTATACCATACTCTTTCATAACCTCTTGGATCATCCTAGCTAAAATGTAAGTAATCTATTCATAAATCATGACATTATTAATATAATGGAGGTGTGAAATCATAGGTGCAGATGGACCACTTCTAAACCCCACCAAAGATTACTATTAATTTGCTACATAACAAGGCATGATAGAAACTCAAAAGCTATAGTAAAGAGGGAAGGAGACAAATAATGCATTCGCCTAATCCCCCTCATAGCATCTATCCATAGGAGTCAATCCCCATTCAATAGAATACCAACTCTTGTTGCCGATATGCACAACTCTACCCAGTCAAATGAAGTGCTCAAAAACCCTAAGATGATAAGCATATCAATCATAAGCTACCATTTAACTTTGTCATACACCAAGTCTATATCAAGCTTATGTGCCATAAGCCTTCTTGTGTTCTTGATGTGTTCATATTGGCTGCCATCTACTATGCAAAATAAATGTTATGAGAAATAGTGCTACCAAGAACAAATGTAGCTTGCTTGTTACATTAAAGTCAGTAAGAACCATCTTTAATCTACCTACCCTCATCATTTCCATAATTTTGTAAACCACATTGCATAGGTTAAAGGATCTAAAATGTTTAGGTTTTGGAGAACCATGAAACTTTGGAATTAGTATGATCAAAGTGTCTTTCTATTTCATTGTCATATATCCATCTTGAAAAATGTATTTCACAACATTAGCAATGTTTGCCTGAGTAATCTCCAATACTAATGTATTTGATAAACTATGATGTCATCCCTACCAGGAGCCATATTTCTCTTGATAGAATTCATAGCAGTATTAATTTCCCCATTAGTGACCAATGCCTTAAGAAATGCAGCCTACTGTCTATCAATACATCTATATGCCTAAAATATAAGGGGTAGGTGGAATATATTACTCATCACTACACCATTGTGAACTAAACAACTGCACTAGTAAACCTCTGATTTACTAGAAGGAACCACTAAGTCCCCTTAGCATTTTAAGCAGGTAAATATATTTATTCCAAAAGGTAGATGTAGCTACAACCTAAAATAATGTTGTGATCCTTCATGTACGTTCAATGCAGCTTAACATACTGTCACCACCATGTCTCCTCAAGACCCACCAATCCATGGAAACACAAAATGTGCTAACCCAATAGCTAGTGCTCTTATTGAGTCAATCTTAGCTCAAATTCCTTGATTTGTAGCACCTAGATGTCTCACACCAACTGATTGTAGTTATTAAGAAAATTTCTCATTTCACATGAATTCTATTTTCTTAGAGATGGCAGTGCTCTATGAAATTTTGTGGACAATCCATCCATCAAGTTTGCACTTATTATTTTCCTCCAAAATATTTATACAATCCTCATTGTCTATGGGAAAGAAAGCCATACATTTTTAAACTGGCTATGTTTACCTATTCTTTCAAGGATGATGTGATATGGTAATATTTGGATATGCCTAAAAATCCTCAATGTTCACAACAGCTGTACCCAATCTTTCATAAATGTGAGCACTATCATCATTGTTATTGCACCAAGTATAATTATTTTAAGTGAAACCCAAGTTTGTTGGTTGTATATCTTATAAGAAACTAAACAATTAATGCTACACTTACCACTCAAAAAAATTTTTTCCCTTTCTTCTTAATCTATGAAAAAAATACAAAAGTCACTTGCAAGGAATAGTGGGCCTCTAAGTGTTTTCAATTCTCTAATTTGATCCCATGCAACCCTACGAGTAGCATAATCCTTGGAAGCACACTCGACACAACATCGTTGAGCTTGTTTACCACTTGCTTGTCTGAATTAACACAACTTTTTATATGGCCATAACAATGTCGAACACAACCCAATATCTCCATATCACAATGATCCCACCAGATATGCCTACTGGTGACTGAACATCAAACTTCTAATTCCTACCTAAAAGTCTTTCTACATCTTACTTCTCAAACTTCTCCATTCTAGTCTCCAACAAAGTAATTGTTCACCCTCCATGTTCCCTTACAAATGGCTATAGAAAACCCCTCAATTTTGTTTTCCTTATTCCTTACAAATTCCAAACATCTAACACAACCATATAAAATTAGGTTGTACCATTATAATTAGTTAAATAAACACCCTATGGATTTGGAAATACCCACTATATAATAACAAAGACAACATAACCCTACATGACCAATAACATCATAAAGTGCGTTGGATAATCAGATTACTATCACACCTCCCATAGATATGTTCTATCCTATATGTGAATCTTGCTCTATTGACTTTATGTTCTATCTTGACTATACACATATATTCCAAGTAATCCTCTAATGTCCTAGCCCATTGCAAAGATCATTTTAATAGCTAGTTGTTCACTAATAAAATATTAACACATCAGAGCTCCCAAGGTGTTTCACTATATATATGTTTTCATCTTTTTGCTTCCATGGTTTTGCGATGATTTGAAATTTCCTCATCTAATGATAACATCCAGGTTTCATTATACCTTACAATTTAAAAAATTTATCATCAACTGTTATTACAATTTTTAATACTACCACTTCTTGATACACTTCATAATTTTATAGATCTATTTCCCAAGTTTGCCATATAAGTTTGCTCAATTTCCCCCTCATTTGGCTAAAAATTTCTAATTTTATAACTAGAAAGCAAGCTTTAGTATCATTTTTCATATGTACTTTATTAAATGTAGTTCTACTTGCTCCTCCATCACAATAAAGCAAAGCCACTCGGTTCCTCCTATAAATACAATCCTTTGAAACATGATGTATCCCATTGTGCATATAATATGTACTTTTAATAGGCTCATAACCATAGAAAATTTACATAGAAAAGCTCCTAAAATATTCAAACCTATGTCCATTGAAATGCCTAAGAAACAAATATGCATGGTTTATCTCCAAACTCCTCTACATGGAATTTCTACAATTTGAACATTTGTCAAGCTCCTCAATACATAAAATTTGCATGGTAAAGCTTCTATAATTTTTGACTCTATGTGAGTTGACTTGCTTGTGCAACAAAGATGTATCGATAATCTATCAATTCATTCTTAGCTTTTTTCCACTGTGTAAGTAAATCATTTCATCCATATGCATCCAAATACTGTTTGCCTCAGCTAATAGTATTAAACATTTGCTCCAATTGACTCCCCGACCATTCCTCAAATTTGACTTCTAAGAAAATAACTCTAGACACCCCTAATTACATTACATCTCCATTATAGTACTACACTTCTTCCATTGTACTCCTACTAAATAATACACTTAAGTTCAATCCTCAATGAAGCCATCTCATGTAGTCTCTCATAATTCTTCAAAATAAAGCCTTTTATAACAATCTTCAGTGACACCTGGCCAAAGTATTCCAAGGTTTTAGGTACATAGCACATCAAAGGCTTCAACTTCTTCCTATAGTTATCGATCTTGCTTTTTCCCATTGTTACAAGTTTACTTCAATTTTCAATGATATTTGAAGTTCTTGTAGCATGCTCCTCCTCAAAAACTTACCCAAATTGTTCCATATTTTCCCAATTTGTTTCAAATAGGAAACCTCCATGTTATAGTAAGTAGTGAAGTATCAACAAACAACCCATCTCAATATTTTCTATAGTGGTGACACTATAGCAATTTTCCTACAACAACAAAAATTACAACAAAATTCAATAACACCATAACATCATTAAGAACAAGGTAGTAGAAAACAATTATTGATGCTAGTTCTCTTCAATACATCCTTTATTATTTGGAAATAAAACATCATAACTATTAGAGTGTAACATCTTCTTTTAATCCATATCATGTGCATTTTATAACTACATTTTTCCAAGGGGTGTTTACCCAAATGTCGATATATGGGTGGCTCCTTCATGGTGAATTAGCTAGAATTCTCCTCATCTTAAACCTACATACTTGAATAATACTCCATGCATAATTACCATTGTACTTAGTCCTCTCTGACATTTTTATGACCATTAAGCCCTTGATCTTCTTTTATGTTTAAGTTTGTGATGTTTTGTTCGTCTACCAAGGTCTTTGTTTTAGGAACCCACTCAAGTGTAGTTGTACCCCCTTTTCTCCCATCAACTTTGGACCTTGGCCTCCTTTTATATCTTGGTTTTATATTTCTTTCCATCTTTCCCTCCTAAATATTCTTCTGCTTTCTTTTGAAGTTGACATTCGCAAACCTCCTCAATTGTGCCTTTTGAAATAATCATTACTTTTCTATGTTGTACCACTATCTATGGTCTTAAACCATGACACCCATCTTCTCCATCACTTTCCCCAATCTCACTAGCATATTTTTCATCTTTCTCTACTTACTTAGGAGTTTCCTTTATAAGTCATATCTTTTCAGCATAAGCATAAATAAGAGCATTTTGCATGGACATATTAGATGGAAACATTTTAGATGCATGTCCAACCTTCCCAAAAGTAAAGAAAATTAAGGGAAACCCCTCACACTCAAATCTTTTAAATGACTTACTCAAAAGTCTATTGAGCCACAAGGCTGAAACTTATATAAGTTGATGAATGAGCACCAGAACAGTAGAGCATACGGCTTAATTTAACTCAACATAGAAAATCTTATTTGGTCCAGATATAGCAAGAATTGATAGATTGAGAGCTTCTTCTTGATTCCATAATTGGCAATGCATGGCCATTCTTTGTTGGTGGAGAGATTTGTCTATTTAATTTAGTTAACAAATAAGTCCTCAACTTGTTAAAGTTTATGCTAGCCACATGCCAACTTTGGGTTCTAAGGGAGCATGATTGCGAGGCTAAAACTTAAATATATTGATGAAAGGAAACCACTAGGATTAGAACAGTTGAGCATGTAACTCAATTTAGCTCAATACATGCAAACTTATCAGGTCTAGACATAGCAAAGAATGATAGATTAAGATCCCTTTATTGATTTTATTAGTGAAAGTGCATTGTCATTCTCCATTGGTAGAGACACCTTTCGGTTAATTTTGTTAACAAATTGGTCCTCAACCTGCTCTAAAGCTATGTGGGTTGCAAGCCCTATGATAACCTTTTTATAGGAACTATGGTTTGTTAGGTCATACAAGTTTGAGGTAATAATAGGTCTATGATGCTCTTATATGTTTTTGGTTGCACATACAATAGATTGATGTATTAAATAAGTAAATTACCTTGGTTAAAAGGTCTACATAATCTATTAAAATTTCATCATGATGAGGACAGATCAATGTAATTATTTACCTTAATTGAGAAATTCCAAATAAGCATTAATCATTGCTCACTTTGACTACATACTTGCCCTTGAAAACACTGCTTGTTGCTCTTACTAGTTGAATGGTCTAGTGAAGTGTTCAAATAGATGGGATGTTGGTCATCACTGAGAACTACTAATGCAGGAATGAGGTGTCACTTTTAATAGGGACTTGACTTGGTGCAATGTGGAACTATCACACTTTGCTTGTCACTCAGGGCTTTATTTTGTGCAATTTTACCAAAGTCATAGTGAAGCTTCAATGGCACAAATTGTGGTTAGCCATGTGTTATTTGAACATGTTGTTGCCTCTGAATGGTGTAGCACATGTTGTCAAGCCATGCCCCCACATTGTCTTTCTGTGCATGCAGCATGGCAGGTCCAATAAGTGGGACATGTTAGTTATGGAATTGCAACATTTTTTTGTTATTAACATAGAATTTCTTTGTGGTTAGCCAAGTTTTGAGCTTGCAATTTGATTACATTATTGATGTTGATCTTGGACAAAACATTTTGTAATACATAAGTGTGCTCAACATCTGTGATTTGGCATGTGTACTAATTTTAAGCCATTTTAATTATTCTTTAATTAGTTCATGACATCATAGATCATTTGTATGGTCATATCCCTTTTCTAGGTATTGCTGATACCCATTCCATGTGGGTGTTAGGCAAGGACTTCAACCTTAGTTCATTTTTTATGGTTCTTTTTGTATACCTTTGAAGCTCTTTGGGCTAATGAAATTAGATTGGCATTAGACTCTATTACTCAAGAGATGTTTTTTTTTGTGGTGTTGTATCTTATGGCTGGGCTACTTCCTAATGTTGTTAGTCATTTTGTGTAGGGCTTGATGATGTAATTAAACCTTCTTAAGAAGGAAGTTCAGATGTTTCTTCTATTGGATAGGTTGGTTCCATTAATTTATTTCATTGACACCACACTTCTCCAATGTTGGAACTATAGGTACTCCATGCCATTGAATATATTATTTTTCATACTATCATGTCAACACAGTCATGGAAATCACTCATTTTAATCATCATTCTCTGCTATGGAGGGTTGTCATCAAAGAATGGTATTGTCAAGAGACAATGCTTAGGAACATGGTGGATGGTATCCCAACTTGAGAGTATTCTCTCTTCCCTTGTGCTATATCACTAGACATGTTGGATGTGATGACTATGAAATGAGGTGCTATCAAGTTCCTCATCTTTTTATTGATTCTTGGTTAATCTTCATAGTAGTACTTTTCATAAAGCATAAGCCATGCATGTGTAAGTATGAACAATTTCAAAATGTGAAGCTATGAATAACTCATTAAATCAGTTATTACTTATTTGATGATACATGCTACTCAGATAACTATAGTAATTTTAAGGCTAATATGTGCATCACACTTGGACGTTTAGAAGGGATGCATTTGTAAGGTAAAAGTTTGATGCATCCTTTCTCTCGACACCTTAATGATTCATGATATCTTATAATATTGCATGGCCTCTGTGTCTGTGAAGCATCATTCCAATTTCTTCTTTATTAACTTTGTATTGTAGGATATGGGCCTACCATGGTTATTATGGGTGATGGAGAATTAGGATTGGATTTCATAAAGGGAGTCTACAAAATGGCAATCACATCCATGCAAAGTAACAAGTACATAAATTACTTAATCCTAATATGAGATAATGAGAATATATAATAACATCAAGCTCCATGAGTCTAATAATTAGAATAAATTTATAATCTAAATCCCTTAATGAGGATCCATTTGAGGACATGTATTGTGCTAGTGATGTTTTCATTTGAAAGGTGAATCATTGCAAAAACAATTGGCAAGGTTATTTTCATTAATCAATAATGCAAGTTTGGGATTGAAAGACTAATAGATACTATCCTACTCTCAACCATAAACAATATTGATGAAAAATTGGTAGATGTCATACTTTGGTCTCCATATGCACCTTATGAGAAATGAAGGTGTTTGGGTTCCTTCGTGAAGTAATGGTCGAAGCCTACATCATACTGTCTTTAGGGAGATTCGTACATAATGACAAAGGTGAAATGCTTTAAGAAGTGGCATTCCCAAATTCTAAGAAAAAAAGAAAAGTGTGCGATGAGAGACCCAGTCTATAATGTCGTCATGATCGTACTTTGTGTGGAACAGTTTTAAAGGCTTCATACCATTAATATATGCAATAGCACTATCGTATATGCTTGTTTTCACTAAAGATAAAAGCAGTTGGTTCATTACAGCAATTGCTATTGTAGAGTTTGATTCAATTTCCATTATTCAGAAATTAGAAAGTAACATTCTAAGTAGTTCCATTGCTTCAAGAGTAGCAATAATCTCCATGCCTAATGCTACAATAGAAACAAATCTCTTTCTAGCAATATTAATAATTCTACACATGTCATCCCAAACAACAATGTAATTTCTAGCATCAGGATTAGCCTACACTCAACCTTGAATCCCATTACAAAGCATTCCAATTTCTTACCTGAACTAAAAGTTATATTCTAGTGCCAAACCATGTTATGGCATTTAAAATACATTTACTCCCCACCATCCACATCATTGAGTCTAAATGAAACAATTGAGAAGTTTCAACATAGTAACAATCATGACGCAACCAATAATATATCCTAAACTTTGTACATACAAGTAATAAACTATTCTCACTTCAGATGTAGTTCTAACTACTGCTTGATTTGTTGCTCCCCACACCTTTGAACAAATTACTTGTATGCCTCCCATAGAAAAGTTTAGCATCATTGATCCACACATTCCTAAATAAAAGTTCAAAATAGCTAAAGTTGAGTGAGAAAAGACATAAATGCCACGAGTCAAGTTTGATGAAAGAGATCTCACCCTTACAAACATTTTGGTAAAGTTCATATAGGTTGACCAAATGGGGTTCTTTCGCAAAGCTAGCAAATCATAATTTCCAATTTGTTTTAGTTGCAGTTGCTTAATAGTGATAAATTCCTTTCTTATGTAATTATTCTTCTAATAACTAGCTAAGGCCAAATAATGTAAGTATTTTTTCTTAAAATGCATAGTGGAATATAGTTTCTCAATCATTCTTGCATAAAGTACTACCTCAAGTATTGTACTCCCTATTTCCTCATCTAAAATGAGCCACTTTTATTGTTGAAGGAGAAACTTGCAAAGACATTGATAACCATAGCCATTGTAAAAATAATCAAGCTTTCCCCCTCCTCATAGCTCTAGCCAAGCTTGAGCTTGGCTCTGTTATCAAACAATGATATAGGTCCAAAATAAGTTATCAAGTACATCCAAATTCTACATGTAAGCTTCATGCAACTAGCACAAATGTAGCTGAACAATCAAGGTAAATCCATAAGCAATCCCAATTTTTCTTTCAAAGTGTTCCCAACAATAGCATAACCAATTAGTAATTCCCTAAATTTCTTAGAGAGGTGAGGTCACTGCTTAATGCTTTGACTGATCCTTTGTTCACATATCTTGTCTACCTCTTTACTCTTAAATTTTATAAATTAGCTAGGTGTTCTCCCTCCCTATATTCATTTTTTTCATAAACATAACTAAAATTATTCCACAATGCCATAATGCCCCTTGCCCTTTTCCCGAGTTCGTAGTCTGACCATAGCATTGCATGAATTTGAATTGCATTAGAGTTCTACCTGTTGCTCCAAATTCTTCTGATAACTAAGGCCAGAGTAGATAATATCTTTCATCACATCACTATAATTGATGGACTTTGCTTTTTATTAGTAATAGGATGGCCCACTCCCTAATTTTTTTTGCTTTGATGCCTATTCAACCATTAATTTACCCCCATTATGTCCCTCTTCCTGGGTGTGAGCCATTCCCCTTTCCATTTCTTTGATCATATTCTCATATTTGTATTATGTTCATAGCTCCTACCTTCCTATATCTTTACTTACTATAGTCCTCTACTATTATGATGCTATAATTAGCCCTTTTTTCTTTGGTTGGAGTACCATCCAAGGTGGTTGTCCTCATTATTTCTCATCATGCTTCTCTATAATCATTTGCATCAAAACAACCCTATTTTTATCATGATTAGATCTACATTCAAAGGACATGATTCCTTTATTGCCATGATAGTATGTATACATTCACCTAGTGTACATAATTCCAAAGCATGTCCCAACTTACCACACTTGTAGGAAATAATGTGTTATCCTTTATGCACAAAACACTATAAAGATTGCCCCAAGGGTATATTAATCCACATTCCTACTCTAAGCTTTTTTGAAAGGTCTATTCTAACAAACTCTATGGCAATGGATGAACTCTATATATCTATCATCTAGTCAAGGATATGAATAAGATCCCTTACAACTTTGGCATTAGGTAAAATATTTTATGTCCTAGTACATAAGGGGGAGCTCTAGAAAATTAATGTAGATCAAACCACACATCATTTGTAAAGTACTGAGTTTAAATTGAGGGGTCCACATGTCTAACCAAAATGAAAGGCCAACAACATGCCATGGTCCAGCCAACTAAACATGATATTCATTTGTAGTTGAATCAAAGTGAAAATCAAAACATCTAGTGGACAAGTTTAGAGCATAAAATTCTCTTAAATGGACACATCTATGTTGTACTATTCTGGCTATCCATTTAATGGAAAAATGGCCATCATATGCTCTAAACTGGTGAATATGAATTTGTTGTTCACTTGTCTCATTTGTTAGATATTTTTCATTATTAATCATGAAAAACATATCTTTGGGTACAAATATATTAAAATATAAATTGTTTGGTCTCTTTGAGTAACTAATAGAGGGACCTCCCATTAGTGTTGAATTAGCATTGCTCATTCTCCCTCCAGTGAGTACCTCCTTGAAGCAAATCATAAATAACGTAATAGATTTGAGTTTACCATTTTAATTATTTTCTTCCAATCACTCTTCAACATTTCTACATGTTTCTTGTGAACAGTGACATAAATCCCTCTCTTCAGCACCTTTGGAACAAGAATCATCAGCTATAGGTGGATACATGATTCAATTTGTTCATGCAATTCCAGTTCACTTTTTCGAGGAATCACATTTTTGCCTTCTTATCTTTGATCAATTTTTCTATGAAATTCCATAACTAATGCACCATAAAGCCAGATGGTTGTGTCCTCATCATCCTTTAAGGTATTCAACACAAAAGGCCTCATCAAACTATGAAGTCTCCCTTAATTGAACATCTATAATCTAAATAATGCCATCAATTCAACCACCAATGTGCGTTAGAGATCAGACCATGTGCATAATCCTCAAATCATGATAATTCCCCTTTGGCTCTAATTATCACCATTTGCATTTAAAACACCTTGGACTATCGACAGGAAAGGAAATAATATCATAGAGCAACTCCTTACTCTTTTTCAAGTGTTAAGGAACTTAGTTCCCATTGTAGCCACTATAACTTAATGCAAAATAATAAAATTTTGAATTCAAAGTACATTCTGACATTGTCAAAAACATAGTGTACACATATAGAATAAACAAACACTTCTTCTAATGAGATGCCAACTCCATCTAGAACTACAATTTGCTAATGCTTCTCACCTATCACATAGTTTCAACACTTCCTTCCACCACTACCTTCCACACGCTGTCCATTACGAATGATACCATCCTCATAGCTTTAGATCACATTGTGACAATCTATACCCCACTAATATTATCACCTTATCTACCGAAGTTTTTGGGGCCCAAAAGACTTTTTGTTCATTGATAAAAAAATGGCAAAATCGTGCATCAAACTCTCCATAATGGGGTTCATACATAAAATGAATAAATAGTCAATGTTGAAATAATTCTAGAAAGAGCATTCCCCTATCCCAAACCAACTCATACAAAGGTGCATGACATGGCATCCAGTCCACAGGTCAATTTCTTTAGCACTTTATGTTGAACATTTTCAAGGACTGCATACCTTGAATAATGTAAAATCATTATGTTAGGTGGTTCTATTCATCATAGTTAACAAAAGGTTTTTCACTATAGGAATAGCCATAGTATAGTCTAATTCGATCACCACCCCTTGGACATTTGGAAGAAGCATTCTAATGAGTTGCATTGCTTCAAGAATAATAATAGTCTCAATGGCCAAATTTGAACATGAAACCCAAGTTTTTCTTGTAATAGTAAATGGTCCAACCATGTAATCCCAAGTAAGGATATCAATTATGACATTGAGATATTCTTACATAATTACATCACAATTGAGTTTAACCCATCCCATTAGAGGTCGATTCTAATAAGAAGTAACAAGTAGCCCTTTAAGCCCATTAGACATCCGCCTACATGGGGTAGAAGTGATTAAAGAAGGAGAAGTAAGAAAGCAACTATTTCATTGGGCTATATCTTAATTCAGATCCTTTTCTACATGTGCCTATAAATTTCAACTAAGACAAAGATTAAATAATGTGAAAGTAGTGAAATTTACTATATAAGATATAGTAACAACCACCTACACCTTCATAGAGATCTTTTTAAGAAGCTCATTTAATGATGTAACATCCTGTAGTTCACCAAGCCCAGCCAAAAATTCTTATTTGTCAAGTTGTTGGACCAAAATTCTTTAGCTCTATGACACTCACATGAACAATCTTGCACATCTTTCGTCACATTACAAGCACACAGATTAAGTTTTTGTGCCTCAATTCCTTTTTCATGAAGGCAAGAGTGAGTAGGGACTGCATTTAACATTAATCTTCATAAGATATGTTAACTTGAGGTTGTACCTTCACTTCTCAAACCCACACATTCTCTTTCCTAATAGAATTCTAGCCTGCATACATGTTTATGTAGATGATCTTTTAGTCCAGCACCATATCCTTACTTAATTTGAAGCAAAAGACATTAACTTTGTTCAATTTGTCTAATGGGAAATGTGTAATCTAAGCTACTAGATTATTTGCAAATAAGTTTTGTATCTTATTGTAGTGCTAGACACCACGCTCCATAACTAGCTTTACTACAAGTGTAAGGTGGTCCAAGTTCATGTTAAGATAGGTTGGCAACTAAATAATAAGGATACCAAGCCAATTACCCAAAGGGAATGAAACAAAATTACTCCCTGTAATCCTCCAAACTATATTAATTATTATCCAAGCAGTTGCAATACAAAGTAACTTTGATGTATGAGAAGCACCACGTGGCATATAGAAAGTATTGTTTCTCATAAGGTACCTGGATCTAAGAGACTAAACCAATAATCAAACTTCTTGTGTAGTCACCCTCCCGTAGTGTTTTGTAATCAATGTTGATTGCCAGGTGAACAAACTGTGGACTCTGAGTCCCCCACATTCCATAAGAATAGTTACTATTTCCAAATAGGAATAATGTATTATGTTATCATATTTGAACTACTATGAAAGCATTGGAATATCAATTTCTTCAACTCCATAATGACCTGATCATCCATCTCGAGACATAATTTTTAGGTTAATTAACAATAAAATTGGTCTTTTTTGTAGTTTAGTTTTTGCAAGTGATCTACCTAGATATTTTTATTAAATAAGTTGAAAAATTTGTAATTGTCTTGCTATACTATTTTTATGATCATGTTCTTCACCTTGCTAAATAATGCTCAAGATTTGTTATGATTCTCCACATAATCTGGGTGTTGCTCACTCTACACTATAATATCCTAGGTGGTGCTTTTTGTAGCACATATTATTGGTCCATAAATCATGACGTCATCACCATATAGAAGGTTTATAATCATTGAAGAGAAATGGCTAATCATACCCTAATCAACGTAGCATGCTCAAGCTGGTATTGTGTAAGCCATGAAAGATACTCATACATAATAATAAATAGTGTAGCGGTAATAGATTTCCATGTCAAAGACCTCTTTTCGATCAAATTTCTTATAAGTAGACACCATTAAATATAACCATAAAACTCAATGTAGTGATAAAAGCCTTAATCCAATCATAGCAAAGAGTTAGGGACCATGAACTCTTTAGCATATCCAACACAAATGTTTGGTTGACCTTGTCGTAAGCCTTGTCTATAAAAGACTTCAGTATCATTAAACCCTCTTTAGAAAAAATGTGTGTTTTTGTTTCCAAGGGTGGCCTATTAAAGCTTAGCACACTACGACCACCATACTTCTTCTAAAGCCAGAAGTTTGTGATTATAAGTGATACATTATGCTAAAAGTTCATGTTGGAGCTCATTTCTTCTACTTGTAGACTCCTTAAGTAGACGCACTGGATTTTCTATTCCAACTATTGAGGCAAACTAAGGATATTACATAGATGAATTACTCTCCACTTCCTTAAAGCTGACAAGGCTCTATCAAATTTAATGGACAAATAACCAATGGAGTTTTGCTCTAACCATCATTTTCCATGTTGCATATACTACATTAATTTATTTTGAAAAGGATAATAAGGTGTTTTCAAACTTGGTTCTTTTATAAATTTTAACAAGCTTTGAGCTAGTACAACAAAAATGTGTCACAACAGTACTTGGGAATGCTTGCTTATCATCAAGGTTCTAGAAAGCCCTATCCAATCCTTCATATATATATTGGGATTCTCCTCTTTATTATTATGCACATTAAATTTATTCTGACTAAAGCAAATGTAAATTAGATCTAAATCATTAATGAAACTATAAAACTCATTGTAGCCTTACCCACTGCTAATTTTTTTCCTTTTTTTTCTCTTCATGTGCAAGGCATTAAAGTCACGTGTAATAAATAATGGTTCACAAAGATTTACAAAATCTCTTATTTGGTCCTTGGGTGTTCACTGGTTAATATAGTCATTTGATGCATACACAACACAACATCACCAAATCTCATCACTTCTTAATCACACTTGAATAGTAACTACCTGTGAAGAGTAATCCATAATCTTAAGGTTGACCATATCATTCCATAATACAACAATACCCCTAGATAGGCTTATGAGCACTACACAAACAAGTTCCAGTTTCAACCAAAGGTTGTTCCACCTTATGTTTGTTAAAAATCCCCACAGAAGTTTTCAATAGAGCAACTACAAAGGCCCTTTTCTACGTTACTAAATGTTACCAGTAGACAAGAGATTTTGCCACTTTAATCTACATTATGTTTCTTACCAAAAAAAGAACCAATAATTTAATAACAGAAATGGATTGCCCTTAATTATAATGGATCCCTTGCAACACATCTTAACCATGAAAAATTTGCATTTTATAGGTACCACAATTCCAATACAGCACTTACAACTCATCCAATTCATGAGAATACTCACATAGTTTGGAAACAAGTCTTCCCAAACAATGTTCTAGAAGTTCTTAGTCGCTAAAGCATTTATCCAACTAAAAGTATGCAGAACCTCTATCAAATAAGAACAACTTATAACCAATCCCAATAGTAGAATGATTAGGTGGTGCATCAAAACCCATTCATTTTGGTATTCTTCCATAACTACAGCCGAAAAATGTAGCTTTTAGACCAACTTTACCTTTAATTTATACCAATGATACATGCTTGAATGACCGATGTTCCATTTTCCTTTAATGAACCGATAGCTTTTGGATTGATTATATGTAGCCACAATTCTTATATATTCATAGTTATTCTCATCCTTGCTTCAAATTATCAAGCATTCCAAATTCAACCTAAAACAAAAGTTAAATTCCAATAACTAGCCAACCTGAATATATTAAAAAAACAATTTTCTAGCTGCTTTGTATGAAGGTGAGTCCAAATGTTATAGTTCAGCATTGAGAACACGTCAGAAGTCTTGACAAATAGCCGCTTAGTTATCCCTTGCAAACTTATCCAACATATGAGAAATAAACTATGCTCACCTCTCCCCTAGTTTCATCTGCTACTTGAGATGTTGCCCCACACACTTTGCTGAATTGTAGTCACCAACCTCCTATGTCATAGTCGTGAGTCGTTTATCCATAAATACCAAAATTGAAGCTCCCAATAGCTATAGTTGAGAAAAAAAGAAGAATATATAACTTGATCAATGCACCAAGTGACAAATATATACATAAAATGACATCTTCCTTACAACAACTTTAGCATTAATTGACTAGTACCCCCACTGCCAATCTCCATCCATACCACTAAAAATCCATAGTAGCATATAATTTCTTAATCTTGGCTCCATAGATTATAGCATCAAGAATTGCTCTACTCCTTAATGCCTATCTAAAATGATCCCTCTACTTCTAATAAAGTAGAAATCCGCAAAACTAATTTTAACCATAACTGTTACACAAATAACCATGCATCCTATCTTATGATTGTTGTGGCCAAGCACAAGCCTAGCTTAATCCATAATTAGCAAAATAGGAACAATGCAAGTTATTAATTGCATCTAGATTCAATGACCAGCAGGCTCTCTATTGCTAACACCAATGTACCATAATAATAATCCTCTTTGTCATTACCCACTCCAACAACAATACCCTTTATGCACATCAATAATGTCCCTTTTTATTTTTTTAAATTTCCAAATTATGTAAGGGTTCCCATTCTCTTGATTCATTTTTTCTTTCCTTATTTTAATAAAAATAATTATGTCAAGCTTTTTTCTTCTATTAGACTCCTCACTTCACCATTACATGGATGAAGTTGAACTACATAAGAATTCCACTTGCTTCTCTAAATTCTATAGTTGAGTATGTTCATAATTGGTAGGGCCTACCTCCACTACCCTATTACTTAATGGTGTATGATTTTTATTAGTAATAGGATTGACCTCCCCCTGACTTTTCTTCTTTGATACCCATTCATGCATTAATGTTCCTCTTTTGCGCCCTTCTTTCCTAGTGCAACATTTTCACCATTTTATTACTTGCATCATATTCTCATATTTTTATTCACTATCTGATGGATTTAGTTTTTCCTTTTCATACAAAACTATGTATAATATGTGCATTTAATCCTCTTCAAAAAGGTTCCCATCATAGCCAACTTACTCCAACTATGACACTTGCATTCAATGAACAACATAATTCATACATAGCATTGAAATTCAACTTCAATTGCTAGTGCCTTTATAGCAAGGACAATTCTAGCAACTTGTATGATCATTATTGGACTACTTGGCTCCATGTTTGCTCATAAAAAATGTAGAAAATTAGCATTTGTCGTTTGTGATGACGGTACTTGCAGTGACTTTATTTTTTTTCTTCATTGACTTTTGAGACTTAGCTCTTGGCATTGTTCACCACTGCTCAATGTGTATTTAGATGTTTAGTAGTTCCAATTCCATTCCTAAAGTTGTTGAAAGTAACCCCAAAAAATAGATAATGACACAAATGTCCCAGGCATACAACAAAAGTTGGGCACTTCCAAACTCCTACTAATCTCATTTCACATCCTACTATCACCAATACCATCAACCAACCCACTCTATCAACCTCCACATGTGACATTGTTCACTGCACACACAACACTCATCCATCCCATTTGTGCAACTTCTCCTATTGCATTTATACAACTCCTTTGCCAAGGTCTTTGGCTTTTAAGAAAAGTCGCTGGATTAAAACGTCTTTGTGTTTCTTCATAATGAAAAGGGTGAAAACATCATGCTCTCCTTAATGAGGTTCATATATAAAACCAAGAAATAGATAACTCAAAAGTAGTTTTTGAAGGGACATTATATAATCCTAAATAAAATCATACAAAATAAAATCATACAAAAGAGCTTGATGCACAACCTACTTGGTTGCATAATTGCCCTGCTACTTTATATTGGATAGTTTGAAGGACTACATGTCCTGCACTTAAGTAATAAGACAATGATAGAAACTCTTCTTCATTATAGGCACAGGAAATTGGTTCACATTAGTAATAGTGATTATAAAGTCTATTTTCATCTCTAGATCATGGTTATTATGAAGTAGCATTCCAAGAAGCTCCATAATGTCAAGAAAAGAACTAATCTTCGTAATGGAACTGACCCTAAAATCTAGGTTTTATTGGTAATAATAATAGTCCTACCCATGTATTCCCAAAAAACAATATAAATTACAACATATAGATAGTTACAAAGTGGCATTGTAATTGAGATTAACCCAATTCATTGGAGGAGTCAAATAAGAGTTTACAAATAACCACTGAAGGCCATTGAAGCTCCCATTAGAAGGGATTAAAGAAATGTAACAAGAAACAATAACAAATTGAATAATTCTCTGGGGTGTAGCTAAACTGAGCACCTTGTTTGTATGTGCAAGAAAACTTTTATTGATCTAATTGTGATATAATGTTGAAGTAGCAAACTCAATTGAATGAAATGTAGTTGTGACCCAAATGTTCATTACCATTCTATCAAGAAGCGTAGTTAAAAAATTAAAAATACTTGTCATTTACCTTATTGACCATGAGATTAGCATTTATGATGTTGGACCAAAACTTCTTCATCTTATGGACTTCTCATAAGCTATGTTTTTTGTCCTCCATCACATTACATCCCTATGGACATAACACCAACATCTTGATCGCTCTTGCTCATAGCTAGGAGCAAGTAAGATGCTATAACTTCATGCATCCTCCTCTCTTTTTTAAGCACACTCTCAATTGTCCATGGAAATACAATACCAAATAACTTACCTGTATGTGAAACTCAACATGAGACATAAAAAGTATAGTTTTTAATAAAATACTTGATCTCAATGCCTAAACTAATAACCTATTTTCTCAAGCCATAACCTTACTACAATGCTTTATAATCAGTGTTAGTTATCATGTCAATAAACTATAGACTCTAATTCCTTCATACTCCTTAGAAAAAGTTATTGACTCCATTGGGCATAATGCAACGTGTTGCTAACAATAGAACTTCTCCACAAGTACCGACACATCAATTTCTCCAACTTAGTAATAATGTCACTTAGAATAAAGGATTGGGCTAAGTAATAGACAAGAATAGTAGCTAACACTGAGTTGATCATGACGACATGTCTTGCCATCAATGGTGATCTGCTCATTTACCTAGACGTAAAGTTTTCAACTTAATCAATATTAAATTTGAAGTATTTGCTTTTTAAAGTTTAATTGCAATAATAGGTATGCCTAGATATTCCAATTTAACAACATGACCCATATGTAGTTTTTCTGCTATCATCTTCCATCACTTTCATTTAATCCCCTTGCTAAACAATAATATGGATTTATTTAGATTTACCATCTATTCAAAATGTTGCTTATATTGCTTCATAATGTCTTCAATGGTTCTTGTTGTAGCACAAGTTGTTGATGCATAAATCATGATGTCATTAGCATATAGAAGGTGTATAATAATTAGGGAGAAAGGCCATTCGTATTCTCAATAGAGGTAGCTTGCTCCACTTAGAATAGAATAAGTCGAGAGAGATACACATGCACAATGGCAAAAAGCTATGGCGAATGTGGAAACCTCTTTCTAAGACCCTTGTATGCTTCAATCCACTTTAGGAAAATACCATTAAACATAATCCCAAATCTTCATGCATTGATGCAAGGCTGAATCCAGTAGCACCAAAGATTCAAGAACCATAAATGCTTTAGCATATCAAGCAAAACTTTCTAGTTGACCTTATTATAAATCTTGTCTTTGTCTAACTTTACTATCACTAAACCATTTTGGGATGAAGATAAAATCAAACAAGCAGTCATTTCCTATGTCAAAAGTATATTGTTAGATATAGCATGGCTAAGAACAAAAGCAACCAATTCCCTTACGACAACATCAAGAAGCACCACCTTCAGTCGACTTATTAAAATTTTTGTCTCGACTTTGTAGATCGCATTACAAAGATTAATGACATGGAATTGTTTAGGTACAAAAGATTCTTGAACTTTGAGGATAAGAATGACCAACATGTCTTTCCACCATTTTTGCATATAGTTCTCTTTAAGGAATTGTTTCACAATTGTGACAATATCTCACTAGGTAATTGTCGAATAAGCATGCACATACTTAGTAGAGATGCCATCAACACCAAGGGCTTTATTTTATTTGATAGACAAGGGAATATTTCTAATCTTATAGCCACCACAAGAACTATTGATTGCTCCATTTTGATAGATCTTAAAGGCTTGAAAAGTTTAGGAAGTTCATAATGCCCAAAACTATAGTTCTTTTTTTAGGAGTTGTATTAGAATATCTTTAATCTCTATTAAGAAAGCTACCAATTCCTCACTATCATTTTTATGATGACCTACATAATTTCTTTTGTGTATAAAAGTAGCTACTTCTTAAAAAATATGTGCTATGGTCCCCAAGGGTGGCCCAGTGAAGCTTAACAAGTTGCTATCATCATACTTCTTCTAAGCCATAGCCTTATGATAAGAAGTAATAGATTATGCCAAACAATCACATTGTAACACTAATAATCCATATTTAGATTCCATAAGTTGAAGCTGCTTGCTCTCTTATTCCAACTAGAGAGGTTAATCAAGAATATTACTAAGCTTAGCTATGCTTCATTTCTTTAATAAAGCCATTACTTTGCTAGATTTAGTGGACAAACTATTTATTGGATTTACTCTAATAATCCTTTTTCAAGCTACCGGCACTACATAGTTGAATGTGGAAGTGATAGCAATATGTTTACAAATTAGGCTATCCTAATAGTTTCATTTAGTAATAACTATCTAAACTGAAGAAGTAGAGGGAAGTGGTCTTCGTTGATATAGGGAAACTTTGTCACTTTTGTACTTGGGGATGCTTGCATACCATCAATATTCATAATTGCTCATGTAGAGTTTCATATCTATGAGTACTCCCCACATTCTTATGGCACCAAGTGAACCTTTTCCCAATACATTCCAAGTCAGTCCAATCTAGATCATTAATGAAGCTAGAGAACCAACACTAATCTTGCCCACTTCTAAAGGTTTCCCTTTTTCTCATTCTATGCAAGTAAGATGTTGCAATCCTCTACAATAATGAATTATCCACCAAGTTTTGTTGATTCTCTCATTTGGACCTTAGCTGCCTAGTGGTTAATATAATCTTTTGATGAACACACTGCATAACACTACTAAGAGTAGTTATTGTCATGTCTCACATAGATTGTAACTACCTATGAGGATGAATTCACAATCTTAAGCTCTACTTACTTCCTACATAAAATAATAATACCCCCTCACAATATAGTCAATGATTAAAACACGTAGTTCCAATTATTACCCAAATGTTAATCTACCTCAAGCCTTTTAAAGTTCTCTACCTGTGTTTCAAACAAAGCAACTATGAACAACTTATTTTTCCTTACGAAGCACTGAAAGTACCTATGAGATTTCTTATCTCTAATGCCTTGAATATTCCATGCTACAAATGTAACCTTATTTTATTAACTAAAAAGACTAGCCCTTAGATAGACTACACACCTCTACAGCACTCTCCACTATGTTAGATCTACATTTTAGAGGCACCACAAATCCACAATAGTGCATGGCACTCAAACACTTCATGACATCCATGCACTATTCAAAATTAGCCTACTTTAATAGCCTGAGTCCCAAAAGTTAATTGTTCATAAATAATTTATCCAATATGAATTTAACACAAGTCAAGAAGTTGTATCCTACAAACTATTTGAAATTGAGTAAAGATTGTAGCTCTAAATATTGCTCCTCCTCTTAAAGATGTCCCCCTCTCTCTTAACAAAATATTGACATTTCCAATCAAATAAAGAGGATCTTTCCTTCATAAGAATTCCAACATAATTTGTCTAGGTCCACCCAATAATGGTGTTTCTCAAAACTAGCACATTGATTGTTCAAATTAGCCCTTAATGTAGTTAACTAATATACAAAAGTTCCTTAGAAGCATAATAAATCTCTCATTCTAATTCTCTATAGCTTGCTATCCTTGGTAAACTAGATGAAATACCAAAATTGAATATAGTGTCTGCATAAAACCCTTCAGATAAGCTGGTCAACCATTCCTCAACAAATTTGATGAACATAGTTTGAAACATCCATTACTTATAATATCTCCAAGGACACCACAATAAATACGTATACAACAATTTCACATCCTTTATGTTTCCATTTTGAATCCTTCCTTTATTATAATCATTGGAATGATTTGCATACCTATTGATCAGCATATCCAAAAGAAAAGTAACATTGCTTCGGCCTACCTCATAGATGTCAGCTTGCTCAACCAAGCTTTAGCTATGCCCATCATGATCAACACCATGCAGGTAACCAAATACCACTCGATTCTATTCCAAGTGAACTTCACAAGATGAGTAGCAATACAATAGTATCAAAACCTTCTTTACCCTTGTCTGCCATAGTTAAAATACCTAATTCATATTAAAGGTGAAGCCATGTGCAATACCAAATAAAATTTCCTAGTGAATCTAGTAACGATGTAACCATCTATAGTTCCTTAAAGGTTTTGGGATAGAGGAGGCTACTATTAATTTCTCTATCAAATCTAATGCTTTTTTACAATTCCACCATTGCTTGTTTTTTAATTTTCAAAATTTCATGGAAGAACCTTTATTCATTTTTATTTTCACTATCATCTCTAAATTCATTCTATAATTATTTTGCACCTTTTCTGGGAACCAAGTGATGCCATTGTGAGATTGTACAAGTATGATACCTATTTTTCTAAAAACTACAACATAAGTTATGAGGAATAATTTGGGACATCATGCACTTACTTATTACTAGATGGATATTGCTTTTTATTTGTAATAATTTGACTATTCTCCTATGCTCTCTATTTTGATAACTACTTATTCTTAGATGAACCCCCACTATGCAAATCAATGTAGGTTTGAGATCTGCCCCTATGCAAAACCTGCATTGTATGTTTAAGCTTGTTGAACTTACTAGTCTCTTGCCTACCCATATCATTAACATTTAAAATAGTCCTTAGTTGTTTTGCTATAAACACACTCTCCTCTGTTAGGATACACAACCATTCATGATCCCAAACCGTATTGCTTCTCATCATGAGCTTCTATCTACACCTATGTCAAACCTACCCCCAAATTCTTATCATGACTAGGTCCTTTCTCTACAGAATAGAAGCTGTCAAATGCAATAACATTGTGAACTAACATGCTAGGTACACATATCCTGAATGCATGTCCCACCATACCACAAGTGAAGTATATATAGGGTAGTCCCTCATACTCAAACTTCTAAAAAAATCAACCTATTTGCCCATTGAGCCATAGAGTCACTCCAAGTGGCTTTGAAAGGTCTATTCATGTTCATAACTTTGAAAATGATGACCACAACAAGTCAACCTTCCAACAATTAACCCAAATAGGCTCACCCATGAATATGGGAATGTATAAAATGTTCAACATGTCCCAAAAAATAAGGAGTGTTTGAAAATGAACCCAAACTCAACATCACATAATTGCTAGAGTATTAGACTTAAAACCATCTGTTTACATTTCTAATCCAATACAAGCCCTACATCCTTCTATGGTCCTCTTAACCACAGAATCTCTACTTTTTAGTTAACTCAAAGCATAAATTAAAGCACCTAGCAAAAAAATCTAGTAATTGAAACCCATTGAAATGGCCTCATCTACATTAGAGTATTCTAGCAATCCATTGCAAAGACAAACAACCACCATACACTCTACAACAAAAATCATACTAGTGATAGCAAACTCATCGATCACAAGCCTGATTCAAATGGTATATTTCATCTTTAATTTTGAAAAGGTTTAGCTTGATGCCAGCATCCACACATCAAAATTTGTCTATCTCTCCATGTAATTAATAAAGGGAGCTCCTATAAAAATTTTATTACCATTGCCTTTATCCCTCTCATAAAATCTTCATTAAAGCTCACCTTACTCAAGCTATTTGCTGAATGATTTCCATTCAGAGAATTTTCCACTCTGTCATTTCAACATTCTCACAAACACTTTGCATGCACCTTTGTAAATAACCTATTTATTATCCATTGGACATGCAACAAGCTCCTTCGAGGTAGTACATAATTTCAGAAGCTCATCCAACTTCAGTTCATTATCTAGTAGGTCTGGCTCTTCCATCTCCTTCCTTATCATTAACATACTCACTTTCAAAGTTAAAGCATTCCACATCCTTGAACATTCATCTGCATCATCCTCAGATGAATTATTATCACAACAAAATTCATCTGATTGTGATGGTTCTAATGATGTCACTACATTGTTCCATTCACTTCCCTGAGGTCAACCACTAGAATTTACTGAATCATGGACTACCAGTACAATACCAGCATCCCCATAATTGTCCTTTGTTGGGGTCAAAACTTATTCATTAGCCACACATGTTGGGATAATACGGCCATGCTTGCCCTTATTTTTTGTAGTATTTCTAGATTTAGAGTTGGCCATTTATTACTACTTCCTATAGGTACTTAAGAAATTTTTGAATCCTTTTTCATTTTAGAGTTTGCTAGAAGTAGAATGAAGAACATGCCTAAACATGCCATCTAATAAGTTGACAACTCTAATTGGAAACAAAATTCAATTGTGCTTCTTTTATGCTGACTTTTTTTACCTCTTACCTCCACATAACTTTCACTAAAAACATTTCCATTGACCTGGACAAAAATTATATTTTGATCATCTCTCCTCCAACAAAGTCACCATCATTAACAATGTCTCCTTCCACCAACTTATCGGATTATGGTCACATGGCCAAAACTTAAATGAATTAATAGGATGCCACAACCAAGAGTGGAACCTGTAGCCTAATTTGATGCAATACTATGAAGCTTATCAGGTTTAGACATAGCAAGGATTAACAAATTGAGTGTTCTTTATTAATTTTATGGGTGGTGGTGCATGGACATTCTTACTTGTCGAAGAGATTTATGAGGTTAAAAGAACTATGGCCAACTTTTTAAAAGAACTATGGCCACTTAAGCCATGGACATTTTTGGTAATAACAAGTCTATGATTCCCTTAAATGTCATGGGCCACATGAGTGCTACATTGATGTATTCAATGAATTCATTGCCTTTATTAAAAGGCGTATGTAACCTTACAAAAGTTTGACCTTGATGAGAGTTGATCATTTCAACATTAGGTCATCAACAAGAAATTCCTAGTAAGTGCTAGTCATCAGCTTGCATTTATTATGTCCATGCACTTCATACAAACTACCCATTGCTCCTATCGATTGAAAGGTTAAGTGAAGTGTTTGGATCACTAAAATGCAAGAAGTTTGCCACATTTGATTGGATGAGAAGTATGTTGAACCTTATGATTTAGTGGAAGAATAAGACATAACAATGTTTCCATATGTGAACCTAGAAAAGGATCGTCGACGAGAGCTCTGAATGATCAAGTGATCTGTGAAACCTTTTGAAGTGTGGTGGCTATCCAATGTTGCATTCTTCCATCACATGTGCTCTTTCTTCCACATGGAGCTTGATACAATAGAGGATAAATAGTAGATTATGTTCATGTTCATGTGCTGATGGAGAGCAAATGTTAAGCTAGCAATGAGTTTATTTTTGATTACAAGGTCTATTGGCGCTTAGTAATTCAACTTCAAAAGACTTTCAACAACAGATATCATAGCTCTTACATTGTTGAATAATGCAACCAAATGTCATACATGTTGTGAATTGTAGAATTCAGTGGACCATAAAATTTTTGAATGTAATTTGCACCTCAGGATATACGTAAAGGGCATGCCTGCATGGGTGCAATGTTACTGTTGCTCTTTGTAAAAGCCTAGGACCACTGGTTTGGGTCTCGACCACTACTTGGAAGGGAGCAATGGCACCATGTTCTATGGCATGGCCTATTGAAGTGATAAATGATGGTGAGTTATTGATGTAGTAAGTGGTAGATGCCTTCGAGTGTTGAGGTGTTTCCTGGTTTGAATTAATTCTATAACGTGACAAGTAGATGCCCCTCATAAACCCAAAACCATGCTCTATAGGGTGGAATTGTGACCTACTTTTAAGTGACGCTACCCATTGAGTTTAAGCATGTAAATAAATGGAGGAAAAGGAACATATGATGATTGTTTTTATAATTGTAAGAAAAATAAGATTAGCACAATATGGAAATCAGGCAACCAAAAGCCCTAATTATAGTATAGGGAGTTGTCCATAGTGATGTATCCTGATCAGATCCCCTAGAAAGAGGTGCTTGATAGGGTGAGTGCCCAGTTTGGCTCATACCAAATGACTACATTAGGCATTATCAATGAGTCATGTTATTTTGGTATGCACTCCACATTACATGGTCAATTTTGACTAAGGAAAAATAATTATAGGAGGTCAATAGAAAAAAGTACTACAAGAGAAAGAAGATAAAGACTTTAGGAATGGAGTTTAAGAATGCCTGAAATTATTAAGGAGGAAGCAAATGGTAGATGGAAATATGCATCAGCTAGATGTAGAATGTGGTTAGAAAATTTGTTGCACAGCTCAAGAAGTTGATTGCCTTGGGCAGTCATGGCGATAAAAGCCCAGGAGAATGTCATCTATGAAAAAATCCTTGTTGCGGCCAATCACAATGTTCACCCTATTGAGGCTTGCATTGGCAGCATCAAGTGAATTGGTAACCACTAGTAGGTTCCATGTCCAGCCCATCTTGGAACATAGACAAAGAAGTCTGATATGCTTGCAAGTCTAAAGGTGAGTAAGCCTAGAAGGTGAAAAGAAGCTAAGTTATGGGATCTTTATTCAAGTGGGGATCCACAAACTGACCCAGATCTTTTATGAAGGGATTAAATGAGAGCAATTCTATCCAAACATAAAATATGGTGAACTATTCCTAAGTAGATCAAAGTCTAAGAAAACTCTGGTGGAGGTCTATTTCAACACTAATGTGAAATCGATCGTTTCTCTTGTTGTGTTGGTGAAAGACTAATCAATCCATCATGTAGTTAGTTTCCTTAAAAGCTTCCCTTAAGATGGTTAGAGAAATAATCGATGTTGTATCTCGTAAGGCTATTGACTAGAAGCCTTGAGGGCTCAATGCACTTGACTTATCCCATACATTAAATTAGTAGGAAGGATCAACTTCTTCGATGTGTTGAGCGAAAGAATCTAAGCTCCAAGTGTGCAATTTTTGGTAAGAATAACATGTGGTGTTGATGAAGTAAAAGTTGGGTTATGTTCTACAATTGTGCTCTAACTTAGAGCCTATAAATAGTGTTGGTCAATTGAGACAATAATATGGTGGTCATGGATGTTGAAGTCCAACAAGTGCATAAAAGCTCACTCATTCGATCAACTAGTCTCGTAATAGATTGCATTTGATTGTGAGACCAACACCTATCTATCTGTTCAATCCAACATCTTGATAGATAAGAGGGTGCAATAGCCCTTACAAAATGTATGACACGAGCACACATAGAACATTTGTTGGTGTAGATCTTTGTTTAAGCAGATAATATTCAAATGAGAGCTTTAACAAATGAAAGGAAGAAAGGTTCCATGCAAATGACACTTGAAAATGGGTTAGCTAATGGCAAGTGATGGAAGAAACCAGTTTAAGAGTGCCATTTGGCATGAAAATCTAAAGAACATCAAGTTAAAATTCTAAAGCTGTTACTTGGTGGTCGATGGAAATAGGAATTTATTTAGAGACATAGCTAGGGGCCTTGGTAAGAGTAAATGTTTTTTCTTAATAGCCTATTGTCCTTAAAAATGGCCTTGCTGGGAGTAGGGCCCAGTGTTTCAAAGAGTAAGACATGTTGAGCAATGTCTGATTCATTCCCAATAAACCTTAAAATTTTGGATGGGTGAGTTCCTTTAAGGACCAATCATACTAGTAACAACATAATTCCTCTAAGGTGAATAACCTTTCATCGATGGTGAAATTAAGTGAAGCTGGCAAAAGGTATTCATAATTTTTGGAAAAGGATTGGCCTAAGGAATGGGCACGAGTGTTGTAGTTCCAAACTCATCGATTATTAATGAATAATTCAAGCTACTTGTGCATTAAGAGAAGATAAATGACTGTTAATTGTTGGATGGATTATGAGTGGCCCCTATGTGGCCATTCCCCTAGTATTAAAAACTCAACTCAAAACTAGCACGAAGATGAGGAATCAAACTATTTAATTACAACAAGGCATTGTGATTGTTCTTAAGGATGCTCACACAATATGATTTTTGCCAAGTGCTCTCAATGTCAAAGTGAAGAAATCCAACAATTTCTAGGTAATTGATGGGAGTCACTATGACTCTCCTATGGTAACCTTATTATTAAATTTGTTATGCACATGAATAGATAAATGACATTGCCATTATCTATCTACTATCCAATGAAGCCTTAACGAAGGGAATGAACTTGGTTGAATTGGTAGAAGTTGCATTATTGAGGCTTGCATTGGTGACACCACATGCATTGGTGATGACTAATGGGATCCATATCTACCATGTCTTCAAACCTAGACCCAGAAGTCTGACGCTTACAAGTCTAAAGGTGAGGAAGCCCAAACATTATGCAAGGAAGCTAATTTATGGTGTCCTTGTTTAATGGGTGAGCCACCAACTATCCCTTATACTCTGTGAAGGGTTAAAGTGAGAGTAGACCTATTGAAACCTGAAAGTTGGTGACTATGCATGAGCAGGGCAAATCCTAAGGAAACTCTATCGGAGGCCCACAATGATACTAACATGCAAATCATTTGTCCTAGTTGAGTGCACAAGTGAAAGAATAATTGAAGCATCTAGTACTTGGTTTCCTTCAAAGTTTCCTTAAGGATAACTAGAGCCATTATCTGAGTCCTATTGAGTAAAGCCATTAACTAGAGTCATTGGAGGCTTATTTCCCTCGATATATTCTCACACCTTAAATAGGTAGGAAGCCTTGATTTCTTTGATAAGTTGAGCCAAGGAATCTTTCCTCAAAGTGTACCATTTTTATGTAAGTATGGCTATTGGTGTGGTATGAACTAAAGCATGATTAAAATGTCCAACTACATGCTAACTTAGAGTCCACAAAATGTGTTGGACAATTAAGATAGTAGAAAAAGAGGTCATGGAAGTTGAAATCTATTAAGGAGTGTGTGAGAACTCATGTTCTGAGTCAACTAGTACCAAAAATGGATAATAGTTAAGAGTTCAACCCACACCTCCCAGTTGATGCAATGTAATGGCCTGACTAGTAGAAGGGTGCAATAGTCATTACAAAATGTAAGGCATAAGTAAGTGTGAATGAGGACTTTCAAGAATAAAAAAAAGAAAGGCTCCATATGAATGATACTTGCACATGGGTTAGTACTAAGAGGTAGAGGAAACTAGTAAGAGATTACAATTTCATATGAGCTTTTCAAGGAATTTGAGTAAAAATTCTATAGTTGAGATTTGGTAGTTAATGGCAATAGCGATTGGTTCTAAGATGTAAGTACGTGACTTTGGAAGTGTTGGCTTTTCTACTTACTATCGGCCCTAGAAATGACATAGCTAGAGGTAGGGCCATGTAGATGGCAGAGACCATATGTTGGGAGGTGTCTGATGTGCCGCAGATGACCCTTGAAGTTTAGGAAAGTTGAGTGCCTTCAAAACCAATTCGTACTCATAATGATACCATTTCTCCAAGTTGAACAACTTTTGCTCGATGGTGAAATTTAGGTAAGGGAAGTTGACAAAATGGATTTGTAACTTTGGGAAAACAATTGGCTCCATGGGAAAAGCATGGGGTTCTTAGCACAAAGCCATTGATTGTTGATGGACAACTCAAGCTCCTCATGCACATAGAGTAGGTTGATGCATGTCAACTAGCAAAAACGTTTGGAGCAACCCGTATGGTGCCCTTTCTCAGGTATTGAACAGTTGACTCAGAATTGGTAAAAAAATTGAAGAATCTAACTATTTAGTTATAATAAAGCATTGTGATGGGCTTTAAAGATGTTCTTGAAATGTGATTTCTTCATAGTGCTCTGAATGTTAAAGTGAAAAAATTAAACAAAACACAGGTAAACAATGGGAGTCACTATGACTATCTTAAGGTAGCTAAATGCATCATCATCTAATTTGTGATGCACATGAATGGATTAATGATATTTCAACAACCCTATCTACTATCTAGTGAAACCAAAACAATGAGAATAGGCTATGTAGATCCAGCAAGGAAAGAAATCTTGCTTGAAAAGGTCAACCCTAGCAGAGCACATTGTAAGGTGGAAGATAGATTGGGGTGGAACTTCTGTTAAACAATAATGAAGGTGTCCTAAGTTGATCAATGAGAAAAAAATCCATGTGCAACAAAATATTAAAATCTCATGTGATTCCAATTTGTAGTGTGAATAAAAGCCAAGAAAGCAAGGCCTATCAATCCTTTGGGCTTTCAAAATTTGAAGCTAAAGGTGTAGAAAAGTTATTGTAAAGATAACTGGTTTGTGGTAGCCAAGCACTCACAGCAATGTAACTTTTTTATCTTTTGATGTTGGCTCTTCTGATCATTGTGAAGAATAATTCACTAAGTGTTGGCTTATTCATCCTCCAATTAGGAATGTGCGTTAGGTTTAGACCACTATAGGAGAAGTTAGTTCCACTTGTTTGACGAATGCGTCATGATAATAGCCAATCTAGTATTAGAGAAACTATTAATTC
Source organism: Vanilla planifolia (assembly GCA_023846275.1). Classification (NCBI taxonomy): domain Eukaryota; kingdom Viridiplantae; phylum Streptophyta; class Magnoliopsida; order Asparagales; family Orchidaceae; genus Vanilla; species Vanilla planifolia. Next base: position 473,186 of record JAIUJO010000247.1, on the reverse strand, counting down.
ACACAGTTGTTCATTGCACTTGTCTTAAAAGTCAATGGTGTGAAGTTATCTTGTGTAGGAATATGATTGAAGGTCTTTAAGTTAGAATCCAATCTTTAATGTGATACTTAGGCTCTTTGTTCACTTATTAGCAAATAATAATGGCTTCATTGCCCAAGGGTATATGACCATGGGCTCGCCTTGTGTTTCAGAAAGTTATATGTATTAGCACTATAAGAATGACAATTACGTATGAGCATTGGGTAGAATCCTTTGTAGATCACATAAATTTGCAACAATGGATTATATGTGGTAAAGTGGCCTTGCTACAATGATTCATTGAGATCTTACCTTATGTTGTAGTAGTTTGTCCCCTCAAAGACATCAACATCATAAATGTTTCAAAACACCCCTTGCTCACTTGTAGGCTTGCTTGCTTGCTTAGTCTCTTGTTTGCTTGCTCTACATGCTCTATTTATTGTAATATTTCATGTAGAACTTCACGTGGTAATTTTTCTGATGCTTTGTATGATACTTTTTGCGATACCATAAGATTAATGTCGTATTCCTCACAATGTTGTTCGCAAAAGTTAGATGGTGCAATGTAGGAATTATAGTATTTTCCCTTTCTACAAATTTTCGTGTTCCATTAACCCAACCTTGTGTCGTAGTAGATTAATCACCACAAACCCAAAGACATCACATAGGGTTGAAAATTTTCTCTCGATTGCTCACACCCATTATTAAAGTAGTACCTATCGTGGTTCTATATGTGTGGCAAAACGTTTCACTTTTTATACATTATTCATCACTTCTCATTACTTGGGTACGGTGGTGGTGTCACTCTATTGGGAGATTTGCCTTCTTCCTTTATGGAATTGTTGCAAATTGCGATCTACAAGTGGCAATTTTTGACATAGTATGGCTCGCATCAAACAGTAACATAAATGGTGTAATATGTATAAGGTTTTGTGAATGCATTGCTATGGCCCAGGCCATAAGTTGAGGCAATTTTGCTCATGGCAGAGTACTTGGCATAATATAGCACTATGCTTGCACAGGTAGCCAGTCCACGTGCACCCTTCTACCTCTTTTGTATGTGTTTTTTTGGGCCAAAAATGTGTAACTTTTTTTGGTAGTTTTACATTGCCAATAGTTGGATAAAGGATAAGGTGATACCATATTTGGGCACTTGCCCTCATAGAATTATTATAATATGCAATCCATAAGGGACAATCTGCAATAGAATTTGACCCACAATGAATTGAGAATTGGATGGTGCATTATGTGCTAGAATTTGTACATGATGTGATGCTACCTTAGTTGCACACTAACAATGGTGCGAGTGAGGCAAAGCACTTGTTGCACTACAACATTATTCAGGCATGTTGAAGCTAGTCCTCTTGTGCCCTACGATAACCTATGCGCATGGTGACTTGGATACTTGTTGTTCATTTTTGAAGTTCCACTCTTCATGCTCTACATTATGAATTATGGTATGTAATATTTCTCATGTTGTAGTGAAATTTTTGTGCTTCCATGTGTGCACTATAGCATCTTTCCAATCCATTCTCTTGTCCCTGATAGTGTTACATGCGATGGTATCCCATTGTTTGGTGTGGTGGCTTTCTTGACACACTTCATTTTGTGCCTGAAATATGTAACTCTTTTCAACAATTGTCATCATTTAGAACTACTAATGCAGGAATGAGGTGCCATTTTAATGGTGACTTGACTTGGTGTAATGTCTAATTGTCGTACTTCTTTGCCACTCTATACTTATTTTTGTGGTATTTGTCTATGCCACATTGAAACTTTAGTAGTGCAATGTGCACACAACCATTCTTTTGTTGAGCTTATTGTTGCCTCTTCATGATGCAGCTTATAGTGTCAAGCCTTACTCGTGTGTTGTGTCTTCCTGTGCATCTGGTATGTGGGGGCCCAACAAATGTGACTTTTAGTTCTTCAATTACACATTTTTAAAGTGATTGACATGATGTTTCTTGGTGCTTGGCCAAGTTTTAAGTAGATAGTTTTCTTTCTTTCTTTTCATTGATCTTGGAGAAAAATTTTTTAGATCCATAAGTCATGCTAAACATCCTTGATTTGGAAGGTGCAATACTTTTTAGTCATTTAAATGGTTGCATAATTTGTGTGTGCCATTATGGATCATTTGTATGCCTATGCAACTTTTCTAATGCTTGTTTCATTTTAGACCAAGTAGGTGCTAGCCAGGCCCTTCGTTCATAGGGACCCTTTATGCTTCTTATTGTATATCTTTGAAGCTCTTTGGGCCAGAGAATTTGATTGGATTGAGACATCATTTGCACAATAGAAGTTTTTTGTGATGCTACTTCTTATGACTTTCCAACCTCTTCATATTGTCATACATTATGTCTAGGGCTTTGCCATGTAATTGAACCTTCCTAAGGAGGAAGTTCATATATTCTCTACATTTTAATCATATGGATAAGTTGCACTAAATTATTTTGTTAACACCACACTTCTCTTATGAGGAACTATTAGGAATCTATAATGTTATTGAATGTGTAATCATCCCTACTGTCATGTTTGCTTGGTCTTCGAAGTTACTCATTCTGGTCTTCATTTTTTGCCACAAATGGTTGTCGTCAATGAATGCTACTGTCGAAAGGCAACATTTTAGAAATGAAGGTATGGTATCCTAACTTGGGATCATTCGCTCTTTCTTTATGGAGTGTTTCTAGACATGATGAACATATCAACACTCACGTGAAGTGCTACTAGGCATTATAATTTTGTATTGCTACTAATCAATCCTATCATTAATCATATGCTTTTCCCAAAGATTAAGCCATGTTTGTGCATGTATGAACAATGTTAGACATGGAAAATATTAATGGTTGAATGAATCAATTATAATTTGCCTGATGGTAAATGTTGCTTAAATAACCAATATAATTCCCGAGCTAATATATGCACTAAACCCTATTTTTTGGATGGGAAGCATTTATATTCACTCACCTCATTGACATTTTAAGATGACTTGGTAGATCACATGACCTTTGTGCTAATGATAATAAGTTAAATTTCTTACATATCAATGTTTGATGGTTGCATTTTTGGCCTATTTCGGTGGTGATGTACGATAGAGAGTTGCGGTTTAATATCAGAGAGGAAGCCTGAGAGATGATTACCATATCCAAGGAAGGTTGTAAGCACAAAAATTACCCAATTTTGACACAAGAAGGAAGTAAATATATAATAATAATGGGATCCAATGGTCTGGTAATTGGAATGAGACAATATATATCCTTAATGAGAGTCCATTAGAGGTAAATGCTGGTACTTGTCACCATGGTACATTCAGCTCTAATAGTATATTTTTAAGTTTTTGTTGTTAAGGACATAGTCAGACCTTGGTTTGGCTCTGCGAGTCAGTCCTCCTTTTTGTGTGAACAACCCACCTTGATCTTTTTTTTTTGATGTTGTGTCTAGCCTTAGCTCGTTGGTCACTCCTAAAAGATCATTACTTTGAGAAAATGAAGGTGTTAAAGCAAGCTAGACTCTTGACACATGAGCATGGGATGACATCACAAAATTTTGATTCTATTGTTGCATTCAGGATCATAGTAAAATTCAAAGTGAATGCAATGTGCATTCATGTTTCATATTTGGAGGTGCAATTCTTTGATTTATGAAAGATAAATCACCATGAAAATATTTTCCAATGATGTTTTCATTAATCAGGAATGAAAGTAGGGGGGCTGAAGACAATTAGATCTCATCCATGTGTCGACCACAAAAATTTCCAACCAAGGAGAAGAGAAAGTTTCTCTTTGTACTCCATTTGTATCTCATGAAAAATCAAAGTATTTTGGTTCCTTGTTAAAGTAATGGTCAAAGGCTACATCATACACTCCATAAGGAGGCTGATATATAAAATAATTAAAAAGAGAAAGTTAAAATGATTTGGGAAGAGCCAATCCCAAGTCCCAAACAAAATCACACAAAAGTGTGTGATAAGAAACCTAATCTATAGCACAATTACCTTGGTGCTCTATATGGGATGTTTGAAGAACTTCATACCCAACACAAAGGTATTGACATTATGGTTAGAATATTGTTTGCTTCAGGCAAAACTTACTAGTTAATTATAACAATAGCTATAATTGAATCTAATTCATTCATCACTATGATGACATAGGAACTAAAATTCTTAGAAGTTCCATTACTTCAAGAAAAGAAAAAACCTCCACCACAAAAGCAAAATAGGAAACAAAGGTGTCTTCAATAATAGTACTAGGTTTATGTATGTGATCTCGTGCAACAATAACAATTCCAACTATGAAGTTCTGATGCACAGTTATGTCACAAAAAAAATTTAATCCAACCCATTGGAGGACCCCAATAAGATGTAATAGATGGCCCATTAAGGCCTCCAAAGCTACCAGTTGATGTGATCAAAGAGTTGTAGCAAGTAGCTAGAATGCAATTGTTTCATTGAGGTGTAGTTGAATTTAATACCTTTTCTACATGGGCCTACAAATTCCTATCACATCGAAGTGGACTAAAGATAAAGAAGCATTGTTAATTGCTTGAGAAGTTGTATTATTTTCTCATTCATACACCTCTAATTAAGGATACCAAAGAAGGATGTGAAATTCATACAGTTAATTCCACAAAAGATGAAATCTTTTACAAAGATATTTTGACAAGAGTTCTTTCACAATATGACTATCCAAAAAAAATGTTGCAATACCACTCATAAAAAGTTTAGACATCTTAATCCATTTTTTAAAAAGTCAGGTGCGAGTCTGAATTAATGCTAATTGCCATAAGAAATGTTTACCTGAGATTGCACTTGCATTTTCCAAACTCATATGACCTCTTTCATTGATGATTATAGCTTATATACATGCTATTGTATAGTCTCATTTGTATCCTCTCTTAATTTGAAGTACAGCACATCCATTTCATTTAATTAAGCCCAAGGAGAATACAAAATCTAAAACTAGCTACACTACAAATGTTATATTCTCCACATCAATGTTAAGATAGGTTGGCCAAGTGGTAATAAGAAAGATGTTATGCCAATTATCCAACAAAAAGGAAACAAAATTATCTACAACATTCTGCCAAATTGTATTGTTTTTGTTTTAGAGGGCCGCAATTTTAAATAAATTAGATCTATGAGAAGCACTAGGGGAAATATGAAAAATATTATTTGTCATGAAGAATTTGTGGACGAAGGACTAAACCCACAAAAACACATCCCAAGAAATAGTTTGCCTACAATGTTTTGCAACCAAAGCTGACTTCCAGGTCGACAAAACTATGAAATTAGAGTCCCTCATAATCTTTATACGCAGTTACCATTTCCTATGAAGAATATTGTATTATGTTATTGTCATTTTATCTACTACATAAGTGATGACAAACAATTCCTTCAACTTTGCTATAGTGTACATAAGAATTAATGTGTGAGCTAACTAGTAAATAGGAATAATAACAAACACTATGTTAATCATGACAATATGGCCTATCATCAATAGTGCCTTATCATGCATTTTGACAAACAATTTCAACATTATTTAAAATAAAATTAAAGCTTTTTTCTTCTAAGGTTTTGTTGTAGCAATTGGAATTCATAGATTTTTTGATTTAGTGGCATGATGCATATGCAGGTTTTCTACATTTGTTTTTCATTACTTTGTAAATCATGTTGTAGATGCTAACGAGAATAAATTACTCATGTTTGGATGCTTTTTCAGCTTTAAGGATGAGTGTGACCAGTATGTCATTCCAACATTTTGACATAATGCCATCTTTAAATAAATGTTTCACTATTGTATGAATTTCTACTTATGTGATCTTCTAATAACCATGCACAAACTCATATGAGATAACACCCATGCTGAAGAATTTATTTCTTTTGATGGACACCTCGATAGAACCAATCCATCATCATTGATTGGATCCACAAGTGCAATCATTTTTTCATTATTAATAGTTATAAAAATCTAGAAAGGTAGAGGAGGCTCTTATTGGACATGGCTACACCACTCCTAGATGAAAACTTACATAAGAATTTCTTTTATCTATGTTTGGAGGCCACTAGTTGACCAATGACACTTTGAAGATTGTGGATATAATTACTCGTCAAAGAAGAGGTGTCTATCACTTAGAAAAAACATTTTCTTGTGGACCAATTAAGTTTAGCATGCCATCATCACCATGCTTCTTCTAAAACCATGGCTATGTGATAAGAAGCAATGCATTTTTCTAAAAGATCATGTTTCAACTTAGTTAAGTGCTTTGTCGGTTCTTTAAGTTTAAGCTCCTATATTTATTATTTCAAATAGAAAGGATAATAAGAATGCTTCAAAATTTTTCTGCACAACATTTCTTTAATATTATCAAAGCACTACTAAGTTTTGGTGGGTATACTATTCATAGATTTTCCCCTAATTATCCTTTCAAGCTACACTCACTACAATAGTTGATTAGGGAAAGTATGACTAGATCCTTTCAAATTAAGTTCTCCTTTTAGTTTTACCTATTAATGAGTGTTTAAACAATATGAGTAATACACAATGGTTTGAGCCAATATGAGGGAGATATCTAACAGTTGTACTTAAAAAAGACTAACATATCATAGATATTTAGGAAGTCTCTATCCAACCTTGATACAAGCATTCCTCTCTTTTTTTGCACCAAGTAAATCGGTTCTTAACAAAACACACGTCATTTAGTTCCAAATCTGGAATAAAGCTAGAAAGTTCATGTTGAGACTACTCACAACTAAATTGTTTCCCTTTTTTATCTTCCTATGCAAGGAAGGCATTAAAGGCTCGTTAAAAAAGTAGCATTCCACAAAGTTTTATAGTATTTCTAATTTGGTCCAAGTTGTTTAGTAGTTTCTATAGTCTTTTGATTCATATATAGCACAACACTTCCAAATCTTATTACTCCCAGATCTTACCTAGATATTAACCACCAGTGAGGAGTAATATACAATCTAAAGCTTGACCCAATTCCTTCATAGTACCATAATAGCTTTAGAATACTTGGTCCAAGATTGAATAAAGTAGTTACAGTTTCTACCCAAAATTTTTTAGCCACCTTACACCAATTAATGGTGTCCACATGAGTTTCTAATAGAACAAGCACAAAGACCCTATTGTTCCTTATCAAATGCTACAAGTACCTATGGGATTTCACTACTTTGATCCGATAGATATCCCACTCTAAAAATGAAATCATAATTTATTAGAAAAAATACATTACCCCTAACAATAATAGTTCTCTTTATTGTGCACCTTATCCTTACCAAATCTATATTTTTGAGGTATAAAAATTTAGAATAGCATATAGAACTTAAGAAAATTCTTGAACTTGGTCACAAAATTTTGATATGACAAACTTTCTTAACTTAAGTTCCTAAAGCTCATGTCCATAAGAAAGAAACTTAGCTAACTATGTGCAACCCCTTTATCAAACAATCATAATAGTTGATGGATCCTATCATATTAATAATCAAATAGTACATTGAAAACCAACCAATGTAGCAACCATCCACAACCATAGCAAAATAATGCCACATCTTGACTTTTAATTAGGTTACACCTACTTGGCAAATTGGGGTACCCAATCTTTATATTTTTGGGAATGTACCAGTAACTTTTGAATAGATTATTTGCATCTTATATTACTTTATATTCATAGTTGCATTAATCAATGTATCTTACTATAAAGCATTCAAAATCCACACTTGAAATTGAAGTTAAGTTGTAGCTCCTAACCATGTTGTAGCCTTTAAGAAAGCATTTTACTTCTTGTCTTACAAAATAGTGAGTCCAAATGGAACAAATCAGATTTTCCAACTTAGTAGTCATGACAAAATTTTGTTCACTCAACCTCTAGACAAAGCCTTTTTGACCTAGATTACCCAATGCTAATAGGTCACCCTTTGGAAGCACATAAAAAACTTCCTAAACTCAAGCAGAGAGGGGTGCTCACCACTGCCCCAACTTTGAATTCTACTTGATTTGTGACAACACAAATCTTTGAGAAAACTATTTGTTGATTACCCATATTACAGTCTAGAGTGGTTGATCAATACATTCCTAATTCAAGGTTCCGATCGATTGATGTTGAGAAAACAAAGCCACACATGATTCAAACTATATTATCTATAGTAAATAAATATTTAAAGAAACAACTTCCAAGTAATAGGATTAGCATATTTTGTTGAAATCCAACTCAAAAAATCTCCTTTCATAGCCCACAAATAATATCATTGTAGGCAAAATTATTGTATCAATATTTTACTTCAGTGCCAACAACTTTGAGCTAAGAAATGGCTCTAGTCCACATTGATGCTAATCCCCACGATAACATACTCATTGGATTTACTAAGATATACACAAGGCCAGATTGAGGTTGGAACACTTATCCTTATTAATAATTTAACAAAATTCATGTAGGTACACCATATGAAGTTTTTCTCAAATCTAACAAACCATAAAATATAGCTGGAATCTACGACAGCAAAAAGATACAAAAAAGCTCTATTTTTGCACAATAGTTCTTTTAATGACTAATTTTATGAGACTCTGAGGTAATGTTAGAGTTGTTGGTATATGAGATGTGTTCACATCAATCTATATAACAATAGCCAACAAAGTTCACTGACCTTTCGTTAGCAAAAATGCTAAGCACATTTAATGAAATCAATAGTAGCAAATAGTTTCTCAAACAAAACTCCATTGATTATAACATGTCTAACGCTCGCCTCTGTAATGAATAATGGATAAATTTGTAAGGCTATCATTATCCATAACTTGTATAAAAGCTATCTTTCCTTCCCGTCCTCACAATTATTGCAATGCTCAAGCCTAGCCTACTCCGTAATCTAAAAGTAGTCCTAATGCAAGAAACCCATTACATCAAAAAATCTGTGACATGTAAGCTTCAAGCTAGCAATGCCAAAGCAATAGTGCGAAAAACTACTTATCCCCAACCTGCCACACTCATAGCATCCTTTATTCACATTAAGGTAAAATGATGAGCAATCATAAATACAGTTTACAGGTGATCCTACTAATAACATAAACATATGGTCATCCTTTAAATTTCTTGGATAAGTGAAGCAATTGCTTAATGCTTTGTCCAATCCTATATTCACTTGTCTTGCCACAATATTTGTTTTTTTAGTTTTCCAATTTACTCAAAAGTTTCCTTACCCTATATACATTTTTCGTTTTCCTTAGCTGGACAAAAATAATTCAGCAATACCTTTGCCCTTTCCACAAGCACCAAGTATGACCACTTCAATTGATGGACTATAATTGCATGAGAATTACACATACTTCTCCAAATTCTAAAACTATGTGAGTTAGTAATCGACAAGACTTTCCTGCACTCCCAAGCTGCTTGATGGATTATGCCTTTTATTAGCAATAGGTTGAACCTCTCCCTACTTTTCTTACTTTTATAACCAATTAGGGTTGAATTTACTTACATTGTATTATTCTTGCCTAGTATAAGACCTACCCCTCCACATTACTTGCATCGTATCTTCATTTTTGTCTTGCTTTCCTAGCTGCCACCTACTTATATAATTACCTATTACAGTCCTCCTTTATTGTGTTACTACAATCAATCTCCTTTTCATTGACTAAACTACTATCCAAGGTTAGCAGTAGTTAGTATCGATTCACTGGGTGTGCATGATGTAAAAGCATGTCCTCCATGCCACACTTGAAGCAAATAGTGGATAATATCTCATACTCAAACCACTTAAAAAGACTAACTTAGGGATTCATTAATAAACATTCCTACTTTAAGAAATTTGGAAAATCCATTCTAACACATACCATAGTAAAGAGTGACCTTTACATATCTATTATAGCCTTCCATCAAAATAGAATCCCTTATAGCATTGGTAATGCATAATAGTTTCTTCGTGTCTCATTAGACAAGTGAGAGCATAGGAAAAAGTGTTCTGATTAGAGGATAGGTAGTCATTGTAGGTTTTGTTTAAATTCAAATGTCCACATATCTAACCTTAATGTAATGCTATTAACCGACCAAGATCCTTCAAACCACACATTCTCTATGTACAATTGAGTATAAGTCTAGATAGAAACTCTCATTTATGAAGTATAGGACCCAAAATCCTCTAAAATGGGCACACCTATGCTACAGTATTTTGTATATCCTTGAAATGACAAATGATCTCCATAAACTCCATCCATCAGGTTGAACTAGTGGTAGCGAATTTGACATTCACAAACGTCATTCAATACGTGTATTTCATCTTTAATTTTGAAAGACATATCCTTTGGTGCCAACATGCTAACATGTAAATTGGTTGGTCTTTATGAGTAGTTAATGAAGCAAACTTCCCATCAATGTCAAATTAACAATGTTCGTTCTCCCTCTTTTGGGCACCCCCTCAAAGTTGACTTTAAATAGATTGAGTGATTCAAGTTTGTTATTTTGAGAATAATCTTCCATGACCACTATAGAATTTTTACAAGAACCCTCAGCATTGCCAGAAATCACCCACATCATCACCTTTGGGACATGGAGACTTCTCCAATGAGTGGAAATATAATTCTGCTTGTTTATTCTAATCGAGTTCACTATTTGATGAAATTAGTTTTTGTCTTCCAAATGTGTCCTTAAGTCCATAAGAAATTCCCTTATTAATGCACCACATAACCCCCAAAAAATACCTTTGTCATACCCAGACAAATTCAAACAATAATAAGCCTTTTTTAACTATAACTCTTACACTTATAGCATTACATTCCTCTATGCACTTCTCTAAATTCTATCAGTAATGTTTGCTAGTGTTCTAACAACAAGAAAAATTCTAGATTTTTGAATGTTCATCTAGAGCCTATTAGGGTCAAAAGTATTAGTAATTGGGATCTAAATGTCACCACTATCCATTTATGATGGGGATAATTAAATCATACTACCCTTTATTTCGTTTGCAATCTTATAGGATTTAGTTCCCATCATAGATCATTGCACCTTATTATGTTCTCAAAGGATTTTTAATTCCAAGTATATTTCAAAATTTATTCGAGCTAGAAAAAAAATTTACGATGCCCAAATCATCCTCTTAGTGACCTGGAAGCATAAGCAAGAAACAAACTCTGCTAATGTGGTCTTCATCCATCACCATCCTTTCCCTTTCTTCAGCTCCCAATGTCATTGACCAAAAAACTATCCATCACCTTCTGTACATATAGTAGCATCCCCCACATTCTCTACACCAGTCAATCATGTTCATATGTCTCCATACGTCTATACCTTTAGGTTCTTGAAAAAGAAATGATTGAAGTCTACATCATACTCTCCTTAAGGAGGGTAATCATAAAATTTTGAAAAAGAAAATGTTGAAGTAGTTTGGGATGGAGAATTTCTCACTTCCAAATAACATCACAAAAAAAGCATGACGAGTGATCCAATTCATAGCATTGGTGCATTGGCACATTTTGGGGAACAATTTTAAGACAACGTATGCTGATCATATGCAATAGCACTATCGTAGGAACTTCGATAGTCTTTAGACAAATGCAAATAGTTCACTATAATAATAGCTATACTAAAGTCTAATTCAATCATGAATACCTAGACATTACAAAGTAGAATTTAAGGCATTCCATTACTTCAAGAATGACCATAGTTTGTAGGGCAAAAGTTGGACTTGAACCCAAAGATTTTCCAACAATAGTAATACACCACTCATTTCATCTTAGATAATAAAACAAATTCCAACAGTGAGATCATATTTTGTAACTACATCAAAATTTATTTTAGCCCAATCCATTAAAGGAGAAGTCATCTTAGACTTAACAAATAGCTCATCAAGGCCATTGGAGCTCCAAATAGATGAAGTTGGAGAGTTGAATAATGTAGCAGTAGTAGTAGATGCAATTCAAATATTTCATTGGAGTGCAGCTGAACTAAGAACTTTACCTATTTGTGGTTGCAAATTCTTGTTAAGCCAATGGTGAAATAATGCCAATGCTACTCAATGATATGAGAAGTAGTAGCCACCAACACATTCACATAAATCTGGCTAAGAAGCTTAATTAATAAATAAACAACATTGCCATTCACATTACCAATCTTGAAATTGTCACTTGTGAAGCTCCATTTTAACCCCACTGATAAAGCTCTAACTTCTTCGTACCTTTTGCATTAATCCAAGAGCAAGTAGGAAGAAGATTTAACATTAATCACTGCAAGAAAATGTTAACCCAAATCTATAGCTACACCTTCTGAATCAGTGTGACATCCGTCTTAGTAGAATTTTGTCTTGTATTCTTGGTGCTCTAAATGGTCTTTGAGTATAGCACTGTATCCTTATCTAAGTTAGAAGTACAACATAGTCCCTTCATTTGCTTGAGACTGAGGGGATTATAGAATCAAACTGCCAAATTTTATACAAATAAATTCTATATTTTGTTGTGATCCCACACACCACGCTCCTTAAACAACTTTGTTATAGCCATCAAATAGTCCACATCCATGTCAAGATAGGTTAGCTACCAAGCATAAGAATGATGCCAATCTAATCGTCAAATAAGAATGATTAATTTACTTGCAAATGATGCACCATAACACATAAAAACTAACTTCTTTCATAAAGTTCTTCAACATAAAGAATTGAACCCATAAATAGAGTTTCCTAGCAAATAACTGGTGCTCTTATGGTGTTAGTCCTAGCTTAAATTCCTTGATTTTTGCACCTTAATATCTCACTCCAAATGATTATTGCTTTGAAGAAAATTTCTCATTTCACATTAATTTTATTTTCTTAGAGTTGACAGTGCTCTATAAAATTTTGTAGAGAATCCATCCATCAAGTTTGCAATTATTATTTTACCCCAAATTAGCTATACAATCCTAATTGTCTATGGGAATGAATGTCATACATTTTTAAATTGGCTACATTTACCCATTCTTTCAATAGAATACAATTTGAGTTGAATGTGTAACAGATAATGAATTGAGCCAATATAGGGATGATGTGATATGGTAATATTTGGATACTCCTAAATGCCCTCAATGAACACAACAACTTTAACCAATCTATCATAACTAAGAGAACTATCATCCTTGATATTGCACTAATTATAATTATTTCAAGTTAAACCCAACTTAGTTGATTGTATATCTTATAAGAAACTAGAGAATTTATGCAACAGTTACCCACTCAAAACATTTTTCTCTCTTTTACTATTCTATGCAAAAAATAAATATTAAAATCACTTGCAACACTTAATGGGCCTCTAAGTGTTTTTGTTTCTCTAATTTGATCCCATGCCACATTACGAGTAGCATAATCCTTGGAAGCATACTCGAGACGACATCGTTGAGCTTGTTAACTTCTTGCTTGTCTAAATTAACACAACTTTTTATAAGGCCTTAAAAATGTATAACTCCACCCAATTTCTCCATAGCACAATGATGCCATTAGATATGCCCACTGAAGACTAAACATAGAACTCCTAAGTCCTAAAGGGAAGTCTTTCCACATCTTGCTTATCAAACTTCTCCACTCTAGTCTCCACCAAAGCAATTGCTGATATTCCATGTTCCATTAGAAATGGCTATAGAAAACCCCTCTATTTTGTTGCCCTTATTCCCTACAAATTCCGAATATCTAGCACAACCATATAAAATTAGGTGGTGCCATTATAATTACTTAAATAAACACCCAAAGGATTTGGAAATAGCTAGCATATAATAACAAAGATAACATAACACTACATGAGTAATAACATCACAAAGTGGGTTAGGTAATTAGATTACTATCATACCATCCACAAACATGTTCTATCCTATATGTGAATATTCATCTATTCACTTTCACTTTATGTTCTGTCTTGACTATACAACATATATTCCAGGTAATCACATGCTGTCTTAGCCCCTTGCAAAGACTGTTTTAATAGCTAGCTGTTCTCTCATAAAATATTAGAACATCATAGCTCCTAAGATGTTTGTTTCTATATATGTTGTCATACTTTTGCTTTTATTGTTTGGTGGCCAATTGCACTTTACTCTTTTGATGATAACATTCTGGTTTCATTATACCTTGCAATTGTAGTAGTTTGTCATCCACTGTGTTACCATTTTTATTACTACAAGTTCTCGATGCACTTCATAATTTAATAGATCTATTTACCTGTTTGGCCCTACAAGTTTGCTCAATTTCCATCTCAATTGGTTAAACATTTCAAATTTGATAACTATAGAGCAAGCTTTACAATCATTTTTCATATATACTTTATTAAATACACTTTTATTTGCTCCTCCCACATAACAAAGCAAAGTCACTTGGTTCCTCTTATAAATACAATCCTTAGAAACATGTTGTTCTATCTCATTGTGCATATAATATATACTTCTAGAAGGCTCATAACTATATACAATTTGCATAACAAAGCTTCCAAAATATTCAAACCTATGTGCTCTGAAATGCCTAAGAAAAAAGAAGCATGGTTTATCTTCTAACTCCTTTGCATGGAATTGCTAAAATTTGAACTTTTGTCAAGCCCCACAACCCATAAAATTTGCAAGGCAAAGCTCCTATATTTTTTGAGTCTATGTAAGTTGAGTTGCTTGTACAACAATGATGTATCGATAATTATTGGTTCGTTCTTAGCTTTTTCCACTACATGTAAGTGGTTCATTTAATCCATATGCATCCAAATAGTGTTTGCCTCAGCTAATATCATTAAACATTTGCTCCAATTGACACCTTAACCTTCCATCAAGTTTGATTTCTGAGAAATAACTCTAGACACCCCTAATTACATTACATCTCCACGAGAGTACTACACTTCTTCCATTCTACTCCTACTAAATAATACACTTAAGTAAAATTTCAATGAAGCCATTTCATGTTGTCTCCCATAATTCTAAAAAAAAAAACATTTCATAACATTCTTCAATGACACCTATCCAAATTATCCCCAGATTTTAGCTGCATAGCACTTCAAAGACTTTAACTCCTTCCTATAGCTATCGATCTTGCTTATTCACATTTTGACAAGCTTACTACCACTTGCAAAGCTATTTTGAAGTTCTTGTAGCATGCTCCCCCTCAAAAACTTACCCAAATTGTTATACTTTTCCCAATATGTTTCAAATAAGCGACCTCAATGTGACAGTAAGTAGTGAAGTATCGATAAACAACCCATCTCAATTGTTTTCTATAGTGGTGGCACAATTGAAATTTTTGTATAACAACAAAAATTACAACAAAATTCAATCACACCATAATATCATCAAGAATAAGGAAGTAGCAAACATTACTAAAGCTAGTTCTCCTATGTATAGTTTTTAATATTTTGAAATTAAACATCTAAACTTCTAGGGTGTAACATCTCCCTTTAATCCATATCATGGGCATTGCATAACTACATTATTCCAAGGGGTGTTTACCCACATCTTGAGATATGGCTGGCTCTTTTATGGTGAGTTAGCTAGCATTCTCCTCATATTTAACCTATGTACTTGAGGAATACTCCATGCTTAATTACAATTGCACTTAGACGTCTCTTACACTTTTATGCTCATTAAGCCCTTCTTCTTCTTCTATATTTATGTTTTTAATGTTTTCTTTCTCTTCCAACGTCTTAGTTTTAGTAACCCACTCAAGTGTTAATGTTCCTCCTTTTCTCCCATCAACTTTGGACCTTGAGCTCCTTATATATCTTGGTTTTATATTTCTTTCCAACTTTCCTCCCTCAATATTCTTCTGCTTTCTTTTGAATTTCAAATTTCAAATCCTCCTCAATTGTGCCTTTTGAAATAATCATTACTTTTCTAAGCTGTACTACTGTCCATGGTCTTAAACCATGACACCTATCCTCTCACTAGCACTTTTTTTTTATCTTTGTCAACTTGCTAATGAGTTTCCTCTATAAGTCAGATTTTTTTTTACATAAGTAACAATAGGAGCATTTTGCATTAACATACTAGATGGAGACATTTTAGATGCATGGCCAATATTCCTAAAAGTAAAGATAATTAAGGGAAACCCGTCTTACTGAAATCTTTTAAATGACCTACTTAAAATTCTTTTGAGCCACTTCCCTACTTTAAGTGGTTTTGATAAGTCAAATATTGCACAAGCTCTAGTAAGGGATGACCTCTCCATATCAATCATCTATTCATCTATTAGTATTGGATTCTTAAATGCCTTAGCTATTTGGGGAATATTCTTCGTAATTGGGTTTTCATGGGAAGCAAGATCATAAGGTTGAAACTTACATAAGTTGACGAATGGGCACCTCAAGAGTATTGCCTAATGCTTAATTTAACTCAACACAAAAAATCTTATGAGGTCCGAACATAGCAAGAATCTATAGATTGAGAGCTTCTTCTTAAATCCATAATTTGCGATGCATGGCCATTCTTTGTTGGTGGAGAGATTTGTCAATCTAATTTAGTTATCAAGTAAGACCTCTACTTGCTAAAGTTTATGCTAGCCACATGCCACCTTTGGGTTCTAAGGCAGCATGATTACGAGGCTGAAACTTAAATAAATTGATAAAAAGAAACCACAAGGAGTGCAGTAGTTGAGCTTGAAACTTACTTTCGCTTTACAAATGCAAACTTATCAGCTCCAGACATAGCAAGGATTGATAGATTAAGTGCCCTTTGATGATTTTATTGGTGAGGGTGCATTGTCATTTTCCATTAGTAGAGACACTTTTTAGTTAATTTTATTAAGAAATAGGTCCACAATTTGCATAAAAACTATGTGGGATGCAAGGCCTATGACCAACATTTTATCAGAACTATGGTTGGTTAGGTCATACAAGTTTGAGGAAATAATAGGTCTATGATGCTCTTATAAATTTTTTGTTGCACATAAAATACATTGATGTATTAAATAAGTACATTACCTTGGTTAAATGGTCTACATAATCTATAAAAATTTCATTATGATGGGAATAAATAAATGTAATTATTAGTCTTCAATGAGAAATTCCTAGTAAGTGTTAATCTTTGCCCACATTGATTGCATAGTTGTCTTTTAAAAATAGTACTTAATGCTCTTACTAGTTGAATGGTCCAGTGAAGTGTTCAAATTGATGTGATGTTGGTCATCGCTCAAGACTGCTAATGTTGGAATGTGTTGTCACTTTAATAGGGACTTGGCTTGATGAATTGTGGAACTATCACATCTTGCTTGTCACTTTGGGCTTTATTTTATTCACTTTTTGCCCAAGTCATAGTGAAGCTTCATTGGTTGAAATGGTGCTTAGCCATGTTTTTGTTGAACTTGTTGTTGCCTCTGACTGGTTTAGCACATGGTGTCAAGCCACACCTCTAATTGTCTTTCTGTGCATGCAGAATGGCTGGCCGAAAATGTTGGACCTATTAGTTGTGGAATTGTCATTTTTTTGGTGATTAACAGTGCTTCATAGTGGTTAGTCAAGTTTTGAGCTTACAATTTGCCTGCATTATTGACGTTGATCTTGGACAATACATTTTGCAATTACATGAGTGTGCTCAACATTTTGATTTGGCTTGTGTACTAATTTTAAACCATTTTAATTATTCTTTAATTGGTTCATGCCATCATAGATCATTTGCATGGTTGTATCCCTTTTCTCAGGATTTTTGATACCCATGCGATGTGGGTGCTAACTAAGGCCTTCATCCTTAGTTAATCTCTTTATGCTTTTTTTTGTATAATTTTGAAGCTCTTTGGGCTAATGGAATTAGATTAGCATGAGACTCTTTTTCTCAGGAGATGTCTTTCGTGGTGTTGTACCTTATGCTTGGCTACTTCCTAATATTGTTAGTCATTTGGTGCAGGGCTTTATAATGAATTTAAACTTTCTTAAGAAGGAAGTTCATATGTTTCTTCTTTTAGATGGGTTGGTTCCATTCATTTATTTCATTGACACCACACTTCTCCTGTGTTGGAACTATAGGCACTCCATAATGCCATTGAACATATTATTTTCCTTGCTATCATGTCGATACAGTCATGGAAATCACTCCTTGTAATTTCTCTGCTATGGATGGTTGTTATCAAAGAATGATATTGTCAAAAAGCAATGCTTAGGAACATGGGGGATGGTATCCCATCTTGGGAGCATTCTGTCTTCCCTTGTGTTGCATCACTAGACATGTTGGATGTTAGAACTATGACATGAGGTGTTGCCAAGTGCCTTATTTTTTATTGATTCTAGGTTGATCTTCATAGTAGTACTTATGTTAAAGAGTACGCCATGCACGTGTAAGTATCAACAATTTACAAATGAGAAACTATGAATAGCTCAATAAAGCAGTTATTATTTTTTTGATGATACATGCTACTTGGATTACTATAGTAATTTTAAGGCTAATATATGCTTCAAACTTGGACTTTTAGAAGGGATACATTTGTTTGGCAAAAGCTTGATGCACCCTTTCTCTCAATACCTTAATGATTCATGATATCTTGTTAGATTGCATGGCCTCTGTGTCTGTGAAGCATGATTCAAATTTCTTCTCTATTAACTTTGTATTGTAGGATATGGGCCTACCAAGATGGTGATGGGTGATGGAAAATTAGGATTGGATTTCATAAAGGGAGTATACAAAATGGAAATCACATATGTGGAAGGTGGCAAGTACACAAATTACTTGATCCTAACATGAGATAAGAAGAATAATTAAGCTCCTTGAGTCTAAAAATTCGAATGAGTTTATAATCTAAATCCCTTAATGGGGATCCATTGGAGGGCATGTATGGTGCTAGGGATGTTTTCATTTGAAAGGTTAATCATTGCAATAATATTTGACAAGGATTTTTTTATTAATCAATAATTGAAGTTTGGCCTGAAAGACTATTAGATACCATCCTACTCTCAACCATAAAAATATTGATGAAAAATTAGCAGATGTTAGACATTGGACTCCAGATGCACCTTATAAGAAATCAAAGTATTTGGGTTTCTCTATGAAGCAATTGTTGAATCCCACATCATACTCTCCTTAGAGAGGTTCATGCATAATGACAAAGGTAAAATGGTTTATGAAGGGGCATTCCAAAATTCTAAGAAAAAAACAAAAGTGTGAGATGAGGGATCTAGTCTATAATGTTGTCATGCTCGCACTTTGTGTGCGAATTGTTTTAAACACTGCATAGCATTAATATATCTAATAGCACTATGGTATGTTCTTCTTTTTTGTTTAGGCACAAGCAATTTTTTCATTACATTAATGGCTATAGTAAAGTTTGATTCAATCTCCACTATTTAGACATTAGGAAGTAACATTCTAAGTAGTTCCATTGCTTCAAGAGTAGCAATAATCTCTATGCCTAAAGTTGCATAAAAAAAAATCTTTTTTGCAATAGTAATAAGTCTACATATGTCATCCTAAATAACAATGCAATTTCTAGCATTGGGATCAACCGACATAACTACACCATAATCGATTTTAGCCCAATCCATTGGAGGGGGGATCCAATAGATGGTAAAACTAGCTCGTCATGGCTACATGAGCTCCTTTTTGAAAAAGTTGGAGTTTTGTTACAAGTTGTAGTAATAGTAGCAATTTGAATATCTTTCAAAGCATAGTTGAATTAAAAGCCCTATCCTCTTATTCTTCTATATTCTTAAAAAGACAAGAGTGAAATAATGCCAAAGCAATGAGCTTAATTGTATGACATGCAATAATGACCAACATAGTTAAATACAATTAGTTACGAGGCTTAATTAATGAAGTAACAACCTTGTCATTTACTTGATCGAATGTGAAACTATCATTTACAAAGTTCCTGGACAATAATTCATTTGTACTATAGTACTACCACGAGCAATATAGCAAATCTCTACTCACATTCATTGACAAAAGCTTTGACATCTCAATCCCTCATGCATGATGTTAAGGGCGAGTAAAATGTAGATTTAACATTAATCTCCATAAGAAATTGCTAACCCAAGGCAATACCTAAACTTTCAAAATCCACTTGCCACTTATTATCAAAATTCTAGACCATATGCATGCTGTTTTGAATGGTCTTTGAGTTCAATGCCTTATCCTCACTCAACTGCAATCACAACACATGTGTTTCTTTTGATTTAGCCGAAGGGAAATGCACAATACAAAATGTCAAACTAAATGAGAAGAAACTCTCTATTTTTTGTGATCCCACAAACAATGCCCCATAACCAATTCCATTATAGGTGTAAGATGGTCCACCTCCATGTTGCTATTTGTTGGACACAATGAAATAGGAAGGATGCCAAGCTGATCAACTAACAAGAATTAAATTGAATTTAAGAAGGATGCCAGGCCAAATTCCCAAATAGAACGAAAGTAAATTACTCACAACAATACTCTAAATAGTATTTCTTATTATCCATGTGATTGCAATATTGACAAACTTACACATATGAGTGCATCACATGGAATATAAAAAGTATTGCTCAGCATGAAGTACTCTAACTTGAAGGTCTGAATCCATAAATAGTCTTCCCAAGCCATAAGTAGTCATGTTTCATAGTCATTGCTAATTGCTAGGTCAAGAAACTCTAGATTTTGAGTCCTTTATAATCCATAATAAGATTTATCAGGTCACAATAGGCATAATATATTATGCCACAATACTTTGAATTACTTTATAAGTTAAAGAACATCAAATTCCCCACCTCTAAAATTGTATCACTTTGAATAAATAAATGAGCTAAATAATTCAAAAGAATATTAGGTAACACAAAGTTTATCATGATAATGCATCCTTTCATCCATAGTGACCTAAAAATCCATCTTGGCACATGATGTTAACATAATTATTAATGAAATTGAATTCTTTTTTTATAGTTTAGTTGTTGCAATTAGTATACCAAGATATTTTAATTAAGTAGTTGACATATATTTAATTTTTTTATATCATCTTCTTCACTTATATTCCATTCCCATGTTAAAAAATACACTAGATTTGTTAAGATTGCCATACTGGCTAGAGTCATGCCAATACTACTCTATAATATATCAAATAGTCCTTATTATGACATAAGTTGTAGGTGTAAAAGCATGATATCATTACTATATAAAAGGTGTGTTATCATAAGATGGGATATTCTAATCTTGACCCAATCAAAGCAATGTCCTCATGTTTGTATTGAATAAGTCATAATAAACACTTAGAGAAAATAGTAAAATGGTATGATAGGAGAAGACATCCCTACTTCAGACGTCCTGTTGCTTAAATACATTATGGATTATTAGCTTTAAACATAATCCCAAATCTCAATACATTAATATAGTCCTCAATCCAATCACACCAAAGAGTTGAGTACTACAAATTTTTTAGCATATCCAACACTAATTTCAAGTTAATCTTATTATAAGACTAGTCATATATAACTTTAGTGCCATCAAACCTTCTTTAAAAATAGAAAATGTATCCATATAGTCATTTCTTGTGTCAAGAATATATTATCTAATACAAAATAGCCTATTGCAAAACCTAATTGTTTCCAGATAATAATGTCAGGAAGCATCATCTTCAGTCTAGCAACCAAAAGTTTGGTCACAATTTTGTGAATAACACTATAGAGGCTAATGACATTGAAATGGTTGGGTTTAGATGCATCATGAACTTTATGAATAGGAATGACTAGAATGGCTTTGAAATGTTTGGGCATAAAGCTTTCTTTAATAAATTCTCTCACATCTTTGATAATATCTATTTGTGTTATGTTCTAATAACCATGCACAAACTTAGTAGAGATGTCATCCACACTAGAAGATTTATTTCATTTGATGGATAATATTGTGCTTCTAACCTCATCATCACCAATTAAAGTCGTAAGTGAGACCACATATTCATTTTTTATAGTTCTAAAAGTCTAAAAGGTTAAGAAAGGCATATATTGCCCATGGCTACACCACTTCTTGCCAAAATAGCTATATACCAATGTATTTGACCTCAATTAGGGAAGTCACTAATTCCCCACTTCTATTTTTACATTGGTGGATATAATTGCTTTCGAATGTAGGAGTTATTAATTCTTCAAAAAATTCATTTTCATGACCCCAAAGGTGGACTAATGTAGCTCGACACACTATCCTATCATGTCCAAGCTTCTTGAAAAGACATGACAATATAATTGGAAACAATAAATTGTGCCATAAGATTTTGTTTAAGCATAGTTAAGTTGTTTATATATTTCTTAAGTTTAAAGCTCCTCGATTTCCTATCCTAATTGGAGTAGCTTACAAAGGATATTACCAAGTTTAGCTTCGGACCATTTATTCAATGCTAACAAGGATTTCCTAAATTTAGGGGACAAAATGTCCATGGGGCTACCTCTAATAGTCTTTTTGCATTCTATATAAACAACATTGGTTGGTTGTTGAAAGGATAACTAGATGCTTTCAAAATGGTTTCTTCTATCAATTTTACCTCTAAGGATTTTCTAAACATTATAAGTAGTGGGTAGTGGTTCAAGCTAATCTGGAAGGTGTATCTCAGTGGTACTCAAGAAGGTTTGCATACCATCAATATTCATGGATGTTCTATCTATATCGACATTCCCCTCCTTACTATCACACTAAGAAAAGTGATTCCCAAAAAAACCAGCTTAGTTAGATTTTAATCATGAATGATGTTAGAGAACTCATACTGAGCCTATCGCCTACTAAATTTCTTTCCTCTTTTTCTCTTCTTATGCAAGGCAATTAAACCATCTACAATAATTAATGTTCCACCAAGATTTGTAGAATTTCTAATTTGGTCCCAACTAATCGACTGCTAATATAATCTTTTGATGGATATGAAGCACAACATTACCAAATCTCATTACTATCTAGTCTAGTTGGAATAGTAACCACCTATTAAAAGTAATCCATAATCTTTAGCTTGAAACAATTTCTCCAAAATACTATAATGCCCCCTAGATAGCTCAGATGAGCATTGCAATTAGTTCTTATTCATTCCCAATGACCAATCCACCTCATGTTAATTATAGTTCTTCACATGTGTTTCCAACAAGATAACTACAAAGGACCTATTCACCCTTACAATGTACTTCAATTATCCATGAGATTTTGTATCTTTAATCACGTTGATATTCAATACTAAAAAAGAGATCATAATTGATTGGTAAAAATACATTTCCTCTAAGCATGACGAATACCATTGCCACACTTGCTATCCATGCTAAATTTTCATTTTATGAGCATAACTATTCTAGTGCCATCCATACAGCTAAGCAAAGTCATGAAAATACTCACAAAATTTTGAAACGACAAGCCTTCGTAAAGAATGCTCTAGAGGTTTGTAGTCAATAAAATATAACTCAATTGAAAATGTGTTCCTTTGGTCAAACAAAAATAACATATAACCCATCACATAAGCACAGTCATCAAGTAATGGCTTGAAACCCATTCGATCTAGCAGCAACCAACAACCAAAGTCCAATAATACTGCTTTCAAGTTTATGTTACATTTAGATCAAGCTTACAAGATGTATTTGACTTCCAAATCTTTCCTTTTTGTATTTGAATGAACCTATAACTTTGAAACCAGTTAAGTATATTCAAAGCTACACTCAACCTTCCATCTTATTACAAAGCATTCCAATTTCATACCTAAACTAGAAGTTAAATTCTAGTGCCAAACCATGTTATGGCATTTAAAAAAAATTTACTCCCATCCATGCACATCGTTGAGTCCAAATGAAATAATTGAGAAGTTTTAGCATAGAAACAATCATGACACAACCAATAATATATCCTAAAATTTGTACATACAAGAAATGAACTATTCTCATCTCAGATGTATTTCTAAATATTGCTTGATCTATTGCTCCCCACACCTTTGAACAAATTATTTGTATGCCTTCCACAGAAAAGTTTAGCGTCATTGATCGCAAATTCTTAAATAAAGGTACAAAATAGCCAAAGTTGAGTGAGCAAAGACACAAATGACATGAAATATTCACCCTAAATAGAACACACATAATGCAACATCATTATAATAGAAAATTCTATGGACTTTGACAAGACCCCTCCACCATTCTTACCCTATAGTTCTATTCACAGTAGGGATGATTGTTGAATGCCATTTCATTTAAATACTGATTTTTTCATACAAAGCTAGGACTTTAAACCATAAAGATGTTCTTCTTATTAACATACTCTTTAGCCTAATGAAGATAACCACGAGTCTAGTTTGATAAAGGAGATCACACCCATACAAACATTTTTGATGAAGTTCACGCAAGTCCACCCAATTAGGCTCTTTCGCAAAACTAGCAAATCATAATTTCCAATTTATTTCCATTACAGTTGATTAATAGAGATAAACTCCTTTCTTACGTAATAATTCTTCTAATAACTAGCCAAGGCCAAGGCATGTTAGCATTTCTTCTTAAAATCTATTGTGCCATATAGTTTCTTAATCATTCTTGCATAGAGTACTATCTTAAGTATTGTACTCATTTCTTATCTAAAATGAGCCTCTTTTAATGATGAAGGAGAAACTTGCTAAGCTACTGAAAGCCATAGCTATTGTAAAAATAAATCAAGCTTTCCCCCTTCTCATAGCTGTAGCCAAGCTTGAGCTTAGCCCTTTTATGAAACAATGATATAAGCCCAAAATAAGTTATCAAAACATCCAAATTGTACATGTAAGCTTCATGCAACTAGCATAAATGTAATAGAACAATCAACATCTTTGTCCCTAACTACCCCAACCATAGTGATCTTTATCCACATCATGGTAAATCTATTAGCAATCCCAAATTTTCTTTCAAAGTGTTCCTAACAATAGCATAACCAAATAGTACTCTAAATTTCTTGGAGAGGTGAGGTCACTACCTAATGCTTAGACTCATCCTTTGTTCACTATCTTGTCTACCTTTTACTTTTAAATTTTATAAATTAGCTAGGAGTTCTCCCTCCCTATATTAATTTTTGTTTTCATAAACTTAACTAAAATCATTCCACATTGCCACAATGCCTCTTGCCCTTTTCCCAAGCTCATAGTCTAACCATAGCATTGCATGAATTTGAATTACATCAAAGTTCTATCTATTGCTCCAAATTTTTCTGATAAGTATGTGTAGAATTGATAATGTCTTTCACCACATCATTATAATTGATGGATTTAGCATTTTATTAGTAATAGGATGGCCCACTCCCTGATGTTTTTGCTTTGATACCCATTCAACCATTAGTTTACCCCCATTATGTCCCTCTTGCTTGGTGGAGCCATTCCCCTTTCCATTTCTTCTATCATAATCTCATATTTGTATTATGTTTGTACTTCCTACCTTCTTTTATCTTTACTTACTATAGTGCTCTACTATTATGATGTTGCAATTAGCTTTTTTTTTCCTTGGTTGGAGTACCTACCAAGGTGGTAGTCCTTATCTTTTCTCATCATGCTTCTCTATAATCGTTTGCATCAAAACAACTTCTTTATTTTTATCATGATTAGATCTACAATCAAAGGACATGATTCCTTTATTTCCATGATAATATGTATAGATTTACTTGGTGTATATGCAAGTCCCATCTTTCCACACTTGCAGCAAATTGTGGGTAATCCTTTATGCACAAACTATTAAAAAGATTGTCCTAAGGGTCTATTAATCTATAGCCATACTCTAAGCTTTTTTGAAAGTTTCATTCTAATGCACTCTATGGAAAAGGATGATCTCTATATATATCTCATCCAGTCAAGGAGATGAATAAGATCCCCAACAACTTTGGCATTGTGTAAAATATTCTATGTCCTAGTACATACGTGGGAGCTCTAGAAAATGTATATAGATCAAACCACACAACCTCTCCAATGTACTGACTTTAAATTGAGTGGTCCATATGTCTAACCCAAATCAAAGGACAGCAAACTAGCATGGTCAACCCAACTAAACATGATATTTAGTTGTAGTTGAATCAAAGTGCAAATCAAAACATCTAGTTGACAAGTTTAGAACCCAAAAGTCTCTTAAATGGCCACATGTGTGTTGTACTATTCTAGCTATCCATTGAATGGAAAAATAACCATCATATGTTCTAAACAGGTGAATATGAATTTGTTGTTCACATGCCTCATTTGATAGATATATATAATTATTAAGCATGAGGAACATATCCTTTGGTACTAACATCTTAACATGTAAATTGTTTGGTCTCTTTGAGTAACTGATAGAGGGACCTCCCATTAGTGTTTAATTAGCATTACTCATTCTCCCTCCTATAAGCACCTCCTTGAAGCAAATCATAAATAGGGTAAGAGATTTGTGTTTACTATTTTGACTATTTCATTCCATGTATAGTTCAACATTTCTACATGTTTCATGTGAACAGCTAGATAAATCTCTCTCATCAACACCTTTAGGACAAAAAGCATCACTTATACGTGGATACATGATTCAATTTGTTCATACAATTCTAGTTGACTTTTTGGTGGAATCACATTTTCACCTTCTCATCATGGATCAATTTTCTCATGAATTTCAATAACTAATGCACCATAAAGCTAGATGGATGCATCCTCATCATCCTCTAAGGTATTCTCATCATGGCCTCATTAAACTATGATGTTTCCAATATGGGAACATTTGTTTTCCTAATATTGCCATTAACTCCACCACCCATGTTCTCTAGAGCTCAAACCATGTGGACGATCATCGAACCATGATAGTTCCCCTTTGGCTCTGAATTATCACTAGTTGCATTTAGAACACATTGGGCAATCGATAGCAATGAAGAAAATATCATAGAACTACTCACTCTTTTTCAAGTATTAAGGGATTTAGTTGTCTTCGTAGCCACCATGCATTAATGTAATATGAAAAAAGTTTGAATTCTAAGTCCATTTTGACATCATCAAAAACATAATGTAAACATATAGAATGACAAACACATTTCTAATGCCAACTCCATCTAGAACTAGAACTTGCTAGTGCTCCTAACCTATCACCTAGTTCTAACACTTCCTTCCACCACTGTCTTCCACATACCTTCTATTACCAATGACACCATCCTCATAGTTGTGTATCATATTCTGACCATCTATACTCTACTAACACTGCCAGCATATCTACAAAAGTTTTTGGGTCAAAAAAGTCTTTTTGTTCGTTTATAAAAAATGGCCAAATCATACATCAAACTCTCCAAAAGAGGGTCCAACATAAAATTAATTAATAGTAAAATTCAAAGCAATTTGTGAAAGGGCATTCCCTTTCCAAAACAAACTCATACAAAGGTGCATGATAAGGCACCAAGTCCATAGATCAATTTCATTAGCTCTTTATGTGGAACGATTTCAAGGACTGCATATCTTGAATAATGAAGAAGCATTATGATAGGTGGTTCTATTCATCATAGACAACAAAAGCTTTTTTGCTCTAGAAATAGTTGTAGTGGAGTCTAATTTCATCACCACCCCTTGGACATTTGGAATAAGCATTCTAAAGTGTTCAATTGTTTCAAGAATAATAATAGTCACAATGGCCAAAATTGAACATGAAACCCGAGTTTTTTTTGTCATGGTAAAACGTACACCCATTTAATTCCAAATAAGGATATCAAATCTGACATTGAGATAATCTTACTCAATTACATCCCAATTAAGTTTAACCCATCCCATTAGAGGAGGATTCCAATATGAACTAACAACCAGCCCATTAAGCCCATTAGAGCTCTCACTACATGGGATACGAGTGATGAAACAAGAAGAATTTGAAAAGCAACTATTTCTTTGAACTGCAACTTAATTATGGACCTTTTCTAATGTGCCTATAAATTTCTACTGAGACAGCTTAAAAAATGCAAAAGTAGTGAGATTTACTATATAAGATATAGTAACAACCACATACACATTCACAAAAATCTAGTTAGGAAGCTCATTTGATGAAGTAACAACCTATAACTCAGCCAGCCAAGCCTAAAATTCTCATTTTTGAAGTTGTTGTACCAAAATTCTTTTGCTCTATGACACTCACACAAACAATGTTGCTCATTTTTAGTGACATTACAAGCACACAAATAAAGCTTTCATGCTTCAAGTCCTTCTGCATGAAGGCAAGAGTAAGTAGGGACTACATTTAACATTAATCTCCATAAAGATATGTTAACCTGAGGCTGTACCTTCACTTTCCATACCCACATATCCTCTTTTCTATTGGAATTCTAGCATGCATACATGTTGATGTGGATGTTCATTGACTCCAGCACCATATCCTTACTCAATTAGAGACAAAACACATTAATTTTGGTCAATTTGTCCCATGGAAAATGTGTAATATAAGCTACTAGATTATGTGGAAATAAGTTTTGTATCTTATTGTGGTGCTAGACACCATGCTCCATAACTAGCTCTACTACAAGTGTATGGTGGTCCACTTTCATGCTAAGATAGGTTGGCCACTAAACAATTAGAAGGATACTATGCGAATTACCCAAATGGAATGAAACAGAATTACTCATTATAATCCTCCAAACTGTATTATTTAATATCCAAGGGATTGCAATATTAAGAACTTAGATGTTTGAGAAGCACCGCATGGCATATAGAAAGTATTGTTTCTCATACGGTATTTGGATCTAAAAGACTAAACAAATAAATAATCTTCATGAGTAGTCACCCTCCCATAGAATTTTGTAATCAATGTTGATTACCAGGTGAACAAACTATGTACTCTGAGTCCCCCACATTCCATAAGAATTGTTACTATTTCCAAGTAGGCATAATGTATTATGTTATCATATTTGAACTACTTTGAAAGTAATGGAATATCAATTTCTTCAACTCTATAATGACCTAATCATCCATCTTGAGACATAAATTTTAGCTTAATTAACAATAAAATTGGTAATTTTTTGTTGTTTAGTTGTCACAAGTGATCTACCTAGATATTTTAATTAAACAAGTTGACACCTTTGTAATAGTGCTGCTATTATCTTTTTATGCTTGCATTCATCCCCTTGCTAAATAATACTCAAGATTTGTTATGATTCACCACCTAACCATAGCGTTGCCCACACTGTACTATAATATCCTAAGTGGTGTTTATTGTAGCACATATTATTGGTCCATAAATCATAATGTCATCAACATATAAAAGGTTTACAATCATTGGAGAGAAATGGCTAATCGTGGCCCTAACAAATGTAGCATGGTCAAGTTGCTACTGTATAAGCCATGAAAGATGCAAAGACATAATAATAAAAAGGTATAGTTGTAATAGACTTCCATGTCAAAGACCCCTCGTTGATCCAATTTGTTATAAATAGACATTGTTAAATATAATCTAAAAACTCAAAGTAATGATAAAAGCCTTAATCCAATCACAGCAAAGAGTTAGGAACCACAAACTCTTTAGCTTATCTGGCACAAATGTTTTGTTGACCTTGTCATATGCCTTGTCCATGACAAATTTTAGTACCGTCAAACCCTCTTTGGAAGTAGATAAGTGAATATGTGTAACCATTTCCTATAATATCAGATATACCATGACTTAGTACAATTGATATTTATTTTGAGCAACTATATCTGAAAGCATTGTCTCCAAAATGGCCACAAAATGTTTTTTCACTATTTTATAAATCTCACTACATAGGATTATGATCATGAAATTTTCAGGTTTAGAAGCACCTTTAACTTTAAGAATGAGAATGACCATCATATCATTGCACTATTTGTGCATAATGTTATCATTAAAGAATTATTTCTCAACTCTTACAACATCCGCTTATCTAACGTTCCAATAACCATGCACAAACTCACCAAAAATGATGCCGAGACCCTGTGATTTATTTGTTTTCAGGGACATCATCACATTTCTAATTTTATCATTATTGGTTAGAGTTGCAAGTGTGCTTGCTTGATCATTATTGATAGTTCTCAAAGGCTAGAAATATGCAGGAGATTCATATTATCCATGGCTACTCAACTTCTCAGTAAAACTTTTCATGAGTATGGCTTTAATCTTTGTTAGGGATGCTATCGTTTCTTACCTATCTTCATTAAGTTGGTGGATATAATGCTTCTCAACATAGAAGTAGTAGTTGATTAGAAACAACGTGCGTTTTTGTCTCGAAGAAGGGCCCATTAAAGCTTGACAGACTACCACCATCATGCTTCTTCTAAAGCAACAACATTGTGATAAGTAACAAACGTTCATGTTGGAGCTCATTTATTTGATTTGTAGATTACATAAGTTGAAGATCGGGGTTTTTCTATTCCAACTACTGAGGCATACAAAAGATATTACAAAGTTCAATTACTGTTCACTTCAATAAAGCTAACATGGCTTTATTTAATTTAGTGGACAAATCATTAATAGAGTTTCGCTCTAACCATCTTTTTCCAAGTTGCATATACTACATTAGTTTATTTTGAAAAGGATAATAAGATGTTTTCAAACTTGGCTCTTTTATTAGTTTTGACCATAATCTATTTCCAAAACTTTATAAGCAATGAGTAGTGCTCCAAGCTAATGCAAGGAAAAAAGTGTCACAATAGTACTTTTGAAAGCTTGCTTATCATCAAGGTTCAAGATTGCCATATCTAATCCTTCATATATATATGGGGATTCTCCCCTTTATTATTATGCAAATTAAATTTATTCCTAATAAATCCCAAGTCAATCAAATCTAAAACGTTAATGAAACTATAAAATTCATAGTAGCCTTACCCACTCCTAAATTTTTTCCCTTTTTTCTCTTCATGTGCATGGCATTAAAGTCACTTGTAATAAATAATGTCTCACAAAGGTTTGCAAAATCTCTTATTTGGTCCCAGGGTGCTTATTGGTTAATATAGTCATTTTGTTGCATACACAGAACAACATTACCAAATCTCATTACTTCCTGATCTCACTTGAATAATAACTACCAGTGAAGAGTAATCCATAATCTTAAGGTTGACCATATCATTTGATAATACTACAATACCCATAGATAGGCCTATGACCACTGCATAAACAAGTTCTAGTTTCAGCCCAAAGGTTGATCCACTCTATGTCTATTAAATGTCCTCATAGGAGTTTGCAATAGAGCAACTGCAAAGAACCTATTCTACCTTACTAAATGTTAAAAGTAGACAAAAGATTTTGCTACTTTAATCTCCCTTAAGTTTCTTACCATAAAGGAACCAATAATTTAATAACAAAAATGCATTTCCTTAAGGCATAATGGATCCCTTGCTACACATCTTAACCATGCCAAATTTACATTTTATAGGTACCACAATTCCAATATAGTACTTACAACACATCCAATTCATGAGAAAACACACACAGTTCAGGAACAACAAGTCTTCCCAAATAATGTTCTAGATGTTCTCAGTCACTAAAGTATTTACCCAACTAGAAGTATAAACAACCTCTATCAAACAAGAACAACTTATAACCCATCCCAGCAGCACAATGATTAAGTGGTGCAAATAAACCCATTAATTATGGCAGCATCCTGCAACCCAAGTCAAAAAATGTAGTTTTTAGGCCAACTTTACATTTAATTTATACCAATAATGCATGCTGGAATTACCAAAGTTCCATTTTCCTTTAAAGAACCAATAGCTTTTGGATTGATTACATGTAGCCACAATTCTTATATATACATAGATATTCTCATCCTTGTTTCAAATTATCAAGCATTCAAAATTAAACCAAAAACAAAAGTTAAATTCTAATCACTAGCCAAATTGTAGTAATTAAATGAACAATTTTCTTGCCACCTTGTATTAAAGTGAGTCCAAATGTAAGAGTTCAACATTGAGAACACATCATTAGTCATGATAATTAGCCACCTAGTTATCCCTTGCAAACATAACCAACATACTAGAAATAAACTATGCTCACCTCTCCCTCAGTTCCATCTACCACTCAACATGTTGCCCCATACACTTTGCGGAAATCTAGTCACCCACATACCATATCATAATCCTGAGTCGTTGATCCATACACAACAAAATTAAAGCAACCAAAAGATATAGTTGAGTTAAAAGAAGCAAATATAAGTTTATCTATACACCTAGTAACAACTACACATGTAAACTGACATCCTGCTTACAACAACTTCAGCATTCATTGACTAGTACCCCTACCACCAATCTCCATCCATGCCACTTGTAAACATTGGTTGTAAAATTCATACAGCTCCTCCAAATGAGGTTACTTCTACGAGGCTATATATTGTAGCTTGTAATTAGCTCTAGTTGTATTTAATTAATGCATATAGCCTATTTTTGTGTGAATACATTACTTAATAGCTAGTAATCTGAGGCTCTTCGAGAATACAAGAATTTTTGCTAAAAATCCATAGTAGCATATAATTTCTCAATCTTGCGTCCATAGAATATAGCTCAAGAATTGTTTGTATGCCTTAATGCCTATATAAAATGATTCCCCTACTTTTAACAAAGTAGAAATTTGTAAAACTAATCTTAACCATAACCATTACACAAATAATCGTGCATCCTATCTTATGACAGTTGTGGCCATGCATGAGCCTAGCTTGATCCATAATTAGCAAAATAGGAACCATGCAAGTTCTTAATTGCATCTAAATTCTATAGCCTGTGGGGTCCGTGTAGCTAACACCAATGTAACATATTAATAAACCTCTTTGTTATTGCCCACTCCAACCATAATACCCTCTATCCAAATCTAGCACTGCCCCTTTTTATTTTTTGATTTTCCAAATTGCTTAAGTGCACCCTTTCTCTTCATTCTTTTTGTACTTTTCTTATTTTAATAACAAAAATTATGTCATCCTTTGTTCTTCTCTTAGACTCCTCACTTGACCATTGTAATGGGTGAACTTGAACAACATAAGAGTTCCCCTTGCTTCTCTAAATTCTATAGTTGACTGTGTACATAATTGGTAGGGCCTTCCTCCACTTCCTTGTTACTTGATGGAGTACGATTTTTATTAGTAATAGGAGTGACCTCCCCCTGATTTTTCTTCTTTGATACCCATTGATGCATGAATGTTCCTCTTTTGCACCTTTCTTTCCTAGTGCAACATCTTCAGCTTTTTATTGCTTGCATCATTTTCTCATATTTTAATTCACTATCATATGGATTTAGCTTTTCCTTTTCATACAAAACTATATGCAATATGTGCAGTTCATCCTCTTCAAAAATGTTCCCATCATAGTCAACCTCCTCCAACTATGACACTTGCATTGAATGAACAACATTATTTCGTACATAACATTGAAATTCAACTTCAATTGCCTGTGCCTTTATAGCAAGGACAATTCTAGCAACTTGGATGATCATAACAGGACTACTTGGCTCCAAGTTTTATCTTACAAAATGTAGAAAATTAGCATTTGTCATTTCTGATGATGGTACTTTTAGTAACATTATTTTTGTTTTCTTCATCGACTTTTGAGACTTAGCTCTTGGCATTGTTCACCACTACTCAATGTGTATTTAGATGTTTAGTAGTTCCAATTCCATTTCTAAAGTTGTTGAAAGTAACCCCAATAAATAGATAATCACAAAAAAGTCCTAGGCATACAACAAAAGTTGGGCACATCCAAACTCCTACAAATCTCCTTTCACATCTTACCATCACCAATACCATCAACCAACCCGCTGTGTCAACATTAACCTGTGACATTGTTCGCTACACACATAGCACTCATTCATCCCATTTGTGCAACTTCTTTTATTGCATCTATACAACTGCTTTTACCAAGGTCTTTTTCTTTTGAGAAAAGTCTTTGTGTTTCTTCATAATGACAAGGGTGAAAACATCATGCTCTGCTTGATGAGGTTCATATACAAAATAAAAAAATAGATAACACAAAAGTAGTTTTTGAATGGACATTCTACAATCCCAAAAAATCATACAAAAGTGAATGATGCACAACCTATTTGGTTGCATAATTGCCATGCTGCTTTATGTGGGATTGTTTGAAGGACTACATTCCCCACACTTAAGTAATAACACATTGATAGGAACTCCAATTCATATAGGGACAAGAAATTGGTTCACATTAGTAATAGTGATTATAAAGTCTATTTTCATCTCTAGAACATGGTTATTAAAAAGTAGCATTACAAGAAGCTCCATAACATCAAGAAAAGAAGTAATCTCCATAATGGAACTGACTCTAAGATCTAGTTTTGTTGGTGAAAATTATAGGCCTACCCATGTATTCCCAAAAAACATTACAAATTCCAACATATAGATTGTTACAAAGCAGCATTGTAATTGAGATTAACCTAATTGGAGGAGTCAAATAAGAGTTAATAAATAACCACTAAAGGCCATGGAAGCTCCCACTAGATGGGATTGGAGAAATGTAACAAGCAACTAAAAAAATTGAATAATTCTTTGGTGTGTAGCTAAATTGAGCACCTTGTTTGTATGTGTAGGAAACTTTTTATTGATCTAATGGTGATATAACATTGACGTAGCAAATTCAAATGAATGAAATGAAGCTGTGACCCAAATGTTCATTACCATTCTATAAAGAAGCTCATTTAAAAAATTAAAAATACTTTCCATTTACCATATCAAGTATGAGATTAGCATTTAAAAAGTTGTTGGACAAAAATTTCTTCATCTTATGGACTTCTCATAAGCTATGTTTTATGTCCTCCATCACATTACATCCCTATAGACATAACACCAGCATCTTGGTACATCTAGGTCATATCTAGGAGCAAGTAGGAGGCTATAGCTTCATGCATCCTTCTCTCTTTTTAAATCTTACTATCAATTGTCCATGGTAACACAATACTAAGTAACTTACATGTATGTGATGCTCAACATGAGATATAAAATGTATTGTTTTTAATAAACTACTTGAATCTCAATGCCTAAACCCATAACCTATCTTCTCAAGCCATAACCTAACTACAATGTTTTATTATTAGTGTTAGTTGTCATGTTAGTGAACTATAGACTCTAAGACCTTCATACTCCTTAGGAAAAGTTGTTGATTCTCAGGAGGCATATTGCAGTGTATTGCTAACATTAGAACTACTCCACAAGTACCCATGAATTAATTTCTCCAACTTA
The DNA here is from genome assembly GCA_023846275.1 of Vanilla planifolia. NCBI lineage: Eukaryota > Viridiplantae > Streptophyta > Magnoliopsida > Asparagales > Orchidaceae > Vanilla > Vanilla planifolia. Next base: position 438,176 of record JAIUJO010000247.1, on the reverse strand, counting down.
GTAATAATGTAATTTAGTATTATGGATTGGGCTAAGAAATATACAAGAATAGTAGCTAACATCGAGTTGATCATGACAAAATGTCTTGCTATCGACAGTGACTTGATCATCTACCTTGACATAAAGTTTACAACTTAATCAATACTAAATTTGAAGTATTTTTTTTTTGAGGTCTAATTACTATAATTGGTATGCCTAAATATTTCAATTTTACAACATGACTCATATGTAATTTTTTTACTATCATCTTCCTTCAATTTCATTCAATTCCCTTGCTTAATAATAATATGTAATTATTTAGATTTACTATCTAATTGAAATGTTTCCCATATTGCTTCATAATGTCTTAAATGGTCCTTGTTCTAGCAAATGTTGTAGATGCATAAATCATGATGTCATCAATATATAGAAGCTTTGTGATCATTAGGGAGAAAGGCCATTCCTAATCTCAACAGAGGTAGCTTGCTCCACCTAGAATAGAATAAGTCGAGAGAGATACACATGCATGATAGTAAAAAGGTAGGGTGAACGTGAAAACCTCTACCTAAGACCCCTGTTAGCTTCAATCTACTCAAGTATAATACCGTTAAATATAATCCCAATTCTTGATGCATTGATGGAAGGCTCAATCCAATAACACCAAAGTTTCATCAACCACAAATGATTTAGCATATCAAGAAGAACATTCTAGTTGACTTTATCATAAATCTGGTCTTTGTCTAACTTTACGATCAATAAACCATTTGGGAATGAAGATAAATTCAAAAATCCAGTTATTTCCTGTGCCAAAACCACTCAAGCTACTCATGCACTTAGAGTAGGTCAACGCATGTCAACTACTTGAAAAATTTGGAACAACCCCAACAGATAATTTCCCTGGTGTTGAAAAATTGACTTAGAATTCATAAAAACATGAGCAATTTAACTATTTAGTTATAATAAAGCATTGTGATGGGCTTTAAAGATGTTCATGAAATGTGATTTCTTCATAGTGCTCTGAATGTTAAAGTGAAAAAATTAAACAAACCTTAGGTAAATAATGTGAGTCACTGTGACAATCTTCAGTTAGCTAAATACATCATCATCTAATTTGTCATGCACATGAATTGATTAATGAGATTTCTACTACCCCTATCTACTATGTAGTGGAACCCAAACCATGAGAATAGGCTATGTAGAACCAATAGGAAAAGAAATCTTGCCTTGACTGGTCGATCCTAACAGAGCACATTGATAGGATGGAGATTGATTATTGTGGAACTTCTATTAAACAATAATGAAGGTGTCCTAAGTTGATGAATTATAAAAGAAATCATGTGGAACAAAAGGTTAAAATCTCATGTGATTCTAATTTCTAGTGTGAATACAAACCATGAAAGTAAGGCCTATCAATCCTTTGGGCTTTCAAAATTTGAAGCTAAAGGTGTCAGAAAAGTTATTTTAAAGATAAATAGTTTGTTGTAGCCAAGCTTTCATTGCAATGTAGCTTTTTTATCATTTGATGTTTGCTCTTCCTAGCAATGTGAAAAATAATTCAACAAGTGTTGGCTTATTCACCCTCTAATTATGAATTTGCACTAGGTTTTGACCACTATGATAGAAGTTAGATTTACCTGATTGATGAATGTGTTACGATAGTAACCAACCAAGTATTAGAGAAACTTTCACATAATTATGTATTGCAATTGGCTTAGAGGCCAATGATGTGAAGTTATCATTTGTAGGATTATTACTGAAGGTCTTTAAGTTAGAATCAAATCTTAAATGTGATACTTAAGCCCTTTGTTCACTTATTAGCAAATAGTAATGGCTTCATAGCCCATGGGTACATGACCACGAGCTCCCCTATGTTTTAGAATGTTCCATGATATTAGCATTATAAGAAATGATAACTAAGTATGAATGATGGCTAGAATCCTTTGTAGATGACATAAATTTGCAACAAGGGATTATAAGTGGTAAAGTGGCCTTGCTATAATGATTCATTGAGATCCTACCATATGTTGCAGTCTATTTGTCTCCCTAAAGACATCGACATCCTAAAAGCTTCAAAACACCCCTTGCTCACTTGCAGGCCTGCTTTCTTTCTTGCATACTCTCTTGCAAGCTTACTCTACATACTCTACTTATGTAATATTTCATGTAGAACTTCATGTGGTAATTTGTTTGATACTTTGCATGATACTTTTTTGTAGTACTATAATATTCATGTTATACCCCTTGGAGGCTTGTTTAGGTGTAATGTTGAAATGCCTTACAATGTTGTTTGCAAACTATGGTGCAATGTAGGAATTGTAGTATTTTCCCTTTTTGCAAATTGCCATGTTCCATTGAGTCCCAACCTTGAGTCATAGTAGATTCATCCCCAATAGTCATCACAAAGGGTTGAAAATTTCCCTTGGTTGCTTACATTCATTATTAAAGTAGTACCTGTTGTGGTCCACATGAAACATTTTATACATTATTCATCACTTCTGATTACATGGATATGGTGGTGGTGTCACTCTATTGGGAGATTTTCCTTTTTCCTCTATGAAATTATTGCAAATTTGGCACAATATGCCTTACAGCAAACTGTGGCATAGATGGTGTAATATGTACAAGGTTTTGTGAGTGCATGGCTATGGCCCGAGAGATGAGCTGAAGTAGTTTTGTTCATTGTAGAGTACTAGGCACAATACAACACTATGCTTGTGCATGGTAGCCAGTCAACATGCACCTTTCTACATATTTTGTATGTGGTGTATTGGGCCAGTAAAGTGTAACTTCTTTTTGGAGATTATACATTGCCAATAGTTGGATAGAGGATAAAGTGGCACACTATTTATAGACTTTCCCTCCTAATAGAATTGTTGTAATATGCAATCCACAAGGGGCAAGCATAGTGAAATTTGACCTATAGTGAATTGAGAATTGGATGATGCATTATGTGCTAGAATTGGTGTATGATGGAAAGACACCTTTGTCGCACACAATAATGGCTACAAGTGAGGCAAAGCACCCAGTGCACAACAATATTGTTCATGCCTATGGAAGCTAGTCCACTTGTGCCCTACGATAGCCTAAACCCATGGTGAATGGGATACTTGTTGTTCTTTATTGATGTTCCACTCTTCACCCTCAACATTGTGAATTGTGGTGTCTAATTTTACTCATGTTGTAGTGAAAATTTTGTGCTTCCATGTGTGCACTATAGTTTCTTTCCTACCAATGTTCATATCCTCTCTAGTGTTACATGTGGTGGTATCCCATTGTTTGGTGTGGTGGCTTTCTTGTCACACTTCACATTGTGCCTAAAAATTTGTAACTCTTTTCAACAATTGTCATCATTTAGGACAGCTAATGTTGGAATAAGGTGTCACTTTAATAGGACTTGACTTGGTGTAATGTATAATTGTCGAACCTTCATTGTCGCTACGTACTTGGTTTGGTGCAGTATTTTCTTGTGTCACATTGAAAATTTAGTGGTGCAAAGTGCATGCAATCGTTTGTTTGTTGAGCTTGTTGTTGACTCTACATGATGCGACTTATAGTGTCAAGCCACACTATAAGTCGTGTCTTGCAGTGCTTGTGGTATGTTGGGGCCCAACAAATGTTACTTGTTAGTTCAAGAAGTACAAGTTTTTAAAGTGATTAACATGATGTTTCTTAGAGGTTGGCCATGTTTTGTGCACATAGTTTGCTTTGTTTCTTTTCATTTATCTAAGAGAAAACCTTTTCTAGATGCATAAGTTGTGCTAAACATCTTTAATTTTGAAGGCGCAATACTTTCAATCATTTTAATGGCTGTTTAATTTGTTCATGTCGTTATGGATCATTTGTATTCCTATGCCACTTCTCTAATGCTTGTTTCATTTCAGACCAAGTGGGTGCTATCCAAGGCATTCATCCTTAAGTAGACCCTTTATGCTTCTTCTTGTACATCTTTGAAGCTCTTTACGCTAGAGAATCATATTGGATTTATACCTATTTTGCATAATAGATGTTTTTTGTGATGCTACTTCTTATGACTTCGCTACCTCTTCATATGATCATACATTATGTGTAGGGCATTGCCATGTAATTGAACCTTCCTAAGGAGGAAGTTCATATTTTCCCCACTTTTTTTATCGAATTGATGGGTTCCATTAAATTATTTAGTTAACACCACACTTCTCTTATGAGGAACTGTTAGCATTCTTTAATGTTATTGAATATGTAATCATCCCTACTGTCACGTTCACTTAGTCTTTGAAATTACTCATTTTGGTCTTCATTCTTCACCATGAATGGTTGTTATCGAAGAATACTATTATCAAAAGGCAATATTTTAGTACTGATGGTACGGTATCCCAACTTTGGATCATTTGCTCTTCCTTTATGGAGTATTGAAAGACATGTTGAACATATCAACTATCACATGAAGTGCTACTAGGCACTTTAATTTTGTGTTGCTACCTAATTCATCCTATGAGTAATCATATGATTTTTTTGAAAGATTAAGCCTTTCATGTGCATGTATAAACAATTTTAGACTATGAAAATATGAATGGTTGATTAAATCAATTATAGTTTTCCTGATAGTAAATGTTGCTCAAATAACCATTTTAATACTAGTGCTAATATATGCACTAAACCCAATCTCTTGGAAGGGAAGCATTTATATTCACTCATCTCATTGACATTTGAAGATGACTTGGTAGTTTGCATGTCCTTTGTGCTAATGATAATCATTCAAATTTCTTGCATATCAATGTCTGATGGTTGGATTTCGGCCTACCATGGTTGTGATATATGATGGAGAGTTAGGGTTCAATTTTAGAGAGGGAGCCTATGAGATAACTACAACATCCAAGGAAGGTTGCAAGCACACAAACTACCTAATTTTGACATAGGAAGGTAGTAAATATATAATAAAAATTGGCTCTATGGGTCTTGTAATTGGAATGAGTACAATAAATATCCCTTAAGGAGAGTTCATTCAAGGTAAAAGTGGGTACTTGTAACCATGTTATATTCAGCTCCAATAGTATATATTTAAGTTTTTGTAATTAAGAAGGTCCCAGTTGGACCTTGGTTGGGTTTATCAATCAGTCCTCCTTTTTGTGTGGACCAACCACCCTGATCGTTTTTTTGATGATGTGTCTAGCCTTGGCTTGTTGGTCACTCCCTAAACATCATTACTTTGTGAAAATTAGGGTGCTCAAAGGAAGTTAGACTCTTGACACATTAGCATTGGATGATATCATGGAATTTCGATCATGTTGTGTTGCATTCAGGATCATAGTAAAATTCAAAGTGAATGCCATGACCGTTCATATTTCATATTTGGAGGTGCAATTCTTAGATTTGTGAAAATAAATAGCCATGAAAGTATTTTCCAAAGATGTTTTCATTGATCAGGAATGAAAGTCGAGGGCTTGAAGAAAATCAGATCCCATCCATGTGTCCACCACAAATGATTCCAACTAAGGATAAGTGAAAGTTGTCCTTTGTACTCTAATTGTACCTTATGAGAAATCAAAGTCCTTTGGTTCCATGATAAAGTAATGGTCAAAGGCTACATCATACTCTCCATAAGTAGGTCGATATATAAACTAATTAAGAAGACAAAGTTAAAGTGATTTGGCAAGAGCCATTCCCAAGTCCCAAACGAAATCACACAAAAGTGTGTGATGAGCAACCTATTTTACACCACAATTACCTTGGTGCTTTATGTGGGATCGTTTGAAGAACTTCATACCTGAGAAATATGTATTGACATTATGGTTGGAATATTATTTGCTTTTGACAAAACTAGCTGGTTAACTATAATAATAGCTATAGTTGAATCTAATTCAATCACCACTATGATGACATAAGAACTAGAATTCTTAAAAGTTCCACTTCTTCAAGAAAAGCAAAAGTCTCCACCACATAAGCTAAACAAGAAACCAAGGTGTCTCTAATAATAGTACTAGGTTTATGTATATCCTCTCATGCAACAATAACAATTCCAACTTTCATGTTCTCATGCACAACTATGTCACAACTAAATTTTATCCAACCCATTGGAGGACTTTGAAAAGATGTAATAAATGGTCCATTAATGCCTCTAAAGTTCCCACATGATGTGATCAAAGAGTTGTATCAAATAGTTATAGTGTAAATGTTTCATTGAGGTGTAATTGAATTGAATACCTTTTTCAAATTTGCCTACAAATTCCTGTCACACCAAAGGTTGACTAAACATAAAGATGCATAGTTGATAGTTTAAGAGGTTGTAGTCATTTGCACATTCATACACTTGTAATTAAGTAGCATTAAGAAGGATGTGACATCCCTACAATTAATTCCACAAAAATGAAGCAATCTTTTCCAAAGCTATTTTGACAAGAGTTCTTTCACAATAAGGCACCACCAAAAAAATGTTGCAATCCCTCTTATAAAAAGTTTAGACATCTTAATCACTCTTATAAAAAGTCAGGTGCAAGTAGGAATTAATGCTAATCTCCATAAGAAAATGTTTACCAAAGATTGCACTTGTACTTTCCAAACTCATTTGACCAGTTTCTTTGATGGATTATAGCTTATATACATGCTATTGTATACAGTCTTTTGTATCCTCTATCAATTTGAAGTATAGCACATCCATTTCATTTAATTTAGCCCAAGGAGAATACAAAATCTAAAATGCCAAATTAAGTAGGAATAACTTCTAAAACATTTTGTGATTCCAAACCCTATGTTCCTCAACTAAATATACTAAAAATGATTTATTCTACACGTCCATGTTAAGATAGGTTGGCCAAGTGGTAATAGGAAGGATGTTAGCTAATTATCCAAAAAAAGGAAAAAAAATTATCCACAACATTCTACCAAACTGTATTCTTTGTGGTCTAGAGGGTCGCAATTTTAAGTAAATTGCATCTAGGAGATGCATTGAATGGAATATGGAAAGTATTATATGCCATGAAGAATTTGTGGATGAAGGACTAAACCCACAAAAACTCTTCCCAAGAAATAGATCACCTACAATGTTTTGAGACCAATGCTAACATCTGGGTCGACAAACTATGAAATTCGAGTCTCCCATAATCTTTATACATAGTTACCATTTCCTATCAAGCATAGTGTATTATGTTATTACCATTTTATCTACTCCATAAGTGATGACAAACAATTCCTTCAACTCTGCAATAGTGTAGCTAAGAATTAATGTTTGAGCTAATTAGTAATAGGAATAATAATAAATACTATGTTAATCATGACAATATGGCTTATCAACAATAGTGACCTTATCATGCACCTTGACCCATAGTTTTAACATTATTTAAAATGAAATTAAAGCCTTTTTCTTTGAAGGTTTTGTTGTGGTTATTGGTATTCTTAGATTTTTTTATTGAGTGGTAGATGCATAAGCAGGTTTCTTATAATGTTTTTTTCATTACTTTGTAAATCATGTTGTAGAAGATAATAAGACTTAATTACTCAAGCTTGGATGCTCTTTGAGCTTTAAGGATGAGTATGACCAATGTGTCATTCGAACTTTTCAACATAATGCCATCTTTAAAGAAATGTTTCATGACTATAACATTGTTGACTTATGTGATCTTCTGATAACCATGCACAAACTTGTAGGAGATAACATCCAAGCTAAGGAATTTATTTCTTTTGATGGACACCTCCATAGATCTGTTCCATAATCATTGATCGGATCCACAAGTGTTGTCATTTTTTCACTATTAATAGTTATCAAAAGTTGGAAAGGTAGAGGTGGCTCATATTGGACCTGGCTACACCACTCCTTGTTGAAAACTTACATAAGAATTTCCTTATTCTATGTTTGGAGGCCACTAGTTCCGCAATGTCACATTGATGTTTGTGGATATAATTACTCCTCACAAAAGAGGTATCTATCATTTTGAAAAAACATTTTTTTGATCTACAAGGATGGACTAGTTAAGCTTAGAATGCCACCACAACCATGCTTCTTTTAAAGCCATGGTTATGTGATAAGAAGCAATACATTTTTCTAAATGATAATGTTCCAACTTAGTGAAGTGCTTTGTAGATTCTTTAAATTGAAACTCCTAGATTTATTTATTCAAATGGCAAGGATACATACAATGCTCAAAATTTTGTAGCACAACATTTTTTTAATACTATCAAAGCTCTACTAAATTTAGTGGGTAGATTCTTCATAGGTTTTCCTCTAATTGTCCTTTTTGAAGCTACATTGACTACATTAGTTGATTAGGGAAAATACGACTAGAACCTTCCAAATTAAGTTCTTCAATTAGTCTTACCTGTTAATGATTTTTAAACGCTACAAGTAACACACAATGCCTTAGCTAATATGAGGGAGATATGTAACAGTGTTACTAAGAAAAGCTAGTATATCTTGATATCTAGGAAGTCTCTATCCAATCTTTCATGGATGCAAGTATTCCTCTCCTTTTTTGTACCAAGTAAATCGAATCTTAACAAAACACAAGTCATTTAGATCCAAATCATTAATAAAGCTAGAGAACTCATACTGAGACTAGTTGCAATAAAATTGTTTCTCTTTTTTTATCGTCTTATGCAAGGAAGGCATTGATGGCTTTTAACAAAAGTAGAATTCTATAAAGCTTTGTAGTATTTTTAATATGTTCCTAGGTCGATTAGTAGTTTTTATTGTCTTTTGATGCATGCATAGCACAACACTTCCAAATCTTATTACTCCCAAATCTTACCTAAATACTAACCACTTGTGAGGAGTAATCTAAAATCTAAAGCATGACCCAAATCCTTCATAATATTATGAATAACTTTAGAAGCTTGGTCCAAGATTGAACAAAGTAGTTTTAGTTTCTACCCAAAATTTGGTCCACCTCACACTATTTAATCATTTCCATATGAGTTTCCAATAGACCAACCACAAAGATCATATTCTTCCTTGCTAAATGCTACAAGTAGCTATGAGATTTCACTACTTTGATCCAATAGATATCCCACACAAAAAATGAAATGATAATTTAGTAGTAAAAATACATTGCCTCTAACAATAACTGTTCTCTTTACTGCATGTCTTATCCTTGCCAAATCTAAATTTTAGAAGCATAAAAATTTTAGAATAGACATAGAACTAAGAAAATTAATGAAATTGATAGCACAATTTTGATGTGACAAGCTTTCTAAACAAAAGTTTCTAAAGCTCATGTTAATAAGATAAAAACTTAGCTAACTATGTGCACCCCCTCTATCAAACAAACATAACATGTGATGCATCCTATCATATTAATAATAAAATAGTATGTTGAAAACCAACCAATGTAGCGACCATCCATAGCCATAACACAATAATGGCACATCTTGACTTTCAATTAGGTTGCACCTATCGGGCATATTGGAGCACCCAATCTTTCCATTTTTTGGGGCCTTTGAATAGACTACTTGCATCTACTATTACTTTATATTCATAGTAGCACCCATCATTGTATCTTATTGCAAAGCATTCCAAATCTGCACATGAAATAGAAGTTATGTTCTAGCACCTAACCATGTTGTAGCATTTAAGAAAGAATTTTATTTGTCTTACACAATAGTGAGTCCAATTGGAACAAATGAGTGTTTCCAACATAGTAATCATAACTAAATTTTGTTCACTCAACCTTTAGACAAAGACTTTCCTACATAGACTACCCAATATCTAATACGCCACCATTTGGAAACACATCAAAAGGTTTCTAAACTCAAGAGGCGAGGGGTGCTCACGACTACCCCATTTTTTAATACTACATTTGTAGCCACCCAAATATTTGTGAAAATTATTTGTTGATTGGTCATATTATAATATAGATTTGTTGATCCATACGTTCCTAATTCAATGTTCCCATCAATTAATGTTGAGAAAACAAAGCCACTCAAGATTGAAACTATACTACCTACAGTAGCTAAATATGTAAAGAAACAACTTCCATGTAATATATTCAACATATTTTGTTGAACACCCACTCAACAAATCACCTTCCATACTCTACAATTAATATCATAGTAGGCAAGATTACTATGTCAGCATTTTACTTGAGCACCAATTATTTTGAGCTAAGAAATGACTCTAGTCCCCATTGATGCTAATCCTCACAATATCATACTCATTTGATTTACTTAGATATACACAAGGCTAGATTGAGGTGGGAACACTTATCCTTATAAATAATTTAATAAAATTCATATAGGTCCACCATATGAAGTTTTTTCAAAGCCAACAAACCATAACATATAGCTAGAATTTGTTGCGACAGAAAGATCGAAAAAAGAGCCATTTTTGCACAATAGTTCTTTTAGTGACTAATGTTTTGAGACTCTGAGGTAATGCTAGAGTTGTTGGTATATGGGAAGTGTTCACATCAGTCTATATAAACAAAAACAATCAAGCTGACTAACCTTTCTTTAGCCAAAATACTAAGCACATATGATGAAATCCATAGTAGCATATAGCTTCTCAAACAAAACTCCATTTAGTATAACACAAAGAATTGTAGTTCCTTCCTATTACATGTCTAACACTTCCCTCTGTTATGAACAATAGACAAATTTATAAGGTTATTATTAACCATAACTAGTATAAAATCTATCATTCTTCCCCCTCCTCACAATTATTGCCATGATCGAGCATAGCCAACTACATAATCTAAAAGTATTCCTAATGCAAGAAATCTATTACATCTAAAAATCTGTGACATGTAAGCTTCATGCAACCAATGCAAAAGAAATAATGCAAACAACTACTTTGTGCAATCCTACCACACTCGTAGTATCCTTTATTTTCATCAAGGTAAAATGATGAGCAATCCCAAATACACTTTACAAGTGATCCTAACAATAGCATAAACATATGGTTAGCCTCTAAATTTCTTGGATAAGTGAAATAATTTCTTAATGCTTTCTCTAATCCTATACTCACTTGTCTTGCCACAATATTTGTTTCTTTATTTTCCAAATTACTCAAAAGTTCCCTTAACAATACCTTACCATTTTCATAGGCACCAAGTATGACAACATCAATGGATGAATTATGATTACATGAGAATTACACATACTTCTCCAAATTCTAAAACTATGTGAGCAATTGATAGGACGTTCCTCCACTCCCATGTTGCTTGATGGATTATGCCTTTTATTAGCAATAGGTTCAACCTTTCCTTCTCCTACTTTTATACCCAGTTGGGTTAAAATGTACTTACATTGTAGCATTCTTGCCTAGTATAGGACCTACCCCTCTGCATTACTTGCATCGTATCATCATATTTGTTTTTTTTCTTACCTCCTACTTATATCTTTGCCTATTACAGTCCTTCTCTATTGTGCTACTAATTTCAGTCTCCTTTTCATTGGCTAGACTACCATCCATGGTCCAAGTCCTTGTCACTTCTCATAATGATCCTCTATGCTGACCTATAACAAAATAAACCCTTCCTTTTATCCTAATTAGGCATTATACTTAAAGGACAAGAGCTCTGAATTGTAGCAGTAGTTAGTATCGATTCACTAGGTGTGCCTGATGTAAAAGCATGTTCCATCATGCTACACTTGAGGCAAATAGTGGATAATCTCTCATACTCAAACCACTAAAAAGATTGACCCAATAAACATTCCCACTTTAAGAAGTTATGAAAGTCTATTATAACACATACCATAGTAAAGGGTGACCTTTACATATCTATCTATAGCCATCAATGAAAAGAGGATCCCTTATAGCTTTGAAGATGCATAACTTCATGCCTCAATATACATGTGAGAGCATAGGAAAAAATATCTAGATTGTGGCATAGCTAATCACTATAGATTATCTTTAAATTTAGGTGTCTACATATCTAGCCTTAACATAAGGCTAGTAACCAACCATAGTCCTTCAAACCACACATTCTCTATCTACAATTGAATATAAGTGTAGATATAAACTCCCATCTTTCAAGAATAAGATCCAAAATCCTCAAAAATAGCCTATGCTATAGTATCTTGTATATCCTTGAAATGATAACTGATCTCCATACACTCTACCCATGAGGTTGAACTAGTGGTAGTGAATTTGTCATTAACATACGTCATTCGATACGTGTAATTCATCTTTAACTATAAAGGAGGTATCCTTTGGTATTGACATGTTAACATGCAAATTGGTTGGTCTCTATGAGTAGTTAATGAAGCAGACTTCTCATCAACGTGAAATTAACAATGTTCATTCTCCCTCTTTTAAGCACCTCCTGAAATTTGACATTGAATAGGTTAAGTGATTCAAGTTTGTTATTTTGAGAATTATCTTCCACAATCAGTATAGCATTTTTACAAGAACCCTATGCATGACCACAAATCACCTACATCAGAACCTTTGGGACATGAAGACTTCTCCTATGAGTGGAAATATAATTCAACATGTTTATTCTAATCAAGTTCACTATTTGATGAAATTAGTTTTTTCTCTTCGTAACGTGTTCTTAATTCCTTAAGCAATTCCATTATTAGTGCACCATATATCCCCAAAAAAGAACCTTTGTCATGTCCAGACATATTCAAGCCATAACAAGTCTTTTTAGATAATGTCTTTTACACTTATAGCATTACATTCTTCTTTGCACTTCTCTAGATTCTATTAGTAATATTTGCCAGTGTTCTGACTATAAGAGCTATGCCAGATTTTGGATTGTTCATTTAGAGCCTATTAGGCTCAAAAGTATTACAAATTGGGTTCTAAATGCCATCACAAGCCTTTTATTTTGGGGATAATTGAACCACACCACCCATTGTTTCTTTTGCAATCTTATAGTTCCCATCATAGATGATTACACCTCAATATGTTCTAAAAGGATTTTTAATTTCGAGTCTATTTCAAAATTTGCTTGAACCAGAACAAAACATTGAGATGCGCAAATTGTCCTCTTAGTGACCTATAACATTAGAAAGAAAAAGACTTTGCTAAAGTGGCCTTCTTCCATCACCATCCATTCCCTTCCCTCAATATGTCACCTTCTATTCATATGATACCATCCCCCGCATTCACTACACCCAACCATCATGTTTATATGTCTCCATGCCTCTATACCTTTTGGTTCCTTGATAAAGAAATGATTGAAGTCTACATCATGTTCTCCTTTAGGAGGGTAATCTTAAAATTAGTAAAAAGATAATGTTGAAGTAGTTTGGGAAGGAGAATTCCCCAATTGCAGAAAACATCACAAAGAAAAGCATGACAAGTGACCTAGTTCATAGCATTGGTGCCTTGGCATATGTTGGGGAACAATTTGAAGACAACGTATGCTGATCATATGCAATAGCACTATCGTAGGAACTTCAATTGTCTTTAGACAAAAGCAAATAGTTCAATATAATAATAGTTGTACTAAAGACTAATTCAATCACCAATACTTAGACATTACAATAGAATTTAAGGCATTCCATTACTTTAAGAATGGCAATAGTTGACAAGGCAAAAGTTGCAATTGAAACCAATGTTTTTCCTACACTAGTAATGCACCTACTAATTTCATCTTTAAATAATAATACCAACTTCAATAGTGAGATCATATTTTGTAACTACATCAAAATTTATTTTAGCCCAACCCATTAAAGGAAGAGTAAAATAAGAGGTAAAAAATAGCTCATCAAGGCCATTGGAGCTCTGATTATGTGAAGTTGGAGAGTTGAATAAGGTAGTCATAGTAGTAGTAACAATTCAAATATTTCATTGCAGTGTAGCTGAACTAAGACCTTACCCATTTGTGCTCTCAAATTCTTTTTAAGTCAAAAGAAAAATAATGCCAAAATAGCAAACTTAACAATATGAGAAGTAGTAGCCACCAACACATGCACATACATCTAGTAAAGAAGCTCATTTAATAAAGAAACAACCTTGCCATTCAGCTTGCCAATCTTGAAACTGTCACTTATGAAGCTCCCATTTTAACCCCACTGATAAAGCTCTAACGTCTTTGTCCCTTTTGCATAAATCCAAGAGCAAGTAGAAAGAAGATTTAACATTAATGACAAAAAGAAGATGTTAACCCAAAGCTACATCTATACTTTCTGAAACTGTGCGATGTCCTTCCTAGTAGAATTTTGGCTTGTATGCATGGTGCTGTAAATGGTCTTTCAACACAGCAATGCATCCTCATTTCAATTAGAAATGCAACATAGTCCTTTCATTTTCTTCAGTACAAGGGGATTATAGAATAAAAATGCCAAATTATAGACAAATAAATTATATATTTTGTTGTGATACCACAAACCATGCTCCTTAAACAACTATGCTACAACCATCGAATTGTCCACGTCCATGTTAAGATAGGTTAGCTACAAAGAAATAAGAAGGATGCAAAACTAATCATCAAATAACAATAAGACATAAAAAATAATTTTTCATGAAATACTTCAACCTAAATAATTGAACCCATAAATAGACTTCTTTAGCCATAATCTGGTTATAGTAGCTTGTAATCAAGGCTGACTATAAGGCTGATAGACTCCTAATTTTGAGTCTCTTTCACTTCTTAGGAAGAGTTACTATGTTCTAGTTGGCTTAATGTATTATGTTATAAACATTTGAACTACTCCAAAGGTAATGTTGCGACAATTTCTCCAACCCTAAAATATTGGCACTCTTAATTAATAAGTGAGTTATATTACACAACGAAATACTAACAAATACAAGTTCATCATGACAATATGACTTGCTATCGATAGTGACATGGTCATCCATCTTGACATAGTTTTCAACAGAATTAATAGTGAAATTGTAATATCTTTTTATAGTCTAGTCACTATAATAGGTATGCAAGGATATTTCAATTGAGTAGCTTAACACATATGTAAGTGCCTATTATCATCTTCCTTTACTTAAGTCTCACCTTGTTATATAATATAATGGATTCTATAGGATTTAGCACCTAACCTAAGTTATTCCCATACTACTCCATAATATCCTAAATACTCCTCTCTATGACCCAAGTTGCTGATGCATCAATCATGATGTCATCAGCATATAGAAGGTGTGCTATTATAGGGAAAGATGGACCAATACTGAACCCAATATGGTATCATCCATATGCTGGTATTGAATAAGAAATGTGAGATACTCTAACACAACAAAAAAAAGTTGTAGTAAGACTAGACATCTTTACCTATTACCCATGGTTACTTCCATCCACTATAGATGGGTACCATTAAAAAAATCCTAAGTCTTGGTGCAATGATACAAGCCTTAGCCCAATTCCACCAAGAAAATTTTGAACAACTAATGCTTTAAAAAGTCCATCACAAATTTGTAGTTAATCTTCTTTGGAAGTAGAGATGAGCATATAGGCAACCATGTCATGTGTTAAGAACATATTAAAACATATAGAGTAGCCTAGTATAAAAGACATTTTTTCCTTGCAGTAATATCTGGAAGCACAAACTTCGATCTAGCCACCATAATTTTTGTCACCCTGTGGTAATAGACAATAAATTGTGCCAAAAGGTCTTGTTTTAGCTCTACTAACCTCATTTAAGATTCCATAGGTTGAAGCTCCTGAATCTACTACTCCAACTAATGAGGCTTATTAAGAATATCAACAAGTTTACTTAAACTCCATTTCTTTAAAGCTAATAGTGCTTTGTTTAATTTAGAGGATAGACTATTGATAAGGTTCCCTTTGATAATTCTATTTCAAGTTGCATGCACAATATTTGCTGAATGTAGGCATGTAACCATAGGTTTTCAAACTGGGTTCTCATCTCAATTTTATGCAATATCATTTGTCTAAATTCAATAAGGAGAGGGTAATGGTTTGAGCATATACGAGGATGATGTCTCAATATATTACTTTAGAATGCTTGAATACCATCAATATTTATGAATGCTCTATCTAGTGTTTCATATATTTGTGCATTGCTCACTGTAATGTTACACCAAGAGAACATATTTGTAATAAATCCCAAGTCACCCAAATTTGAATCTTGAACGAATAGTGCCTACCAACAATTTTTTTTTTTTTAATCTTTGTTCTTATTAAATGCAACTTATACTTTGAAATCCCTTACAATAATCATTGGTCTACTAAGCTTTGTGGATACTCTTATTTGGGCTTAGGTTACCTAGTGGATCACATGATCTTTTGATCAATATACCGCACAACATCTCCATAAAATGACAATAACCCTTGAGAAATTAGTCGAAGACTTAATAAACTTGTTCCAAATCCTACCTAGCAGTTTATCTGCCTTACTGATATTATAGTTCACCATCCAAATTTCCAACAAGGCAATAGTAGAGACCCTATTTTTTGTACCATGCACTACAAGTATCTATGAGTTTTCATTACTCTAATCACTCGAATGTGTTGTATTATAGACCCTTAGTCATGGTGCTTTATTTGATAATAATAAATCCTAAATATTTCTAATAAATTTATTCAAGTGAATTTTATGATTTTACATAGTTGATAACCATATTCCTAGGAGAAATAAAATAAGAAAATGTGCAATTGTTAAATCCCTTGAAGATCATCTTGGTCGGAGTGACACACCATTAAGAGATGCATTCCAAATTTAAGTTTAAGTATTTTAATTTTAATTTGATTGGAATATTAAGCTTGATTGAAATATTTATTATAAGTCACATATATTAAATTCAAATTAATCTTAGAAGAACATTTAGGTTTCCAATATTTTTGATGCATCTTCCTTGATTATCTTGACCATCATTTTATCTTAATAGTATTTTAAACTCCTTAAGTAATATATGAAAGAATTTTAAAAAATATTAATTTATTAATGAATAGAAACTTTAATAACAAAAAATAACCCATTTGTACAAGCGATTATCGCCTGAACCAAACGAGTCACTACCGTGAAACATTACAGTTCAGTGGTAACTACTCTGAATGTGGTTTAGTTCATAATCAATCCCAAATATTTCATTTTAGATTTGGTCTTCAATCTCTCCTCTGCAAACGAAACAAACTATATGCAAGCTCACTACTTGCTCAGGTGAATATTTCCAAAGTCTAGCAGGCTGCATCGAACCATATTGGTCGACTCTCTTCAATGGCTACAGAAGTCCTTATAAGGAAAAAGCCACAGTACAGATGAGCAATGTTGGACAAATAATGTAAACCTCTTCTACAGTGTGAATTCTTAAATTATGAATGTAATGTGAACCGTTCGATCACTCATTTTGTCATAGAACGATCATCGCCGTATCTCATCTTTAAATCCACTAATTTTTTCAATAGTTTGATGGTGCAATGTTGCGATTACACGTTCTATATTTCTTATGTTTGCCAAGTTAAATCTTACCAACAAATCATGATACTAATCTAACGAACAAGATCAATTTCATATTTCAAAAGCATAGATTCAATTGCATTTATCTAATTTCTTAGATTTCATGAACAAACGTTCTCAGAGCATTTTGATCAAATGGATCTAAACAATGGATATTTTAGTCATTATTTTTAGTTGTTGGAGATTATTTATTTATTTCCTAATTAAAATATTATGAATGAAGTGAAAATTATAACGACTAAATTGGACTTTTAGTAAGTGCTGTTAATCACTAGAAATGACTATAAATAAGAGATTTTGGGCCAAAAAAGGAGAAATTTTTATGTGATCCAAAGCTAAAATATTCAAGCCATTAACAACTCATTGCCATCATCACTTCCATACGCTACTATGCATTTCCCTCGTCAAACTCCTAATATTTGTTTTTTTTAAATCAGCTAAGTTATTAATTTTCTTGATGTTTAAATCATTTAATTAAGATATTTGTACTTCTTTAATGATTTCATTATCCATATGATTTTGTTGTATTGATTTGGATTTTAGGTCACCAAATGTTTTTCATCTATTGCCATTTCGCTTCGTTGTAATGTCGTTGTAGCCTATCCCATTTATTTGATTGTAAGGCCACAATAGCTTGTCTTATTTGTCTACAATCACCTAAAAATTGATTATATACAGTGTTGTAGCCTCACCTTTTGGTGAAAGACTTATACAGTGTTGTGTTTGGCTAGTATTTGTTGAGGGTGGACATAAGCTTGTTTTATAAGCCAAATCACGTAAAAATTGATTATATACATTTTAAATTAGTTGATTTTTAAATTACATGACTTTTATAAAGTAAAATTTATAGAAGATCATTTTTATATATTTGTTAAAATTTATTAAAAATTATTATAAATATTTTATTGAAATATTTTGTAATAAATTATAATTTAATTCATAACAATTCCCCTCCTATTACTAAACCTCGCTTCAGGATATTCCATACTACAAATGCAACCTTATATTATTAGCTTAGAAGCATGCACCTAAGAAAAATTGCATTCCTTCGTAGAACTCCCAACCATGCTAGATCAAAATTAGATGCACTGTGCTTTCACAACAACTGAGAGTTCAACACCAATAGTAGTAATAGCTCTAAAAAGAACCTTGAAGCACTTGGGTGCTATTAACAATTAAACAAATATTTAAACTCACATTTGAGGTCCTTCTTCTAAAGACATCCTCTTCTATCTTAATGATAAAGTATCAATTCTAGACAACTAAAAAAGCTCTCACTCATGTAAGAGGAGTTTTTAGTATTTCCATGACTCCATAATAAAGAAGGTTCTCAACAACAACACACCATTACTCAGAATTTACATTTGTTTTAGTAAACTATTGTACACAAGCTTCTTAGATGTATACAAAATTTTCCAATGGCTAAATATTTGTGTCTTCCTAGGGATGGTAATATAGTGTTTTGTATAAAAGCATTCAAGTATGTTGAGTAAGAAACACTCATCAAATTTGATTTGCAACATATATTGACAACCACTACTCCATATAATATCTTCAAGAATTTTGCACATAATATAATCCAAGAATAACACTTGCTCTTTAATGCTATTTCAACTCCTTCCTTTACCACAAACATTAAAGAAATTTGCATTCCGATTAATTACTATATCCCAACCAAACATAATGTTGCTTCTACCAACCTCATAGCTATATCCTAACTTAAGGTAAGCTTGAACCTTATACAACAAGATGATCACCATGCAAGTGACTAAAAACCTCTTATTTCTATGCCAAGTGAGCTTATTAAGATCATTAGCATTTTAGATCCCTAGAAAGAAGGGTAGGGCACTTATCTACAATTTAAAATTACAAAAAGATTGTAGCTACCATTTGAGGTCATAATCTTAAAGTCAACCTCCTTTTCCTTAAAATTAAGGTATCAGTTCCAAGCAAATAAAGAAGCTCTTGCTTATTTATGAATTCTATCTGACCAATTCAATGGCCATCCAATAAAAAAGTTTCCCTACAATAACACACCATTACACAAAGTTTGACCATATTGTACTAAACTAGTGTACATAAGCTTCTTTGATGCATATTAAATCTCCTAATAGTAGGCTATATATAGCTTACTAAGCATGGCAATTTAGCATTTTGCACAAAAACATTTGAAAGGGCTAGTCGATGAGCACTTATCAAACTTGATGGCCACATATATTAGCAACCATTGCTACTTATAATATCTCAAAAATTCTATGTTGAATATGTCTCCAAGAATTGTACATCCCTCTGTTGCCATTTTTAGTAATTCTTTTACTATAAACACTAGAAAAATTTGCATTCTTATTACTCGTCATATCCTAACAAAACCTAATGTTGTTCGTTCCCACCTAATAATAGTAGGCATACTCTATCCAAGCTTGAACCTTGTCTAACAAGATCATCACTAAGTAAAAAATAAAAAACCTCTTCTATCTTGTCATGTGAAATTCACATGATCAGTAGCAATATAGTTATGAGTGTAGTAATATGAATACTATCTCTTGCTCTATCTTTCCTAACAAAAATATCCAAAATTCAAGACAATGTAATGTCTTGAACAATGCCAAGCATAGTTTCCAAGTACATCCTGTAACACCTCAGCCATATGTAGTTCCTTAGAAGGTCTAGGTAAGAAGAAGCTGTTGCTTCATATTCTTCAAATTCCAATATTTTTTTGAACTAATACCACTTCTTTTTATTTTTCAAACTTCCCTATGAGAATCCCCTCCCTTTACTCCTTTTTTATCTTTATCATCTATAAATTTATTTTATAGAGCTTTTACACCACTCTCTTACTTTAGGTGGTCCTACAATAGTGGATGAACTAAGATTACCTTAGACTTCCACCAACATTTTCAAAATCTACACCTTAATCTATGAAGAGTCACTAGGGCCACTAACCACAACCTTGTCAATTTATGAATAATGCTTTTTATTTATATTAATTTCATCTTCCTCATGCACTCTATTTTTTTTTTCACTTTGTCCTAGGATGAATGCCCTCTATGCGCATCATCCGTGGATGAAGGTATGCTCTTATGCACAACTTTTTATCTTCAAACATATAATACTACTAAACTCTTATGTATTCATATCTTTATTATTCACATTCGTCATCTATTGTGTTGTGATAAACACTCTCCTCATCCTTGGCTGCACAACCATCCATGGTCCATAACTACTTATTTCTCAACATGAGCTTTTGTTTACAATTACCATCCATTCTTATCTTGATCAGTTTCTAACTAAAAAAGACAAAGTCTTTAAACTACAACAACATTGTGAACTAGCTTGCTAAATGTACATATCCTTGATGCAAGTTCCACTTTTCTATAAGAAAAGTAGATAAGGGTAGGGCCTCCTAATTAAAACATTAAAAAAGTGCCCCAATGCTCAAATTAGTCAAATTCCCACTATAAGAAGCTTTATAAGGCCACGTTTTATGTAAACTCTTACAAAGGATGACCTTTGCATGTCAATCATCTAACCATCAGTCAAAATAGAGTTACCTATGGCTTTGGTAATGCAAAAAATGTTCTTTGTGTCCTTATACATTAGAGCGATAGCCAAAAAAATGAACTCATTTTGGACCACGAATAATCATTAAGGTATTAGGCTAAAATGATGGTGTTCACATATCCAATCCTAATGCAATGCCTACAACCTATGAGGGACCTAACAACCATATAGAATTTCTATCTATAACAGACCCAAACTAGAAACAAAAATTGCCAACTAACAAGTCTAGAGCTTTAAATCCATTGAAATGTCCTCATCTACATTGGAGTACTTTGGAAATCTATTAAAAGGAAAAACAACTACAACACATTATACCATCAAGATCAAACTGGGGGTAATAAACTTGGTGATCACAAGCCTCTTTTGAATGGTAAAGAAGGAGGTAGCACTGGATGCTGTCATCTTCACATCTAAATTTATTGATTTCTCCACGTAATTACCAAATGAACCTTCAATGAAAATGTTGTTGTTGTTATTCTTTCTCCATCTTGTAAGAGCTTCCCTAATGCTTACCTTAATGAAACTACATCTTAGCTGGATTTCATTTAGAGAAATTTCCTCCACTTTTTTTACATTTTCTCAAATACTCTAGGTGCACCTTGGTTGATGAGCTACTTTAGTATTAAAGGGATGTGCAAAAGTCTCCTTTGATATAATACATAATTTTGTAAGCCCATTCATCTTTAGTCCAAAATCTAATTAGTTCAACTCTTCCACCAACTTCCCTATCCCTATTATCATGCCCACATCACAATTAATGCTTCTTGTATCCAAGAGGATTCACCCTGTCATCCTCAAATGAGTTCCTATCATAGTAGACCTCTTTTAACGCTTATGAATTTGCTCAATTCTCCACATTATTCTTTATATTCCCTGAAGTTCCATTGCCACAATGTCAGGATCCAAAAAAGTTTCTGAGATAAGGACTAGAGCCACTTTGCCCAGCACCGATGCAAGGGATGCAAGCCCAATGAATCAATTTTTTTTACTCAACTTCATGCCTACCATTTTTCACAACTGCTCATAGTGTACTCAAAGAATTGTTGATACCAGGTCCATTTCAAAGTTCATTGACAACAAAAATTTGTGATACAAACAAGCATTCTCAGAAGATGAAAAGTTTTGTCTTCTAACTATTCCTTCCTTCCCCAACAATTTCGTTGACCTGCAAATATATTTTCGTACACGTTTGTTTGCTTGCAATTCTGATCATCTACCAAATTCATTGGGTTCTACCTTAAACTTTAGGTTGCTGAAAACAATAAATGGTCGAAGCCTATAACATACTCTCCTTATGGAGGTTTATAAATATAATAAGGAAAGCATTACTTAAATGTTTTAGAAACAAGAATTCCCCAAACCCATACAAAATCAAACAAAATAGTATGATATGCAACCCAGTTAGCTATAGAATTACCTTGGTGCAATTTGTGGGAAAGTTTGAAGGACCACATAACCTTCATAAAATGAACAATAAAACAATGAGAAGTCCATTGATCCTCATCATTTAGAGGACAGAGAAGTCATAAAAAAATTTGAACAGTTAGAAAATGTACTTTCACATGAACTTTATCAAGTTTATTTTTAATTTTTTTATCTTTAATTTATTATATTATATTACTTCAATATTTCTAATTTTATAATTAATGTGTATATACTTATTATTAAAATAAAATTTAATTATTTTTATAGTTTAATATCTTTGGTAATTTACTTTAATTCAAAATGATATCTAATCACGATGAACAAAAGGTCTTCAGACTCGTCTCGAAGATTTTTATCAAATTAAATATTCATTTTTTTTTAAATAAATTAGTTTTTTAATTTATACTTTCTTTTAAAAGTGAGGATGTTACACTTTATATATTTCATAACTTGGAATAGAACTTTCTTGTGCAATTTATCTAATTTTTAAAAAGTTTTTCTTTGATTTGGTTATATTATTATGAAATGCTAATTCTTCCATTGTATGTCTTTACATTGTTTTTGTCTAATTATATTAGATTTATTTAGTTTATCCCTTTTTCAATCTAATATATATTTATTAAATTTTAAAATAATAATTTGCTATTTTTTTGGTTATTTTTGTAATTCTTAACTATTCCGAAAGATGTGAGATTCAAACAAAACAAATGTAGTTGTATTCTCTCAATGAGTTCTATCTAATTAATGTTTAATTATATATTTTAAAATATTTTATTTTTGAACATTTTGGTATGTTTGTGAGGCATTATTACTCATAACTGATTTGATAACTGAGGATGTGACGCTTGATGTCCTCAGTATCACTAAAGCTAAGTTTCTTGTACATTTTATTGAATTGTTTTCAATTGTTTTGATTTCATTTAGCAATATAATTATTAGATTTCTCTGTTATTACTTTTGTTCAATTTATGTGATTTTCTTAGTATCAAAATAATAACTTATTATTATTTATACTTATTTACCCTTGTAATTCATAGAACTAACAAATGAGGTACAATAACTACACAAAAAAGTTTGATGGTTCCATTTATAGTTGTTTTGCATAATAAAATATTGAAATATAAATTTATAAGAATTTCATTTCAAGGGTTTTTTCATCCTTTATGAGACATTTCTTTTCTTATATTATTTGATGATCAATGATTTTACATTTGATATCTTTAAGATTTCCAAATAGATATTTCCTTTACAATTCATCTTTTTTTTCCAAATTGTTTGATTTAATTTTGTTATATTACAATGAAATTTAATTCTCCACTATTTCGATAAAAAGATGAATGATCGAGATAAAACACAAATCATTTGATACATCTCAAAAATTTTATCCAATTAAATATTTTTTATATCATTTTAAATATTTTACTTTCTTATTTTTAAAATTAATCTTTGAGATATTTTAATTCATATCTAATATAATGATCAATGATATTGCACTCGATATTTTGAGTATCCTCAATTACTATTTTCTAATATAAATTATCTTATTTCTTGACATTTTTTTCATTAATTGTTTTATATTATTATGTAACCTTAAATCTTCTCTCATGTGACATTTACTTTATTTTGATTTGGTTACACTGCATTTATTTAATTGATCTCATTTCAACTTTAATATATATTTACTTAATATTAAAATTATAGTTAGTACTATTTATGGTTATTTGGTTTAATAATTCATTCTAATTACACATAAGGTTTGATCAAAATGAATCAAGTTACTTTATTAATTCTTAATAACTACAAATGTTGTTTGATAGTAACTAAAACATTTCAATGAATTCATTTTAGTGAACTCTATCCAATTAAATATTTGTTTCTAATTTTTCCAATATTTTATTTCTTATTTTTTTCACACATTTTGAGAAATGTTTATTCTTACCGTATTTCATGATCAATGATGTTACCCTTGAACTCCTAAGTGTCTTCGAGAAAAAATTAGAAAATTTGTCTCATTTTTAAAAAGGTTCACAATGATTACATTCTTTTACTATGTAACTCTAATTCTTCTTTTTGATAGTATTTATATTGATCTCATAAATTTCTTTGAGAGCAACTTTAATACAAAATTTATCTCATTTTTTAAAACTTTGATTCATACCTAATTTAATGTTTGAGTCATTACCCTTGACATCATTAGTATCTTGAAATGTAGCTTTCATATTCAATTTTTCTTATTTCTTCAAGTTTTTTATTTAATTTGGTTATACTACTATGAAACTCTAATACTCCTCTTGTTTAAAATTAGAAAGCTTTGATCTTGGTGACATTACTTCAATTTTTAATATTTCAACTTTATTATGTATCTATTTATTTTTAAAAAGTTATTATTATTATTATTATTATTTATTTTGGTAATTCAAAGTATTTTAAAATGACATCAGATTAAGAAGAAACAAATGTAGTTGGATTGACCATATTGAGCTCTAATGAATTAAACCTTTCCTTTTAAATTTTGGATTATTTTATTTTTTGGTTTTTTCATAATCAATGAGACATTTCTAATTTTTACTTAATTTCATGATTGAGAAAGTTGCACTTGATCTTTGTAATATTGTACGTGATTTTAAGCACGAAGATGTTACACTTGGTATCATTGATATATTGGAATGCAACTTTCTCATAGAATTTATGTCTTTTATTCAAAATATTTGCAATAATTTACTTGTATTGCTATAAAATTTTAATTCTAGTTCACCTTGCGAGACATTTTAGTTTGTACTAGATTTGATCATAAAGATGCAATAATCAATCTCCAAATTATCTTAGAATTCAACTTCCCACAAAAATTTACTTTATCTCTTGAATTTATTTTCTTTGATTTGGTTATATTAATTTGTAACTCTAAATCTTTTATTGCGTGATCATTACAAATTTTTTTATTTAATTATATTACATTTTTTTAATTTATCTTAATTATATTATAATATATTTTTTACTTAATATTAAAATATTATTTTATATTATTATGTTTTCAAGTATTTTATTTTCTAAGGTTTTAGCATATTTTATGAGTCATCTTTTTTTGCCTAATTTGACAATTGGGGATCTTACACTATATCTCGAAAGTACATTGGAGTGCAACTTTTATGTATAATGTATCTCACTTTTTTAAATGTTTTCCTTTGAATTGGATTTATTATTATATCCCTAGTTCTCCTTTGATAGGCCCCTTGCATTGATTAGGTTTTGCTGCTTTAAAATATTTTAATTTATATAATTTCAACTCTTATATATATTTACTTAACAAAAAAAATATTATTATTTATATTCATTTACTTTAGTAATTTGTAGTAATTTCAAAGAAGGTTTGATCAAGACAAAACAAATGTAGTTGGATGCATATCAATGAGCTTTACCAAGAAAAATATTCATTTTCTATATTTCTAATGTTTTTATTTTTTATAGTATTAGCACATTTTATGAAATATTTCAATTCATTAATTTGATGATTGAAGATGTTACACTTGTTTTTCTTAATGTCATATAATGTAATTTTTCTGTACACTTTATTTAATTACTCCAAATTATTTCTCTTTTATGTGGTTGTTAATATTAAACTCAAATTCTCCTCCTATGTGACCTTTATAAGGATTTATTTTTGGCATATTATATAAATTTAATTTATCTTATTTCAGTTGCAACATATATTAACTTAAAATGAAAATAATAACTTTTTATAATTAGTGTTATTTACTTTTGTAATTCATAGTAATTATAGATAAGGTGAAATTAAGATGACATAAATATCATTAGGCTTGTCTCGAAGAGTTCTAGCAATATTCATTTTTGAATAAATTTAATTTTTTAATTACTTAATATTTTAGCATGCAATGTGAGATTTTTTTTAATTCTACCTGATTTGTTAATTGAGGGTACTATATTCTATTTTCTTGGTGTCTTTGAATGTAGCTTTCTCTATATGAGTTTTCTCATTTTCATCAGGTTTTTCACTTGGATTTGGTTATATTACTATGGAAGTCTATTTATCAACTTGTGTGACTTTTACAAAGCTTTGGTTTTGTAATGTTACATTTTTTTCAATTTATCTCATTTTATCTTCATTATATATTTAATAAATATTTAAATAATAATTTATAATTTCTTTTATTTGTTGGTTTCGATAATTTGTGGTAATTCTGAATGAAGCTTAATCAAGATGAAACAAACCTTAATAGACACTTCTTGACAAGCTATCTCTAATTATATACATATATATATATATATATATATATATATATATATATATATATATATATATATATATATATATATATATATATATATATATATATATATATATATATATATATATATATATTTTTTTTATGTTGTATGAGACATTTTTGTTCAATTCTGACATGATGATACATAATTTTGCAAACAATCAAGTGAGTTAGAATTTTACTCTCTAATAAAATATGTCACATTTTTTAAACATTTTACTTTGATTTGGTTATATTACTTTACGTCAATGAATAACTAATCAAGATAGAAGAAACATCATTGTATTCATCTTGATGACCTCTATCTGATTAATTATACTTTTTTATGCTTTTAAATAGTTATTTCTTAGGGTTCTAACTTCTTATGATGAATTTCAATTTTTACCAAATGTTATGAATATGAATATTACAGTCAATCTCTTTAATATCTTGTAATACAACATTCTAAAAAAAATATATCATTCAATAATGTTTTGCTTTTATATTGTTATATTCTTATTTAACTCTAAATCCCTCACATATGACAATTATATCAGATTGATTTGGTTGCATTACATTGATTCAATTTGTATCATTTTTATTTTAATAGATATTTTGCTTACTAAAAATACCATTTTTAATTATTTATACTTCTTGCTTTGTTAATTCCTAAAAAATCCAAATGAGATCTGATTGATAAAAGGTAAATGTCATTGGACTCATTTGATGATAAAATATTTTTTATATTTTTAATCCTTTTATTTATGTTTTTAAAATATTTTTTTCTAAGGGTTTTGTAGATTTTATAAAACATTTTGATTTGTACCTCATTTGATGATTAAATTATTTTTTATATTTTTAAATATTTTATATTTTAGTATTTTTGTAAGCTTTATGAAATATTCTTATTCATAGATGTGAATGTTACCTTTGCATGTCTTTTATTTTGTTATATTATGTTTACTTAATGTATCCCATTTCAATTTTAATTTATATTCACTTAATATTAAATTAATAAATTAGTTTTATTTAAGCTTATTTACTTTAGTAATACACATTAATTTCAAATAATATCTAGCTAAGATGGAACTAATGCTATTGGACTCATTTTGGTAAGCATTTTCCATCTCATTTTTCTACTTTCATTTGCATATATTAAAATGTAATGCCAAGTCTGCTCTCATGTGACCTTTATAATACTTTGATTTGGTTATGTTCATATGTATTTATGGACATTTAAATTAAAATTTTAGTAATTTTCAATGTGTTGTGTTCCAAACAAAAAAATGTCATTAGACTCATCTAGATGTTCTCTATATGGTTAAATATTTATTTTCAATATTTAAAACATGTTATTTTCTATGTTTTTTTGAATGTTTTATATGATATTTCTATTTATACATGATTTGATGATCGAATGTGTTTAGCTCTATCTCATTTATGCATTTGAATACAATTTTAGCATATAATTTATCTCATTGCTTTAATTTTTTTATTTTATTATATTTTTATGTAATTCAAAACCTCCATTATTGTGACCATTACATTGCTTATATTTGTTTATATTTTATTACTTCATCTTATCTTATTTTAACTTTACTATATAATGCTTAATATTAAAAAATAATTTGTTATAATTTATGCATGTTCACTTTCATAATTTGCAATAATTTATAAATAAGGTGTAAACAAGAGGGGATAAATGTTGTTGTACTCATCTTATTAATAATCTACAACTAAATATTGATTATAAACTTTAAAATATTTAATTTTTTAGGATTTAAGCATACTCTGATAGTCATTTTGATTCATATATCCTTTGATGATCAAGAATGCTACACTTGATCTACTCAACATCATGGAATGCAAATTTTACAATCCAAGATACAAAGAATATTGAGTGAAACATTCTCGATTATCAGGTCATGTATGAACAGAGATGTCTCATAAACCATAGCAAAATTCTAAAAAATTTAAAAATTAAAAGCAAAACTTCTATTGGATGGAGCTCAATGAGATGAGTCAAATGACATTGGTTTTAGCTCGATCTGCATGAGATACATTGAAATAAAGTAAATTATCAAAATCAAAACCTGCAATGGTCACATAAACAAAAAATTAAACTTTCTAACATTATCAAATCAAAGCAAAAAATTTGAAAAGATGTAATAAATTATATGATCAAACTATAGTCTAAGATATCTTTGGAGATTTAATGTAACATCCATGAATGTTAAATCATGTATGAATCAAAAGATCTCTTAATGACAATCGACTTCATTCTCAAATCTATTGTTTATTAAAATTTGTCACACTTCGTATTTTTTTTTTCAATGTTACAAAGGTAACAAACTCAAATTTCCAATGTCAAATGGTTACAATATATTTCTTCAAATAATCTCAATTTAATTTGAATTGATATTTACCTAATATAAAAATAATAATTTAATATTATTTATTTTATTTTCTTTGTTAATTCACCGTAATTCCAAACGATGTGTCATGTAGACTAAACAAATGTTGTTAGACTTGTCTTGATGATCTCTCTGCAAGTTAATATTTATTTTTATATATTTAAGTATTTTTTCTATTATTTTTATAACTTATATGAGACATTTTTATATTTAACTAATTTTATGACTGAGAATTTTACAAACATTCCCCAAGTAATTTTGAATGAAGATTTATATATATATTTTTCACATTTTAAAAATTTAATATTTTTATTTTGTTGTATTACTATGAAAATCTATGTCCTCTCTCAAGTGTCCACATCACTTTGATTTGGATATAGTACATTAATTGAATTTATTTTATTTGATCATATATATAATATATAGTAAATAATAAAACAAAAATTTAATATTATTTATACCAATTTACTTTCATATGTCACAGTAATTCCAAATGAGTTTTGTTCAAGGTGAAATAAAGGCTATTCTACTAACATGTGAGCTATATCAAATTTAATATTCATTTCTCTATTTTAAACTTTTTATTTTTTATTATTTTTTTAATTTTTTCTTGTTTTATACCACATTTAGCAATTGAGGATATTATAGTCAATCAATATTATATCTTGGAATGTAAATTTCCTATGTAATTTATCTTTTTTTTTCAAACTTTTTATTTATATTTTGTTAAATTAGTTTGTAATCTTAAATCTCCTCTCATGTGACCATCATATTTCTTAGATTTTGCTATATTACGTTGCTTCAATTTATCTTTTTTTAGCTTTAATATATATTTTATTTATATTAAAAAATAATTTTTTATCATTTAAAATTATTTATTTTTGTAAATTGCAATAAATCCAAGAAAGGGATAATCAAAGCAAAGATGCATCATTTGACTCGTCTTAACTATTTCTTTCAAATGAAATATTCAATTTAAATATTTTTAAATATTTTGTTTTCAAAGGTTTTGTCATGCTTTATGAGCTATTTTCATTCGTACTTGATTTGATGTAGTATGTTACACTTAATCTCCTCAGTATCATATAATGTAACTTTCTGATATAATTAGTCAACTTTACTCAAATATTTCCAAAAGGGATTTCATCAAGACAAAAGAAACATCATTGGAAGCGTCTTGATGAACTCTATCAAATTAAATATTTTTATTATATTTTTTTAAATATGTAAGTTTTTGGAGTTTTTCACTGCTTTTTAGACCTTTTTATTTGTAGCTCATTTTTTTATTGACGATGCTCCCATTGATTTTCCTAGTTTGTAACATTCACATACAAGTTATCTTTTTTCTTAATGCTTCGACTTGATTTTGTTATATTACTTATAAACTATAATTCTTCTCATATGACTTCTATATTATTTTTATTTTGTTAGATTGCATTGCTTAAATTTATATCATTTTACATTTATTATATATTTATTAAATATCAAAGTATTAATTTGTTGTAATTATACTTATTAATTCATGGTAATTCATAGTAATTAAATTTGAAGACAAATAGAGATGAAATAAATATCATTGCACTCATCCTGATGAACTATATAAAATTAAATATTAATTTTTTTTATTTCTAAATACTTTAATTTATTATGTTTTAAAATGATTTAGTAGACTTTTTGATTTATACCTAATATGATGATCTAGTGCATTATAATTGTTCTCCTCATTATTTTGTAATGCAACTTTTTCTTACAATTTATCTAATTTATACAAATATTTCACTTTGATTTATTTATATTACTATGTAACACTAAATCCCCTCTACTATGAATATTACATCACATTGATTTTGTTATATTAAATTTCTTAAATTGATCCCCATTCAATGTTAATATATATTTATGAAATATTAAGATAATATGTTTTATTATTTTTATATACTTATTACTATAATTGACAGTAGTTAAAAAACATGTCATATAAAAAAAATAAAAATCTTTGCACTCATCTAAACAACTATATATTTATTTTATATTTTTAAATATTTTAATTTTATAGGTTTATGGTTTCTTTATAAATATTTTGATTCAAACCTTATGTGATGATTGTTGATGTTATGCTCCATTAACTTAGTATCTTCAAATGTAACTTTCTCAAAAAAAATATCTCAATTCTTCACATTTTTTAGTTTGATTTGGCCATATTATTATAAAAATATAAATGAATTTTAGTGTGATCATTAAATTGCTTCAATTTCATACATTATATTTATTCAGTTTATCTCTTTTAAGAATTAGAATTTATTTACTAAATTTTAAAATAATAATTTATTATAATTTTTCTTTTGTTTTTTGTAATTCGTAGAAATCCCAAGCAATTTGTGATCAAGACCAAAGAAATGTCACCTCACATTTTCTAATGTTTTTACATATTTTACAAGGCAATTTTATTCATACCTAATTCGATGTTCGAGGATGTTAGACTCGATCACCTTATTATCTTTGAATGTAACTTTCTTGTATAGTTTATCTCATTTTTTCAATTTTTTAAAATTTTGTTATAATATCATCTTACTCTAAACTTATTATCTTTTGTTCTTTACATCACATTGACAAACTTATAATATATTGGTTAGATATATTTCATTTTAGTTATTATATATATATTTAGTTAATATTGAAATAATAGGTCTTTTATTTATCATTATTTACATATGTAATTCACAGAAATTGTAAACTATGTTTGACTGAAACAAAATAATGTTAAAGTTATTTTGACGTGCTTTATCCATTTAAATATGGCTTTATGTATTTAAATATTTTAATTTCTAGGACTTTCACATGATTTATGAGTCATTTTTATTTGTACAAGATATGATGATCAATATTGTTAAACTAAATCCCTTTAGTATCTTTGAGTGTAACTTATCTATACAATTTATTTTATTTCTTTAATGTTTTTGTTTTGATTTAGTTATATTACTATGAAACACTTACTCTCCTATAATGTGACTTTTAAATAAATTTCATTCGGTTATAACACATTCATTAAATTTATCTCATTTTTTTCATATATCTTTACTTAAAATAACAAAAGTTTTTAAATTATTTTTTAATTATTAGATAATTAGAAAAAATAGAAAATAACGTTGGATGAAGATGAAACAAATGCCATTAGATTAAACTAGAATGCCTCTATCCAATCAAATATTCATTTTCAAATTTTTAAAAATTTTACTTCCTAAGTTTTCCTCTTCCTTTGTGAGAAATTTTTATTTGCACCATATTTGATAATCAATGATGTTAGATTTGATCTCCTTTGTATTTTGGAATGCAACACTCCAATCAATTTATCAAATTTCATTAATTTTTTCTTCAATTTGCTTATATTAGCATTAAACTTTAATTCTCCTCTAATGTGACCTTTATATTTCTTTTATTTATTATATTAAATTATATCAATTTATCTCATTTCAACTTTAATATATATTATATTGTTATTAAAACGATAACTTATTTTTATTTATGTTTATTTAAATTTTTAATTAAACAAAAATTTTAAGTAAAGTCTCATCAAGATGAAAATAACATTTTTTAACTTGTCTTGAGAAGCTTTATCTAAATAAATTTTCATTTTTTTATATCTTTGATAATTAATTTTCATATTATTTTACATATTTTAAAGGAAATATTAATTTGTATCTAATTTGATAAACGAGTATGATAGACTAGATCTCCATAATATGTTTGAGTGCAACTTTCTTGCATAAATTTATCTAATTTATCTCAATGTTTCTCTTTGGTTTGTTTATAGTAATTGAAATACAAATTCTTGTTTCAAGTGAGCTTTATATCAATTTGATTGTGTTATAGCACATTATTTAAATTGATCTCAATTCAACATTATTTTTAATTTATTTAATATTAAAAAATAATTTATTAATATTTATGGTTATTTGACTAGGTAATTTGTAGTAATTCCAATTGATTTAGACAAACAAATATCGTTAGACTCATATTGATGAGCTCTATCCAATTAAATATTTATTTTTATAGTTTTAAAATATTCTAATGTCTAAGATTTTTGTATGCTTTATGAGATATTTTTATTCAGACTTGTTTTGTTTATAAAGGATATAACACTCAATCGTCTTAGTATCTTGGAACGTGACTTTCACAAATAATGTATCTTACATCTTCAGCCCTTTCTCTTTTATTTGTTTATGTTACCATGTAACTCTAACTCTCCCTTCATATAACCTTAGCATTTATTTTAATTTGGATGTTTTACTTTGCTTAAATTTATCTCATTTCAACGTTAATGAACATTTTGCAAATAATAAATCCATACTTAATTTTTTTTTATGCTTATTTATTTTGTTAATTTGTAGTAACTTTAAGTAAGATCTAATTTGTACCAAACAAATATTGTTGGACTCATTTCAAAGGTCTCTATGTTATTAAATATTAAATTTTCTTTTCAAAAAGTATTTTTTTAAATGTGTATAACATACATTATAAGACGATTTTATTTGTACTTAATTTGATAATAAAAAATTTTACACTCAACCTTAATATATTAGAATGCCACTTCGTAGTGCAATTTATTATTTTTTTCAAATTTTTTACATTCATTTGGTTATCTTAAATAATAATCCCTGATTTCTTCTGATGTAACCATTACCCCATTTTCATTTAGTTATATTATATTACTTCAATATATTTCATTTCAACTTTAACATTTACTTAATAATAAAATAATAATTTATCTCTTATTTTTCTAATATATTTTAGCCTTTAGTAAGAATTACAATAGAGATTTGTTCGAGTTGCAACTGACATCATTAGACTATCCTGTCAATATCTATCTAATTTAATATTCAATATTGAATTCTTAAATATTTAATTTTGAAGGACATAGCCATTTCGAGGCATTTTTATATATGTAAGATCTGGTGATTGATTATGTTTGCATTGACGTACTCAATATTTCAAAATACTACTTTCCTGTACAATTTATGCCATTTTTTAAAATTTTCTTCGTTGGTTTTGTCATAGTATTGTGAAACTCTAAATAACCTCTCATTTGATCGTCGCATCATTTTGTTTTAGTATATTACATTCTTTTAGTTTATATCCTTTTAACTTTAATTTTCATTTAGTTAATATTAAAATAATAATTTATTATTATTTATACATATTATTATGTTAATTTGCAATAATTCCAAATGAGGCCTAATCTAAATGAAATAAATGCCATTGTACCCATAATGATGAGCTTTATTAAATAATTTATATATTTTAAAATTATTTATATTTTAAGACTTCGGCATGCTTAAAATCTCTTTATTTGTACATGATTTGATGACTAACAATGTAACACTTGATCTCCTTTTTGTGATGGAATGCAACATTTTTCCAAACAATTTCTTTTTTTCAAATGTTTTAGTTTAAATTCTATTAT
Organism: Vanilla planifolia; assembly: GCA_023846275.1. Lineage (NCBI taxonomy): Eukaryota > Viridiplantae > Streptophyta > Magnoliopsida > Asparagales > Orchidaceae > Vanilla > Vanilla planifolia. The sequence continues at coordinate 403,788 of JAIUJO010000247.1, read as the reverse complement.
ATTACTATAAAACCCTAATTCTCTTCTCGTGTGACCTATATATCACTTTGCTTTGGTTATATTATTTTGCTTCAATTTATCTCATTTTAGTTTTATTATATATCTAATTAATATTAAAATAATAATTTATTACTTTTCATTATTTATGTTCGTAATTGCTAGTGATTTAATGTTTTAAGATGTTACACAAGGCTTTATTTCTGTCTTTGAATGCAAGTTTTCAATTTAATTTATCTTATTTCTTCAACTTTTTTTTACTAATTTTCTTATATTTATAGAAATCTATAATTCTCCTCTCGTGCTACCTTTACATGGTTTTGATTTGATTGTATTATATTATTTTTATTTATACATTTTAAGTTTTAATATATTTTTACTTAATGTTGTAATAAAATTTATTAATTTCTATTTTTAATTATATTAGTAATTCATAGTGATTCCAAATGATTTCCTAGTAAGCCAAAACAAACACGATTAACTTTTCTGAAAGAATTTTAATCATATAAATATTAATTTTGTATTTTTAAATATTTTGTTATCTAGGTTTTGGTGTTATTTATGAGGTTTTCTTATTCTTTTCTTATTTTTCAATGAACAATGTTACACTCAATGACCTTACTTCCTTAGAATGTTGCTTTCCAACAATATTTATCTTAATTTCTTCATTTTTTTTATTTTTATTTGGTTATATAATTGTTATATGGTTAATTAATTTAAAATTTTATCGTAATTCTAGAAGTGGTTTGATTAAGATAAGCAAACATCATCAATCGTGTCTCTATAGGTTCTTTCCAATTTCTATTTATTTTTTATCTTTTTAAATTTTTTTTAATTTTTTAGAGTTTTGGCAAGTATTTCTAGATAATTCAATTTGATTCAATTTCATAATAGTAGATGTTATATTTTTTTCTCTTCAGTATCTTGGAACATAACTTTATCACATAACTTATCTTCTTTTTCAAATATTTCATTTTTATTAATTTATATAGCTTTGAAAATCTTAATCTCCTCTAGTGTGATATTTAGAACACTTTGAATTAGTTATAATACTTTGCTTCAATTTTTGTAATTTTAACTTCAATATATAATTACTTAACATTAAAAAAGAAATTTAATAATTTTGATGTTTAATTATATTTTTAATTCATAGAAATTCGATAGTTTGCTTGAGTGAGATGAATCAAACATCATTACTATCATCTCCTCTAGCTTTACCAAATTAGCTATTCATTTTTATATTTATAAGTGTTATTTTTTTTAAGAATTTGACACATATTATGGGACATTAAAATTTGTACCTTAATTGATGATTAAAGAGGTTACACTTGATCACTTGTGTATATTTGAGTATACATTTCCCTTATAATTTATCACATTTCATAAATTGTTTTGCTTTTATTTGGTTATATTAATATGAAACTCTAAATCTCCTCTCCCTTCTTTTACATAAATATATGTTGGTTATATTATATTGCTTCAACATATCGCAATTAAATTATAAAATATATTCACTTAATATTAAAAGAATATTTATTATTAATGTTTAATTATATGGTAATTTACTGTAATTCTAAATGAGGATTGATCAATAAAAAATAAAAGTTATTGGGCTCGACTTAGACAACTCATCAAATTCAATATTTTTTTTTTTATTTTTAAATATTATATTTTTGTGGCTTTGATATTCTTTATAAGGCAATTCTATTCATATCTTATTTCATGATTGAGGATGTTAACCTCCATATGCTTGGCACTTTAGAAAGTAACTTTTGTTAACAACTTATTACATTTCCTCGAATGTTTTCATCTCACGTGACCTTTACATCACTTTCATTTGGCTATATTAGTTTTATTTACTCTATCTCATTTTTATTTTAACAAATATTTACATAACATTAATATAATAAATTATTATTATTTAAGCATATTTACTTTAGTAATTTTTATAATTTAAACTAGTTCTAATTAAATCAAAACAAAGGTCGTTTGAATAATCTCATATATCTATATGTTATTTAATTTTAATTTCATATTTTTAAATTTTTTGTTACGCTTTGGTTCAATTTATTAGGAATTTTGATTCATACCACATTACTGTCAAGGATATTGCATTTGATCTCCTTAATATATTGGTACACAGCTATTTCATATAATTTATCTAATAATTTTAAAGTTTTTATTTTTATTTTGTTATATTCTATTAAACACTTATTGTATTACAGTGTGACCTTTATACCTACTTTAATTGGTAATAATATAGGGTTTTAAATTAACTTTTTTCAACTTTAACATGTCTTTTAATATCTAGATAATAACATATTATGATTTAAACATAATCACTTTGGTAATTCTTAGTAATTCTAAACAAAGGGCATATTTGACGACAAATTTCATTGGACTCATACATATGAGCTTTATCAAATTAAGTACTATTTTTTTATTTTTTAACTTTTTTCGAAGATTTTGACATCATTTAAAAGATATTTTGATTTGTTCCTAATTAGATGGTCAAGTTTGTTACACTCGATCTCCTTAGAATGTTGAGATGAAACTTTTCATTCAAAATCTATCTCATTTTTTCAAATTTATTTTCTTTTTTTATTTATATTACTACGAAACGTTTAATGTTCTATCATCTAAGCTTCACATTGATTCGATTTGTGTATATTACATCACTACAATTTATATGATGTAATCTTTAATATTTTTTATAGTATAAATCTTTATTTTTTATTATTTTTTCTTACTTGTTATGGTAGTTTATAGTATTACCAAATGAGGTATCATTGAGATAAAACAAGAATGAATTAGTCATCTCCAAGAGCTCCATCTAATTTTTTAATTTTTAATTTTTTGAACATTTTTTATTTTAAGATAATTGGCATATTAATAAATTCTATCAATTCATATTTGATGTGATGATCGAGGATGTTACACTCGAACTTCTTGATATCTTGGAATATAACTTTTATTTTAAAATAATCTAATTTGTTGAAATATTTCCATTTAATTTTGTTATATTATTGTTAAACTCTTATTCTCTTATTATGAGATCTTTGTATCACTTTTATTTCATTAAAATGCATTAATTTAATTTAAATCTTTTTAGCTTTATTATAAATTTAATTAATATTTAAATAACAAAAATATTTTTTAAGTTTATTAACTTTGGTGATTTGTAGTTATACCAAGTGAGGAAAATTGAGATAAATTAAAAATTTTTTATATTTTTACTTTTTTTTATTTTCAAAAGTTTTGGAACACTTTACAAGAAATTTCAATTCATTCATGACTTAATGGTTGATGTTGTTTCACATGATCTCCTTAGCATCTTGCAACTGAATTTTCTCATATAATTTTACCCATTTCTTCAAATGTTTTAATTTCATTTAGTTTTACTCTTATGAAACTTTTATTACTCTAAGCAGTGGCCTTTACATCACCTTAATTTGTTATATTACATTGCTCATTTTAGGTGTAACATCTTTGATCATCAAAATAACTTAAAATAAAAATACCTTATAAAACATGGAGAATGAAGAACATAAAATTTTGAAAAACAAAATCGAATATGTAATTTAATGAAGTTCATCAAAATGAGACAAAGGCCACTTGTCTTGTTTTGATTGGACCTCTTTTGTTTCTTAAAACTTCTCACTTTGATTTTGTTATATTACTATGAATTCTATTTCTTATATCTTGTGATATTTATATTATCTTGAAATTAATTATGTTATTTTTCTTTAGTTTATCTTCTTTAAGCTTTATTATATCTTTACTTAAAACTAGAGTAATAAATTATTTTTATTTATTATTTTTATAATGGTGATTGGTAGGATTTCAAATGAGGTGTGATCACAAAGAAACAAATATCTTTGGGCTTGATTTGGATAGTTTTATCAATTTAAATTTAATTTTATATTTTAAAACACTTTTTATGTTGGCTCATTTTATGTGATATTTCTATTTATACCTGATTTGATGATTGTGGATGTTACACTTGATCTCTAAAATAGTATGGAAGACAACTTTCTAAGTTAAGTTTTTTCATTTCTTTTAATATTTTTTTTATTTAGTGATATTTTTTTGAAATTCAAATTCTTCTCTTATGAGAGTTTAACATCTTTTGATGTGGCTGTTTTAGATTCTTGAAATTATTTTTATTTCAAGTTTAACACACACACACACACACACATCTATATATACTTAATCTTAAAATAATAATTTACTATTATATATAATTATTTATTAATGTAATTCTTAGTAGCTCAAAATATGCTCTAGTTAAGATAAAATAAAAGTCATTAGACTCATGATGACAACATTTTTAAAAGTTTTACCTTTAAGGATTTTGTCATGCCTTACAAGGCTTTTTAGTTCATGCGTTATTTAATGATAGAGGTTATTAAAAGTAATCTTTTTAAAAACTTGGAATGCAACTTTTCACTACAAATCTATTATTTCTTCAAATGTTCTAGTTAGATATGGTTTTATTACTATGCAACTTTGAATCTCCTCTTGTGTAACTTTCATACTACTATGATTTGGTTATACCACATTACTAAAAAAAATAATTATTATTTGTAAATGTTTAGCTTTATAATTTGCAACAATTAAAAACTTAGTCTGATTGAGATGAAACAAACAATATTTGACTCATCTTGACAACTTCTAGCCAATTAAATATAATTATTATAATCATACTTATTTTTTTTTTCATTTTTTAACATGCTTTATGAGAAATTTTTATTTGTACCAAATTTTTTCTTAAAATATATGTTACACTCAATTTTATCAATACTTAGTAATGTAAGTTTTCTATATAAATTATTTCATTTTGTCAAATATTTTGCATTGACATGGTTTTATTAAGTTGTAAATCCAAATCTCTGATCATGTGGCCTTCACAATATTTTTATTAGTTTGTATTATAGTGCTTCAATATATGTTATTTTAGCATTAATATGTGTTTACCTCATATTAAAATAACATATCAATATTATTTTTGATTATTTTGTTTGGTAATTCATAGTGACTCAAAACCTTGTGTGATAGAGATGAAACAAATGTCATTGGGCTCATCTCAATGAGTTTTGTCAAAAATAATTTTCATTTTTATTTAATATAAATATTTTAAATTTGGTAGTTTTGGCACATTTTATAAAGTATTTTGACAAGTTTCTAAATTACATTTTGAGGATGTTATACATGAGCTCCTTAATATGTTGTAATTAACTTTCTTATACAAATTATCCCACTCATTAACATTTTTTGTTTTTGATATGGTAATATTACTAAATAACCATAAATCTTCTCTTGTGTGACCTTTATATTACCTTGTATTGGATAGATTATATTTTTTTAATTTAACTCATTTCTTCTTTAATATTTATTTACTTAACACTTAAAAATATTTGTTATTATTTAAGATTTTTTAATTTTATAATATTTTGTAATTCTAAACATACTAAAATCTAGAAGGAACAAATGTCATTGGACTTGACTTAATAAGCTCTATACATTTAATTTTTTATTTTTCCTACACTTTTAATTATTTCATTTTCTAGTGGTTTTTAATGCCTAATAAGATTTTTTGATTTATAACTATTTTGTTGTTTGAGTATGTTACACACGATCTCCAGAGTATCTTGGAAAGGAACTTTCCCACACAATTTTTCTGATTTATTAACATTTTTCACTTTGATTTAGTTTTATTGTATGAAACTCTAATTATCCTCTAGTTTTCTCTTTATATTACTTTGTTTTGTTTACAAAATAGTACTTTAATTTAACTAATTTCTACTTTAATCAATAGTAACCTAACACAATTAGTTATTATTTATGCTTAATTATTTCAATAAATTGTAGAAATTTCAATCGAGCTCCGTTAGAGACCAAACAAAAATCATTGGGCAAATCTTAACTAGCTCTATCCAATTAATTATTCAATCTTATAAGTTTAACATATTTTATTTTTTAAAAGTTTGGTAGACTTTATGAGATATTTTGATTCATACCTAATTTGATGATAGAGATTTTTAAATTTTTGTATCTCAGAATGGAACTTTCTTATAGATTTAAATTAGTTAATTTTTCTCATAAATTATTCCTTCATTTATTTAATTTTAGCTTTCATATATATATATATATATATATATATATATATATATATATATATATATATATATATATATATATATATATATATGGTTAATATTTAAATAGTAATTAGTTATTATTTATGCATATATACAAGGATATTTAATTGTTATTCCAACAAAAGGTATTAAAGATGAAACAAATGTGACTAGACTCCCCTCAATCTGTTATATCAAATTTAATGTTTATTTTTATATTTCGAAATTATTTAACTTTAAGGATTTTTGTAAGTTTTGCATGACATTTTAACTCTTACCTAAATTGATTTTAAAGGAAGCATTCATTCTCAATATAGTCCTAGAATGTAAGTTTCTCATAAAATTAATCTCATTTCTTAAAATGTTTTGCTTTGATTTAGTTATATTATAGACATTGAATCTTAGATAGTGTGACCTTTGCATCTTTCTTATTTTCTTATATTTAATTACTTCAATTTCTCTAATTTAAACTTTTTTATTTTTATATAATATTAATATAATAACTAATTACTTTTTATGTTTAATTACTTTAGTAAGTTGCCATAATGTTGAAACTAAATTAATAAAAAAGAGAAGAAATGATTTGACTTGCCTTAAAGCATGCTACCTAATTAAAAATTAATTTTTATGTTTTCATACATTTTACTTTTAAAGGTTTTGGAATACTTTTTAAGACATTTTGATGTGAACATACTTTGTAATTGAGAATGTTAGTCTCAATCACCTTAGCATCTTGGAATGTAATTTTTATGTCTAATTTCTTATTTCTATAAATGTTTTGCTTTGATTTGGTTATATTATTATGTAACTCTAAATCTTATCCCATGTGACTTTCACATTACTTTGATTTGATTATATAACATTACTTCAATATATCATATTATAGGTTTAATATATAATTATTTAATATATAAATAATAATTTTTTATTATTTATGTTTATTTATCTTGATATTTTGTATTAATTTCGAATGATGTTGGATTTAGAGAAAATGAATGATGTTAATCGTTTCTTGAAGAGCTCTAACCAATTCAATATTAAATATTTATTTCTTAAAAGATATTTTAGGATTTTGGCATGATTTATGAGACATTTAGATTCACACCATATTTAATAATCGTATATGTAGCACTCAATCTCCTTAGTATCTTAGAATACAATGTTTTCTTAAATTTTATCCAATTCTTCAAATTTTTTACTTCCATTTCAATACATTTTTGTGGAACACTTATTCTCCTCTTGTGTAGCGTTTAGAATTATTTTATTTGGAAACATTACATTACTTAAAGTTATCATTTCTTTTAAATAAATGTCAACTTAATAACAAAATAATAATTTTTTAATTTAAGCTCATTTAATTTGATAATTCATAGTACTTACAAACAAAGTCTGATCGTGATGTAATGAATGTCGTTGCACTCATCTCGAGAAGCACTATACATATAAATATTAATTTTTATATCATAAATTTTTTTATTTTCTTGCTTCATATGATATTTTAATATGTATCTAATTTGATGATTGTGTAAGTTTCACTTCATCTGTTTAGATTGTTAGAATGCATCCCTGTTATATAATTTATCTCATTTCTTGAAATGTTTTGCTTCGATTTGGTTATTTTACTATGTCACTCTAAATCTTCTATTGTGTGACTTTTATATTGCTTTGATTTAGTCATATTATATTTTAGTAGTTTATTTCATTTAAACTATAATATTTGTTTACATCATATTTCTTTGATTTTTGGCGAAATAGTGCTTTAATTTCTAATTACTACTTTAAAATACATTTTTGTCATTAAAATAATAATTCATTGTTATTTATGTTTTAATTAGTTTGGAAATTTACAAAATTACAAATGAGGTCCATTTGATATAGATCAAACATCATTGGCCTTATCCTAACTAACTCTATCTAATTAAATGTTCATACTCATAGACTTAAAACATTTCATTTTTTATTGTTATAACATGGTATATGAGAAATTTTGAATCATACAAAATTTGATTATAAAGGATGTTGCACTCGATCTCCTTAGTATCTTGGAATGCAACTTTTTAGTCTAAGTAAGCTTATTTTTTCAAAGTTTTCTTTCATTTGGTTATATTATCATATAGCTCTAAATCCCCTATCATGTAACTTTCATATCACTTTAATTTTATTATATTACATAACTTAAATTTATCTAATTTAAACTTTAAAATCCCCTCTCATGTTTGCTTCATATCACTCTAAATTGATTATAATGCATTGCTTAAATTTATGTAATTTAAGTTTTATTATAAATTTCTTGTTGTTACAAATGTTCAATTACCTTAATAATTCACACTAACTCTCTATAACTCCAAATGTGGCTAATTAAGAAAAAATAAATGTTATTGTTTTTGTCTAAAAGAACCATATCCAATTAAATATTTCTTGAAAAGTTTTTAAATATCCTTTTTCCTAAAGTTTTAAAATTTCTTACGAGATAGTTTGATTGAGCATAATTTGATGATAAAGAATGTTGCATTTGACTTCCTTAGAGTTTGGAACAAAACTTTCTTGCATAATTTACCTTATTTCTTTAATTTATTTGTCTGGATTATTTATATTAATATGTAAGTCTAATTGTCATCTCGTCTGAGAATCACATCACTTTGATATGCTTATATTACATTGCTTAAGTTTTTCTCACTTCAGCTTTAATATATATTTACTTAATATTTATGTAATTATTTTTAAATATTCATGTTTAATTACGTTGTCAATTTTTTATATTCCCTGTTAGAGTTTTTTTGAGACAAAACAAACATCATTAGTCTAGTCTCAGAAAGCTTTATCAAATTCAATATTCAATTTCTATTTCTAGTTATCTTATTATCTAAAGTTTTTTTAATTTTTTTGAGAAACTTTTCAATTTTAACCTATTTAATGTTTTAGAATGTTACACTCAATGTCCATGATCTCTTAGAATGCAATTTTTCTATACAATTTATCTCAGTTGTTAAAAATTTTCTGTTTAATTTAGTTATATTAATATGAAACTTTTCTCCCCCATTGCTTCCCATTAGTTTACATTGATTTGTTTTTATTAACTTACTTCAATTTATCTCATTTTATCTTTAATATGCATTTACTTAATAATAACATAGAAATTTATTACTATTTATTTTATATAATTGCACAATTTGTTGTTATTCTAAATGAGATTCATCTTAGATGAAACAAATGTCACTAGACTTGTCTTGACTTACTATATTGAATTAAATACTCATTTTAATATCTTTAAACTTCTGGTCTTTTAAGGTTTTGGTAAGTTTTATGAGATATTTTTATTCATACCTGATTTGTTAATCAAGGAAGTTGCATTCATTCTCTATGGTATCTTGGAATTCTAGTTTTCTAATAATTTATATCATTTCTTAAAATTGTTTTCTTTGACTTGTGTCATATTACTATGTAGATTTGAATCTTAACACATTTACCATTCAATCACCTTAATTTTGCTATATTTTATAACTTTAATTAATCTTATTTCAACTTTATATAGATTGACATGATATTAAAATAATAATTTATTATTATTTAAGTTTAATTATTTTAGTAATTTATCATAGGTATGTTGTTGGACAATTGGAAATGAAACAAGTTTCATTTGACTTATCTCAAGGCATGCTGCCTAATTAAATATTCATTTTAGGTTTTCATATATTTGTTTTTCAAAGTTTTTACATGCTTTGTAAGAAATTTTAGTACAAACTATATTTGACAGTCGAGGATATTACTCTTAATCATCTTAGTATCTTAGAATGCAACATTTAGTACAATTTATCTTATTCCTTGAAATGTTTTACATTGATTTGGTTATATTACTATTTAACTGTAAATCTTCTCCTATGTGACTTTTTAATCAGTTTGACATTGTCAAAACACATTACTTGAATATATGTCATTTTATGTTTAAAACATATTTATATTGTATTAAAATAAAAAATTGTTGTTATTTATTATTATTTATTTGAGAATTTAGGGTAATTCCAATTGATGTGTAATTGAGACAAAATGAAGGTCCTTAAACTTGTTTAGAAGAGCTATACCAAATTAAATATTAATTTTATATTTTTAAGAAAATAATTTTATGGTTTTGGCATAATTTATGAGATATTTCGATTCCTACCGACTTTGATATCTAAAAATGTTAAACTCGATCTCCTTAGTGACATGAAATACTACTATTTTATATAATTTATCTAATTTCTTTAATTTTTTCATTTCAATTTGGTAAAATTATTGTGGAGCAGTTATTCTCCTCTCAAGTGGCCTTTAAATTTATTTGTTTGGTGACATTATATTGCTTAAATTTATGTCATTTTTTTATAAATTATTGGTAATTAGTATTTTTAAAAAATTATTTTTATTTAAACTTATTTTATTTAATCATGATGAAATGAATGTCATTGGACTAGTCTCTTTTTCTTCTTCTTCATCATCTTCATGTTCTTCGTCTTCTTCTTCATCATCTGCTTCGTCTTCTTCTTCTTCTTCTTCTTCTTTTTCTTCTTTTTCTTCTATTTCTAATTCTTCTACTTCTTCTACTACTCTTTCTTGTTGTTCATCTTCTTTTTTTGTATTGTTCATCTCTTTATTAATAATTCTTATTCATTTCTTATTCTTATTAATCACAATACAAAATTTAACAAAAAAAGAAAAAAATTAAGTATTAATTTTTAATATTTTTAAATATTTTATTTCTATGATATAGATATGCTTTATCAGTTATTCTTATTTGTGCCTAGCATCATGATCAACAATGTTATAGTATCTCTTTAGAATGGCTGAATGCATTCTTTTCATACAATTTATCTCATTTTGAAATTTTTTTTTATTTGGTTTGGTAATATTATTATGTCACTCTAAATCTATACTTGTGTGATATTCATATTGCTTTGATTTAATTATATTATTTTGATTCATTTTGTTTCATTTACATTAATGTTTTTTTACATCATATTAAAACCATAATTTGCTATTACTTATGCTTACTTGTTTTGGTACTTCATAGTAATTGCCAAGTATGTTCAAAGGAGATGAGATTCAATTTTATGAACTTGTCTTGATGAGCTCTAACTAAATAAATATTAATTATTATATTTTAAAAAAAATTATTTTTTCAAGGTTTGGCATGATTAATGAAACATTATCATTTGTACTTGATATAATGATTGGAGATCCCACACTTGATCTCCATATATCTTTGAATGAAACTTTCTTATACAATTTAATTAATATATTCAAGTTTTCACTTTCATTTAGAAATGTTAAAATGAAACTCAAATTCTTCTCTCATGTGCCACTTACATTGACTTAGTTTTGTTACGATACATTGATTTAATTGAGCTCATTTCAAATTTATTATATATTTACAAAATACAAAATTTATAATGTTTATTATTTAGGGTTATTTAATTTTTTGATTTTGTTACTTTCTAATGACGTATGATTTAGATGAAACAAACATCATTTACGCATATCAGTGAGATCTATCTAATTGAATATTTATTTTAATATTCTTATTTTGTTTTATTTCCTAAAGTTTTCCACATTTTATGAGACATTCAATTTGTACATAATTTAATGGTAAAAAAGTTATACTTGATCTCTTTAGTATCTTGGAATGCAAATTTTCTGAAACATCATCTCATTTCTAAAAAAATGTTACTATTGATCTCTTTACTATGTAACTCTAACCATCATCTTGTCTAACATTCACAGTACATTGATTTTGATGTATTAAATCACTTCAATTTATCTCTTTTTAATTCTAAAATAGTTTTTCTTAATAATAAAACAATAGTTTATTATTTTTATCATTATTTATTTTAGTTGCTCGAAGATTCTATGGAGATCTATCAAAATTAAATATTCATTTTTGTATTTAAGATAGTTTAAGTTTTTAGAACGTAACATTTCTATTTGTACCAATTTTGATAACCGAGGACATTACGAGCTGTATAGAATCTTGGAATTTAGCAGTCTCATATAATTTATCTCATTTTTTTAATTGTTTTTTCTTTATTTGGTTATTTTATTATGATACACTTATTCTCTTCTCTTATGACCTTTACATTTTTTTTAATTTCAAGTATTATTTCCTTAATTTATCTCACTTCAATTATAATATTTATTTATTATATCCAAAAAAATATTAGTTTATGCTTAATTTAAGCTGATTAATTTGGTAATTCATGAAAATTCTAAACAAGGTTTGATAAAAGAGAAAGGAACAATTTATTATTATTTATCTTTTTTTACATTTGTGAATCGCAAAAATATCAAATAAGACCCGATTAAAGCCAAATAAATGTCGTTGGACTCCTCTAAATGAGTTATTTAAAATAAAATATACATTTTAGATATTTTTATATATTTTATTTTCAATAGTTTTTGCATAATTTATGAGGTATTTTTATTTGTACTTAATTTCATAATCAAGTATGTTATACTTATTCTACTTTGTATCATTTAATGTAACTTTCCCATTCAATTGATCTACTTTTTTCAAAGTTTTTCATTTGATTTGATTAAATTACTATGTAACTATAAATCATCTCTCGCATTACATTTACATCACTTTAATTTTAATATATAATATTATTTCAATTTATAACATTTTTTATTTAATATATATTTACTTAATATTGAAATAATAATTTCTTTATTTATAGTAATTTACATTAGTAATTCACGATAATTCTAATCAATATTTGGTTGGGTTGATATAAACATATTCAGACTTATCTTGAAAGCTCAATCAAATAAACCATTAATTTCTATATTATAAAAAAAAATTATTTTTATATGTTTTCCATTTTTTATAAGATACTTTGAAACATTAATTAGGAATTAAAATATTCCATACAGTTTATCTCATTTCTCCAAAATCATTGCTTTGATTTAGTTATAATACTATGCAACACTAAGCCTTTTCTTATGTGAGCTTTACATCACTTCGATTTGGTTTTATTACATTGATTCAAGTTTTCTAATTTTTAATTTATAATATAGTTACATAATATTAAAAATAATAATAATTACTATCTATGACTGTTTAGTTTAGTAATAGGTAGTAATTCTAAATAGAATTTGATCGAGATAAACGAAGCATAATTCGACACATCTTAATGATTTATATAAAATTAAAAATTCTTTTTTGTTTTTCTAAAACTTTTATTTCCTAATAGTCTTTTGCACCTTTTTAGATATTTTATTCTTGTTGATTTTATGATCAAGGTGTTACACTTGAGCTGTTTCTTGTTTGTTTTTCTAAAAAGTTTATTTCCTAATAGTGTTTTGCACCTTTTTAGATATTTTATTCTAGTTGATTTTATGATCAAGGTGTTACACTTGAGCTCCTTAGTGTCTTAGTTGTAACATTTCTTTACAGTCATCTTCTTTTTATTTCAAATATTTTAACTTGATTAAGTTATATTAATTTAAAAATATAATTCTCTTTTTTATAAGACATTACATTTCTTCAATATATGTTATTATGGATTTATTATTTATTTTTTAAATATTAAAATATTAATGTGTTATTAATTTATTAATACTTATTTAGTTAATTCATAGTAATTCAAAATGAGGCGAAACATAGATGAAACAAACATTGTTAGACTCTTCTCGATTAATTATATTGGATGAAATATTAAATTTTATATTTCTAAATATTTAATTTCAATGTCTTTCGACGTGATTTATTATGGTTTTTGATTAATGTCGAACTTTATGATTGAATATGTCACACTTAATCTCCTTATTATTTAACAATGTAACTTTATCATACAATTTGTTCCATTTATTTAAATATTTTACTTTGATTTCTTTATATCACTACGTAACTCTAAATCTCTTCTATTATGAACATTACATCACTTTATTTTGGCTATATTAAATTACTTAAACTTATCTCAATTTAACTTTAATATATATTTACTATCCTAGTTCATAGTAATTGAAAAATAAGTCATATAGAGATGAAAGAAAAATTGTTGAACTCATCTCCACTAACTCTATATAATAATATATTTATTTGAAATTTTAAATATTTTATTTTCAAGGGTTTATACATGCTTTACAAATATTTTGATTCATAACTAATTTGATGATCAATGATATTATGCTTAATCTTTTTAGAATCTTAGAATGCAACTTCCTTGAAAACTTTGACATATTTCTTCAAATGTTTTTCATTGTTTTAGTTATATTACTATGTAAATCTCAAATAATTTTACCATAACTTTTAAATTAATCTATTTTGATTATATTATATTCCTACAATTTTATCTCATTTAAGCTTTAGGATTTATTTGTTTAATTTTAAAATAATAATTTTCAATTATTTCTTCTTTTGATTTTATTAATTTGTAGCAATTTTGAGCAAGCTCTAATCGGGACGAAAGAAATGTCATTGCACTCAACTTGTTGATTTTTATCTAATTATATATCTATATCTATAACTTTTAATATTTGTTTTCTATTATTTTGAGATGTTTTATAAAGCAATTATCACATCTGATTTTATGGTGGAGGATGTTTGACTCAATCGCCATAGTATCTCAAAATGTTACTTTCTTGTAAAACTTATATCATTTCCTCAAATTGTTTATTTTGAATGTCTTATACTGCTATGTAATTGTAAATATTATCTGTTATGAGTTTTGCATTTTTTTATTTGGATATATTATATTTCTCAATTTTTTCTCATATCAACTTTAATATATGTTGACATAAAATTAAAATAACAATTTTATTTTATTCACCCTTATTTAAAATTTTAATTCACAATAGTTAAAAACTTGAATCAATCAAGAAAAAACAAATGTCATTATATTTATGTTGAGGACCTCTATCTAATTAAAAATTAATTTACTAATTTTTAAATATTATGTTAATTATGAATTTCGCATGCTTTACGAGTAATTCTGATACTCAAATTATTTTACGACTAAGGATATTCAACTTGATCTTTTTAGTATCTTGGAATGTAATAGTTTTGTACAATTTAGTTCATTTCTTCAAAGTTTTAATTTAGATTTTGTTATATTACTATGAAATACAAATTCATCTATCATGTGACCTTTAAGCTCAATTTTATTATTTTACATTGTTCAAATTTAACTCCTTTTATATTATATATATTTTATTTAATATTAAATAATAATTTATTTTTATTTCTTCTTATTAACATTGGTGGTTCATAGTAATTCTAGATAACGTCTGATCGACACTAGGAAACATCATCGAACATGTCTCGAAAAGCTCTATCCAATTAAATATTCTTTTCTCTTTTATTAAATATCTTTTTTTAAGGTTTTGGGACATTTAATTTGGTATTTTGATTTGTATCATAATTGAAGATAAAAGATGCTACTATTGATCTCTATAGTATCATAGATTACAACTTTTCCATCTGATTTACCTAATATCTTCAAGTTTTTCGTTTTGATTGAATTATATTGCTATGAAACTATAATTCTCTCCTTGTGTGTCCTTTCAATCACTTTGATTTATTCATATTACATTGCTTAAATTTATCCCATTTTAGCTTTAATTTTAATTTTAATAAAAATGATAATTTATTTTATTTTTTTATTATTTAGTTTGTTAATTAATAAAATTCCAAATGAGGTCTATTCAAGATGAAATAATTTTCATTAGACTCCTTTTAACAAGCAATAATTAATTAAATGTTTATTTTTATCTTTTTAAATATTTATTTTCTAGGGTTTTTGTATGTTTTATGAGAAATTTTGATTATACCTTATTCCAACAGTATCTTGGAATGACACTTTCCAAAATAATTTATCACATTTCTTCACATTTTGGCTTTACTTAAGTTATAATATTATCTTAATCTAAACTTACTTTGTTTTGACCCTTAGATCACATTGACTTGGTCATAATATTTTGGTCAAATCATATCATTTTAGGTGCTATATATATTCTTTTCTTAACATCAATATAATAGTTTATTTTAATTTATCATTTTCTACTTCAATAATTTATAGTATACTAAAATAGGTTTAAATAAAATAAAATAAATAATGATGGAGTTATCTTCTTGAGCTATATCCATTTAAATACTATTTTATATATCTAAATATTTAAATATCTAGAATTTGAGTTACGTGCCATTTTGAATCGTAATTCATTTGATGATCGGGATAGATATACTTAAACTCTATGTTATCTTGGAATGCAATTTTCTCACATAATTTTTCTTCTTTCTTTAAGTTTTTTTATTCAATTTGTTTATATTATTATGAAAACATTACTTTTAATGCAACATTTACATTTATTTGATTATATTAAATTACTTAAACTTAGCTCATTTATTTTTTCAGTATATCTTCACTTAATACTAAATACTAATATATTATTAGTTTTTTAATTAGTAAGATAAATTAATATTAGTTGTAAATGAGATTCAATGAAGATGAAAAAATGTCATTATACTAGACAAGATAAGCTCCATTAAATTTAATATTTATATTAATATTTTTTTTTAATATTTATTTTCTATGATTTTGTCAAGCTTTATTAGACATTTATATTCATAACAATTTTATAATCAAGGATGTTGCATTTAATCTTCTTTGTAACATAGAATGTGGTTTTCTTATATAATTTCTCTAATTTCTTTAAACTCTCTCCTTTATTTGCTTATATTACTTTTAAAATTTAATTCTCCTCTATTATGACCTTTTTTTTATTTTATTATATTACATTATATCAATTTCTATCATTTTAGTTTGAATATATGTTATATTAATATTAAAACAATGTCTCAGTAATATTTAAAGTTATTTATAATGTTAATTAAATAGAAATTCTAAGCAAGATCTGATCACGTTGAAATTAACATTATTTTACTCTTCTTGGAGAGATTTATCCCAATACATGTTTATTTTTTATTTTTTAAATGATTATTTTATGTTTATTGAAATTTTTTAAAAAAATATATTGGTTCTAATCTAATTTAGCAATCGATTAGTTTAGGAACAATTTCTTTGGATGTTTGAAAGCAATTTTCTAACATAATTCATTGGATTTTTTTAAATGTTTCTCTTTGTTTTGTTTATTTTAGTATGAAACACTAATTATTCACTTTTGTGACCACATCACTTTGATTAGGCAATGATACATTTTTTAAATTTTTCTCTAGTCAATATTATTAGATATTTATTCAATATTAAAATAATAATTCATTGATGTTTAAGATCATTTAATATAGTAATTCATAATTTTTATACATGATATCAAATCAAGAAAAAAATTCTTTTATATGAAAATTAACGAGTTATATCAAATTAAATATTTATTTTTAATATTTTTAAATATTTGATTTTAAGATTTTACTTTGTCACGAGATATTTTAATTTGCATTATAATTGATGATAGAGGATATAACACTTAATCTTATTAGTATTTTGGAGGGTAACTTGGATTATTTATCTCACATTTTATAATTTTCTCTTTGATTTGGTTGTATTAGTATATAACTAAATCTTCTATCATATGACCTTACTATTGCTTTGAATTTGATACATTACTTTGCTTCAATTTATCTCATTAAACTTCAATAAATATTAATTAAATAACAAAAAACTATTTAATTATTACTTATTCTTATTTAATTGATTAATTCAAATTAAATTTATGTAAGATCTAATTCATGCGAAACAATGTCGTTGCAGTTTTTCAATAATCTTTACTTAAATAAATATTAATTTTTTAATTTAAAATATATTGTTTTCATGCTTTTAACATAATTAATAAAATAATTTAATTGGAACTAGATCTAACACTCAAATATTTTACATAGTCTTTTTAGTACATTCGAATGCTACTTCCAAGGACAACTTATCTTATGTTTTTAATCTTTTTGTTTTGATTTAGTTTATTACGTTGTAACTCAAAATCATCTATTGTGTGACCATTACATTTTTTTATTTTGTTATAATTTATTTAATGATAATAAAATAATAATTTATTTTTCTTTATGCTTTTTTACTTTGTAAGAATTCACAATGAGATTTGATTGAGATGAAATAAACTTTATTAAACTCATCTAGTGATGCCCTTTTCAAAGAAGTATTCATTGTTAAATTATTTTTTATTTTATTTTTAAAGGTTTTGGAAAAATTTATGCAACATTTTGATTCATATCTAATTTGAATATTGAGGATGTTTGTCTAGATCTCCTTAGTGTATTCCAATGCAATTTTTTGTATAATTTATCTCATTTTATTAAAATTTTTACTTTGATTTCGTTATAGAATTATGAAACTCTAAGTCACATCTCATATGACCATTACTTTTTTATGTTTAGTTGTCTTATATAAATAATTTATATCGTTTTTTCTTTGACTTTTTCTAATTAATATAGAATACTATTATGATATTATTTATGTATTTTTATTCAAGTAATTTTAATAATTTGAAATGATGTCTAATCAAGATGAAGTAAATATCATTGGACTCATCTTGATATTCTCTATTAATTATATATTAATTTTTATGTCATTAAATGTTTTATTTTGTAGGCTCTTATCATGCTTAATAAATCCTTTAAATTTGTGCCTGATTTGATAATCAACAATGTTACTTTGCAACTCAACTTCATCTATTACAAGTCGATTATTTTCTTGAAAAATTTTAATTATTAATTGGTTATATTACTATAAAACCCTAATTCTACTCTCATGTGATGGACACATCACCTTGATTTGGTTATATTACATTGCTTCAACTTATCTCACTTTAGATTTATTATATATTTAGTTAAATATTAAAATAATAATTTATTTTTTTGTTATTTGCCTTCATAATCTGTAGTAATTTTGAACAAGGTTCGATTAACATAAAACAAATGTCTTGCACTAATCTTGATGAGCTTTATACAATTAAATATTAAATAATTTATTTTTTATATTTAATTTTCTAAGGACTAAGAAAGCCTTATCAGACATTCATTTTGCACCTCACTTTATAATATAAAATGTTGCATAGGACTTGCTTACAAGCTTGGAATGAAATTTTTTTATGCATAATTTATCTAATTTCTTTAACATTTTCACATTGATTTTCTTATATTTATAGAAAACTATAATTCTCATCTCTTATTATAGTTACATATGATTGATTTGCTTGCATTACATTCTGTTAATTGACATAATTAGAGATTTAATACATTTTTACCTAATACTAAAAGAATTTTTTGTGTTTACTTATATTATTAATTCATAGTAATTCCAAATGAGTTTTTAGCAAGATGAAACAAAAATTATTGACTTGTCTTGATGAGTTTTATCAAAGTAAATATTAATTTTATATTTTTAATTTCTTGGGTTTTTGCATCTTTTATGTGTTTTTTTTATTTGTTCCTCACTTTTTGTTATGATTGTTACACATTATCTCCTTAGTATCTAGGAATGTAACATTTTCATAAAATTTATCTCATTTTTTAGATTAGATTTTATTTAGTTATATTACTACTGAACACTAATTCAGCTCTTCTATAGTTTTTATATCACTTTGAATTTTTTGTTGTATTACTACAATTTAACTCATTTAAGTATTAAAATATTTTTACTTGGTATTTAAATAATAGTTTATTAATATTTATGACCAATTAATTTAGTAATTCATTATAATTCTAAAAGTGGTCTGATTGAGATAAACAGACATCATTGGTCTCACCTTAACAAGCTCTATTAAATTTAATATTCATTTCTTCATATTTAAATATTTTTATTTTCTATTGTTTTGGCATGCATTACTTGAAAATTTAATTTGTATTAAAATTTGATAATAGTAGATGTTAAACTTAATTTCTATTGTATCTTGGAATGTAACTTTTCCTTAAAGTTTATCTCATGTTTTGAAAATGTTTTGTATATTTGGTTATATAACTATGAAAATCTTACTCTCTTATAGTTTGATCTCTTGTATTCTTTTATTTTTGCTATAACACTTTTCTTCAATTTATTTCGTTTTAGCATGAATATATACTTAGTTAATTATATTTTTAACTCATAGTAATTTCTAATAAGGTCCATTGAAGATGTAAAAAATATCAGTGGATTATTCTTAATGAGGTCTTCCTAATTACCTATTTATTCTAAGTTCTAGAATGAATTTTTGATATTATAATTTGTACCTAATTTGATGATGAAGGATGTTATACTCAATCACCATTGTCTATTGGAGTACAACATTTCTCTATAATTTATCACATTTCATCAAAGTTTCACTTTGATAGTTTACATTAATTTTTAATTCTATATCTATTATCATGTAAGCTTTACATCACCTTAATTTGGATATATTATTTTAAATAATATATCATAATTCATCTTTAATATGTATTTACTTAATATTAAAATAACATTTATTACTAAAGTTTAGTTATTTTAGTAATTACTATAATTCTAAATTGTGACTAATTAATAAGAAATAAATATTGCTAAACTCATCTTGAAGAAATCTATCTACTTAAATATTTTTTTGTGTTTTTAAATGCTATATTTTCTTACATTCTGGGATTCCTTATAAGACAATTTGATTCGTACCTTATTTGATGACCAAGGTTGTTAACCTCTATCTCTATAGTATCTTGGAAAGTAACATTCCTATAAAACTTATTATATTTCTTCAAAGTTTTTTGACTTTGTCTTGGTCATATTATTATGTAACTATAAATCCCCTCGTGTGTAACCTTTACATCACTTTTATTTTGTTATATTAGATGGATTTAACCAATGTCATTTTAGTTTTAACCTATAATTACCTAATATAAAAATAACAATTTATAGTTATTTAGTCATACTACTTTAGCAGTCTTAATAATTCCAAACGAGGTTTATTTGAGTTTAAAAAGTCATTCAAATTGTCGCAACAGTGTTAATCTAATTTAATTTCCATTTAATATTTTTAGACTTTTTGTTGGGCATTAGCACACATTACTAAGCATTTTTACTCATACCATGTTTTACTATCAAGGATTACATTCAATCTCCTTAATACATTGGAATACAACTCTTTTGTATAATTTATCAAATGTTTTTGAGGTTTTGTGTTGATTTGATTATACTACTATTAAAAATGTTTATATTTTAATATTTCTTATTTTAATTTTAAAACATTGATTCATTATTATTTTAGCATAATTAATGTTTTAATTTTTAATAATTTTAAACAAGGGCTAATTCTAATGAAATAAGCTTCATTGGACTTATCTTTAAAATTTCTATCAAATTAAATATTTATTTTTTAATTTAAAATATTAAATATTTTAGTAATTTTAAATATTTACAAGGTAGTTTGATTCATAACTAATTTGATGATGAAATTTGTTACACTTGATTTCTTCAAAATGTTGAGATGTAACATTTCCATCAAAATATTTCTCATTTTACCAAATTTTTTTATTTGATTTGTTTATGTTGCAATAAAACTTTTAATCTCTTCTCATTTCACCTAGAGATTTCTTTCATTACTTTATATTACATTGCTATAATTTATATCATTTTGACTTTAATATTTACTTACATCATATTAAAATGTTTTTTTTCTCATTTGTTATGGTAATTTGTAGTAATGCCAAACGAGGTTTGATTGAGACAGAACACTGATTGATCATCTCCTTTTAATGGGATTGGCACTGTTTACAAACTTTTTAAATTTGAACTTGATGTGATGATTGAGGATGTTACACTCCATCTGCTTGGTATCATGGAATATAACTTTCATTTTAAAATAATCTCCTTTCTTTAAATATTTAATTTCAGTTTGGTTATCTTACTTTTAAAACCTTATTCTACACTAATGAGACCTTTACATTACTTTTATTTTGTTAAAATACATCAATTATATTTATGTCATTTTAAATTTTTATTATATGTTTAGTTAATATTAAATTAATAATTCATTATCATTTACGTTCATTTACTTTAGTGATTTGTGATAGTTCTAAGTGAGGTTTGGTTGAGAAGAAATAAGTATTTTTTATTTTTTTTAATTTTCTATTGTTTTTCCCAACTTTATAAATAATTTTAATTCCTTCTTAATGTAATGGTTAATGAAGTTACACTCGATGTACTTAGTAACTTGCAACATAACTTTCTCATATAATTTTGATAAATTTTCAAATTTTTCAACTTGATTTAGTCATAATATTATGAATCTCTTATTAACGTCACCACTACCCTTTTCCTCACATTGATTTTGCTATTTTTTATTGCTTCAACTTATCTAATTTTTGTATTAATATATATTTACCTTATTTTCAAATAGCATTTTATTATAATTTTTTCTTATTCGCTTTGTTAACTGATGGAAATTCTAAATGATGTGCGATTAAGAAATAGTGAATGTTGTTGGACTCAGCTCGACAAGCTCTATCTAATTAAATATTCAAATTTATGATTTATATGTTTAATTTTTAGTAGTTTTTGTACATTTTAAGAGATAATTTGATTCATACATGATATTTTGATTAATGATATTGCATTTGATCTCTTTAGCATCTCAGAATGAAACTTTTTTATGTAATATATCTCATTTCTACAAAGTTTTTTTTTATTTTCTTTTACTACTATGACACTTTAATTCTCCTCTAAATGCATTGTTATATTTCTTTTATTTTGTTATATTAAATTGTTTTAATTTTTTTATTTGAACTTTAATAAATATATATATATATAATTAAAATATTAATTTATTCTTATTTAGTTTTTCAAAATTTTAAATATTAAAATATTGAATTATTATTATTAAAATAGAACATTATTATCATTAAAATATTTAATTATTATTATTAAAATAGTAAATTATTATGATTATTTATTTTATTTTATTATAAACAAGGTTTTTCCGAAGGGAAACAAAAGTTCTTGGACCCATCTTGATTAACTTTATCCAATAAAAAATTTATTTTCTTATATTTTTAAATACTTTATTTCTATGAATTTTTTCTTTTTTTACAAGTCAATTTTTTCATACCAAATTTGATGATGTAGTATGCTACACTTGATCTAATGAGTATTTGGTTATATTACCATGCAACATTAAATCTCCATTTCTGTAGCCTTCAAATTGCTAATTTAGATACATGATAATTCTATTTTTTAAGTCATTTCAATTTTAACATATGTTTACTTCATATTGAAATAGTTGTTTTTATTAATCATGTAGATTTCCCTTGGAAATTTGTTTTATTTCTAAACGAGGCCTGATAGATATGAAAAAAACATTGTGCTTTCTTATACAAACTTTATCCAATTAAATATTCATTTTGATTTTTTTTAAAATATTTTATTATCTAGGTTTTTTGTATGCTTTTTAAAATTTTTTGAATCATACCTTATTTGACAATCGATGACGTTACACTTGATCTTCTATGTATCTTGGAAAACAAATTTCTTATATATATTAACCCATTTCTCTAAATTTCTTGTTTCAATTAATTTATTTAACTATTTAACTCTAAATCATCTCTCGAATGAATATTTCATTTAATTTTATAATATTACGTTGATTCAATTTATTCATTTCTTCTTTAATATATATTTACTTAATAATAAAATGGTAACTATTTTATTAATTCTTATTTATTTTGGTAATTCATTGTAATTCAAAATGTGGTCCAATTGAAACAAAAAGGCATTAGTCTCATCTCACCAACCATTATGAAATTATATTTTCTTTTTTATATTTTTAAAATTCGTTTTTCAATGATTCTTTTCATTTTACATTACATTCTTGATTTGTACCAATTTTGGAGATTGAGGATCTTACACACAATCTCCTTGGTACTTTGGAAGATAGTTTTAAAAAACTTTTATCACATTTCTTAAGACTTTTCACCTTGATTTTGTTATATTACTATGAATTCTATTTCTCATATCTTGTGAGATTTATGTTGCTTTAAATTGGTTGTATGGTTTTGCTTTCAGTATATCTCATTTGTGTGTTGTTAAATTTTTAGTTAAAATTAGAATAATAATTTATTTTTATTTAAGGTTTTTACATTTGTAATTGGCAATAATTCCAATCGAGCAATTATGGAGAGGAAACAAATATCTTCGTGGTCAATGTGCCTAGTTGTATACAATTAAATGTTTATAAATATATTTTTATTGTTGACCATTTTATGAGAAATTTTGTTTCGTACTTGATTTGACGATCAAAGATGTTACACTCACCTCCTAAATATTGTGGTGGGAAATTTTTTAATTAAATTTATCTCAATTCTTCAAACTTTTTTTTTTATTTGGTTATATTTCTTTGAAACTATAATCCTCCTGTCGTTTGACCATTGCATCATTTTGATTGTTTTATGTTATATTAATTGAAATTATCTTGTTTCAACTTTAGTATATATATTTATATACTTATTTTAAAATAATAATTTATTATTATTAATAGTAATTTACCAATGTAATTTGTTAAAGTTCCAATTAAGATCGAATTGAGATGATACAAATGTTAGTAGATTCGTGTTGATAATATTGTTAAAAGTTTAATTTTTATTTATTTTGTTATGCTTTATAAGATTTTTAGTCCATACATTATTTTATGATAAAGGAGTTACACTTGATCCCTTAATATATTGGAATGTAGTTTTTTGTTTCACTTTATCTTTTGTTTTTAACAGCTCCACTTATTTTGGTTATATTACGATGCAACACAAAATCTCCTCTTCTATGACTTTAACATCGCTATGATTTTGTTACATTACATCGCTTTAATTTACATCTTTCAAGAATTAATATTTATTTTCTTAATATTATAATATAACTTTTTATTATTTGTGTTTTCCTATTTTTGCAATTCCTAGTAATTGAAAAATAGGTACGATCTAGATGAAACAAATGGTCTTTTACCTGTCTCAATGGGTTTTAACTAATTAAATATAATTAATATTTTTTAAAATATTTTATTATCCTTTTTTTAGCATGTTTTACGAGAAATTTTTACGTGTAACTGATTTTATGTGCAGGTATTTTAAACTGAATCTCACTAATATCTAATAAAATATATTTCTTGCATCGATTATCTCATTTTTTCAAATATTTTGCATTGATTTTGTTTTAATGCTATATAAATCCAAAGCTCCTATCATGTGACCTTCACAAAGCAATTATTTCTATGTAGTATATTGCTTCAATTTATATTATTTTTAGCGTTAATATAAATTTACTTCAAATCAAGCTAATAAATTATTATTATTTTCTCTTATTTAGTTTGGTAATTCTTAGTAATTCAAAATTTAGAATGGTTGAGATGAAATAAATGTATTTGGGCTCATCTCAATGAGCTTTATCAAACTAAATATTTATTTTTATATATTTTTAAATTTTTTATATTAAAAAATTTTGGCATGTTTTATAAAAAAGTTTTAAGTACCTAAATTGACTATTGAGTATATTATCTAAAGCACCTTAGTATGTTGGAAAGCAACTTTGTCATATAACTTCTATTCAAATTATTTTCTTTGATTTAATTATATTGCTGTATAACTATAAATCTTCTCTCATGTGACTTTTATATCACTTTGAAATAGCTATATTATATTATTTTAATTCATCTTATTTGAAACATGAATATATATTTACTTAATGCTAAAATTTATTTATTATTATTTAAGCTCCTTTAATTTGATAATTTGTTGTACTTATAAACTAGGTCTTATCAAGATGGAACAAATGTCATTGGTCTTTACCTAATGTGTTCTATCCAATTAATAATTCATTTTTTTATACTTTTAAGTATTTTATTTTTTAGGTTTTTTTCATGCTTAATAAGAATTTTTTATTTGTAATGTGTCTTTTCCCATTCAATTGATCTCACTTATTCAATTTTTTTTCTTTGATTTAATTTTATAATATCGAAACTATAATTATTCTATAATTTTCTATTTATATTGCTTTGATTTGTTTATAGAACAACGATTTAATTTAACTAATTATTAACCTAATATATAATAACTTAATATTAAAAATAAAAAATTATTATTATTTATTTTTAATTAATTTGGTAATTTGTAGAAATTTTGAATGAGATCTATTAGAGGCAAAATAAAAGTCATTGCACTAATCCTAACAAGTATCAAACTAAATTTTCATTCTTATAAGTTTAAAATATTTTATTTTTTTTTAGCAATTTGGCATGCTTTATAGAAAATTTTGATTAGTACCTAATTGATGATAGAGGATATTACATCAATCTCCTTAGTAACTTAGAATGCAAAATTTTCGTGTAATGAAACTAATTTCTTAAAATGTTTTTCTTTGATTAGGATATATTACAATGCAATTCTAAATATCCTTTTGTGTGCCAATTATATAACTTTAATTTGCTTGAATTTAACTTATTTCAAACTTTAATAGATATTTATTTAATATTAAAATAATAGTGCTTTATTTTTTTTGTGTATGTTTTTTAGTAATTCACAATAAACCTCCATAATTCCAAATGAGGACTGATAGAGACAAAAGAAATGTCATAGTAATTGTCTCAAAAAGCTCTATTCAACAAAATATTCATTTTTTATGTTTTTAAATATTTTATTTTACACAGTTTTGGAATGTTTTACGATATATTTTGATTGAACTTAATTTAATGATCAATGATTTTGTAATTTATCTCAGATTTTGGAATAGAACTTTTTGGTGAAATTTATCTTATTTCATCAAATTGTTTTGCTTTCATTTGACCATATCGTTATGTAACTCGAATTCTCCTCTAGTGTGACCATAGCATCACTTTGGTTTTGTTATTTTACATAGCTTTAATTTGTTTCACTTTATTTTAAATAAATATTTACTTAATATTAAATGAATTATGTATTATTTTTTTTGGTTTCATTATTTTGTTAATTTTTGGTATCCAAAAATGATGTCTTATTATGACAAAAGAAACATCACCAGTCTGGTCTCGATGAGCTATTTCCAATTAAATACTTATTTTTTTATTTTTTAAATATTTTATTTTCTAAAAGATTTTATTAAATTAAATAATATGTCAATTTGAACCTATTTAATTATAAAAGAATGCTACAGTCGATCTCTTTGATGTCCTAAAGTACAACTTTTTTGCATTCTCAATTGTTTAAATTTTTTTCTATGATTTTGCTATATTATTACGAAACGTTAATTCTATTCTAGTGTGGCCCATTACTTTGCATTAATTTTTTTTATATTATCTTGCTTCAATTTCTCTCATTTTTGATATAATATATATTTACTTAATATTTAAATAATAATTTTTGTTTATTTATGTTTATATATTTAGATAATTCTTAGTTATTCTAAACGAAGTTTGTTAGAGTTGAAACAAATGTCACTCGAATCCTCTTCATTTGTTATATCAAATTTAATATTTACATTTAAATTTTTAAATTTTTTATTTTTTAGGGTTTTGATAAGTTTTATGTCATTGTTATTTACAACTAATTTGATGCTGAAGAAAGCATTGAATCTTTATAATATGCTAGAATGCAAGTTTCTTATTCATTTGATCTCATTTTGTAAAATATTTTTCCTTTAATTTTGTTATATTATTATATTACTTTTAATCTCCACTTGTGTGATTTTTAAAACTTTTTATTTTGTTATATTTACTCTATTGAATTAATCATTTTTAAACTTTATATAATATTTAAGTAATATTAAAATAATATTTATTATTATTTATGCTAAATTACTTAGTAATTTTTCATAATTTTTATGCTAGACTAATTACAATGAAATAAATGTCATTTAAGTCATCTCAAAACATGCAAATTAATTAAATATTCATTTTTAGGTTACATATAATTGTTTTGAAAGTTTTAGAATGATTTGTAATACATTTTTATGTCGACAAAATTTCGTGATCGAGGATTTTACTCTCGATCACCTTAATATCTTAGACTACAACTTACATGTATAATTAAACTTATTTCTTCAGATACTTTTTTTTTATTTTATTATATTACTATGTAACCTTATATCTCATCTTATATAACTTTTAATCACATTTATTTATTTATATTACATTCCTTCAGTGTAGCTCATTTTAAGTTTGATATATATTTATTTAATATTTAAATAATAATTTGTTATTATTTATGCTTATTTACATTTTGAACTTATGGTCATTTCAAATTATATTCGATTGAGACAAAACAAAAGTGATTAAATGTTTTTTAACAGCTTTATGCATTTAATTTTATATCTTTTTCAAAGATATTATATGGTTTTGGCTTAAGTTATGAGACATTCTGATTCATGCCTTATTTTGAAATTGAAGATGTCATACTTGATGTCCTTAGTATATTGGATTACAATTTTTTTTGTACAATAGATGTAATTTTTTCAAATAATTTTCTATGATTTGGTTACATTACTGTGGAACACTTATTGTCCACTGATGTGGCCTTTAGAATAATTTGATTTCCTAATATTATGTTATTGAATTTTATCATATTTTTTTGATAAATGTTAACATAATATTAAAATAATAATTTATTTTTATTTAAGCTTATTTAATTTTATAATTCATAGTAACTGTAATCAGTCTAATCATGATCAAATGATTGTTATTGGCCTCATTTCAAAAAGCTTTATCCAATTAAATATTAATTTTTATATTTCTAAATATTTTATTTTCTATTATTTTGGCATGCTTTTTGAGATATTTTATTTGTATTTAATTTGATCATAGAATGTGTTAGACTTAAACACTTTAGAATGTTGGAATGTATCCTTTCCATAATATTTTTCATTTCCTTAAATATTTCCCATTGTTATGATTATAGTATTATGTCATTCTAAATCTTCTCTTGTGTGGCAATAACATTGCCATCATTTAGATATATTATATTGCAACAATTTATTTAATTTCAAGTTTAATATTTTTTTACGTCATATTAAAATAATAACTTATTATTATTTATTTTTATTAATTTTGGTACTTCATATTAATTCTAAAGGAGTTTTATCTAATTGAAAATCTATTTTTATATTTTAAAAATGTCTATTTTTAGAAGTGTGGCACTCTTAACAAAGCATTTTAATTTATATTTTATCTGATGATAAGAAATGCTATACTATATCTTCTTAATATCATGGAATGTAACTTTACTATACAATTCAACTCATCTAATAAAAAATTGTCACTTTAATTTAGTTATATTAATATGAAACTTAAATTCATTTCTTGTGTGACCTTTACATAGATTTTTTTTTATTATAATAATTGATTAAACTTATCTGATTTCAACATTATTATATATTTACTTAATGTTAAATTAAACATGTTTTTTATTTTTTAAAGTTATTTCATATTTTAATTTGTAGTATTTCTAAATGAGGTATGATAGAGATGAAACAAACATCAAGGGACTCATCTTGATAAGCTCTATCATACGAAATATTCATTTTTATATTTTTATTTTTTTAATTTTTTTATATTCCAAAGTTTTGCCACACTTTGTGTGACAATTCTATCTAATTTAATGTTCAAGGATTTTACATTTGATCTCCTTAGTATCTTGGAATATAACTTTCCAATAAAATTAATTTCAATCTTTCAAAATTTTTTATTTCACTTATATCACTATGCAACACCAAATATTATTTTGTATAACATTCATGTTACAACAATTTTATAACATTGTATTGTTTTAGTTTATGTCATTTCATCTTTAATATAGTTTGGCTAAATAATAAACGAATTGTTTATCATTTATTTATCACTATTAATTTTTTTATTAGAAGTATTTCTAAATCAGTTTTGATTGAGATTAAACAAATATCAATGGAAACATATGAGAGAAGTCTAAATAGTTAAATACTCAACTTTATATTTGAAAGAATTTTATTTTTTAAGATTTTAGAAACTTTACATGAAATTTTGATTTGTACCAATTTTTACAATCGAAGATGATACAATCACCTTAGCATAATAGAATTTTGCTATCCCATATAATTTGTCTCATTTTTTTAAATATTTTACATTGATTTGGTTATGTTATCATGATACACTAATTCTCCTCTTTTATGATGGTTACATTGTTTTTATTTTCTTATATTATAACTATTTAATTTATTTCATTTTAGTAATAACAAATTTTTATTTACTTTTAAAATAAAATTTTATTTTTATTAAAGATTATTTAATTTTGTAATTTATAAAAATTCAAAACAACATCTGATAAAAGATATACCAATGTTGTTGGACTTAGCTCAACTAGCACTATCAAAGTTAAATTTAATTTTTATATTTTTAAATATTATATTTTATATTATTTTAACATATTTTAAAAGAAGTTTTTTTAATAATTAATTTGTTGATAGAAAAAGTTATATTCATTTTCCTTAGTATCTCAGAATGTAATGTTTCTATGTAAATTCTCATTTCTTCAAGTCTTTTGCCTTTGATTTTCTTATATTACTATGAAACTCTAAGTCTACATTCAATAGACATTTTCAACACTTTGATTTGGTTTATTACTTTTTTTAGTTTATCTTTGTTTTGCTTTAAAATATATTTCATTTCTTTCTTATAATTTATACTTATTTTTCTTTAATTGGTTTGATGGAGAAGAAACAAAAGTCATTGGACACATCTAGAGAAGCTCCATCCAATTACATATTCTTTTTTAATATTTGGAAATATTTTTTTATTGTTTTGTCATGTTTTAGAAGGCATTTCAATTTGTAACTAATTTGATAATCAAGTATGTTACACTTGATCTCATTAGTGTTTTGGAACATAAATTTTTTGTATAATGTAACTCAATTCTTTGAATTATACTATTATGTAACTCTAATATCATTTCGTATGACCTTCATGTAACCATTATTTGGCTATGTTACAATTTTTTAATTTATACAATTCAACATTAAAGATATTATTACTTCATATTAAAATTATAATTTATTTTTATCAGTTACTTTAGGAATTTTTAATAATTACAAACTAGATCTAACGGAGGTGAAGCAAACATCATTTTACTTATTTCTAAGAGCTGTATCCAATTAAATATTCAGTTTTAATATTTTTAAGAGTTTTAGATACTAATGTTTTGATAGGGTTTGCAAAATATTTTGATTCATACTTCATTTGATGATCCATGATATTGCACTCTATCTACTTTGCATCTAGAAAAACAACTTTACTATAGAATTGATCACATTTCTTTATATTTCTTATTTTTATTTTGTTATATCACTATTTTACTCTGAATGTACTCTAATATGACCATTTCATCACTTTGATTTTGTTATATTATATTGCTTTCATTTATCTCATTTCTTCCTTAATATATACTTAATATCAAAATAGTAATTTATTTTTATTAATTTTATTTCATTAATTAGTTCACTAATATTATAGATAAGGCCTAATTGAGACAAAATAGATATCATTAGACTTGTCTTTGTGAGTTGTACCAAATAATTATTTCATTTTTTATGTTTTGAATATTTTATTTGTTTTGGCTCTTCCTTTTTTATAAGAAATCTCATTTTGTATGGTTTTTTAATAATTTACCAAGTCAACTAAATCTCCATAGTGTCTTGTAATATAGCCTTCCTATAAATTTTATCTCATTTCTAAAAATGTTTAACTTTGATTTCATTGTATAATCATTAAACATTAATTCTACTATCTTGTGACATTTTATATTGCTTTGAATTAGTTTTATTTAATTATTTCAGTTTATCTCATTTAATATTAATTAAATTCTTATGAATATTAAAGTTATAATTTATTTTTATTTAAGTTTTTTAATTTTGGCAATTCACAATAATTCTAATTGATGTTCAATTGCGATAAAGAAAACATTATTGGAATCACCTTGAAATGTTCAACAAAATTAAATATTTACCTTTTCATTTTTTTACATAATATTTTCTTCATTTTCTATCTTTGTACACTTCATTTTTATTTATGTGTGATTTAAAATTTGAGGATGTCACATTAGATCTCCTTAATGTCATGTAAGCAAATTTTGATATACAATTATTCCATTTTTTTCAAGTCTTTTTCCTCGATTTGGTTATGTTGTCATGAAAGTCTAATTCTACTCATATGATCTTTATGTCATCTTGATTTGGTTACATTATAATACTTCAAATTGTTATATTTTAACTTTAATATATCATTACTTTATCTTAAAATAATACTTTATTTTTACAATGGTTATTTAATTTTATAATTTTCATTAGTTCCAAAGTGAATACATATGGAGATAAAAGCAAATATCATTGGACTCATCTTAATGAGCTTTATCCAATTAAATATTCATTTTAATGTTTTTAAATGTTTTATTTACTAGTTTTTGGCATGCATTGTGACACTTTTTAATTTGTACCTTTGTTGATTATTGAGAAGTTACACTCAATCTCCTTAATATATTGGAATACAACTTTCCCTTACAATATATCTCAACTTCATCAAATGCTTTTGTAAGATTTAGTTATCTTATTATTTGAAACTAAATCTCATATTGTGTGATTTTCACATCCAATCATTTGGTCATATAACATTGCTTCAATTTTTATCTTTTTAGCTTTAATCTTAATTTATTTCAAAAGAAAATAAGAATTTATTATTATTTATGATTATTTTTTTATTCACATTAAATACAAAAAACTTTTCATAGAGATGAAGGAAATGTCATTGCTCTCGTCTTGATGAAAGATATTTAAGTTAATATTTATTCTTATATTTTTAAATACTTTATTTTTTAGTGTTTTTACAATAATGAATTTTTTTTTATTCTTACCTTATTTGGCGATCTATGATGTTACAATAATGTTTCTATTGAATTGTAATTATTTTATAGTTTGACCTTTTCATTACTTTTTAATTATACTACCTTGATTCAATTATCTTATTTTAGTTTTATTATATTTTTAAGTAGTATTAAGATAATAATTTATGATTGTTTATGGTTATTTAATTTTTTAATTTATTGTAATTCAAAAAAATGTCTGATTTAAGAGAAACAAATATCATTGATCTCTCTCGTTGAGCTCTATTATATTTTCAAATACTTTATGTGTACGATTTTTGCATTCTTTATGACATGTTTCAATTCATACTTCATTTAATTATTTAAGATTTATACTAAATCTCCTTAGTATCTTAAAAGACAACATTCCTATATAATTTAGCTAATTTCTTTAAAATTTCTATATTTTTTGCCTATATAATTATCCAACATCAAATCTCATTTCATGTGACCTTTACAACGTGTTTCTATGGTTTGGTTATTTAGCTGAAATTTATATTATTTTAACATTAATATTTGATTTCTTAATACTATAATAACAATTTACTATTATTATGTTTATTTAAATTTAGTAATTTTTAGTTATTCCAATAGAGGTCTTATTGAGATAGAACAAAGGTCATTGAACTCATTTTGAAAAGCTCCATGTAATTAAAAACACATTGTTATATTTTTAAACATAACCTCTTTTAAGATTTTGTATAAGTTTATTGCTCATTTTAGTTCATAACAAATTTGATGAATGAGGTTATTAAACTTGACCTCCTTTTTCTTTTAGAATACAACTTTTAGACACAATTTATAGCATTTCTTCAAATATTTTATCTTCATTTTGTTAGATTACAATGTCACTTCAATAATCCTCTTATGTAACATTTATATCACAATGATTTAATTATATTACATTGTTTCAAATTATTTCATTTCAACTTAAATGTATATTTACTTAACATCAAATTAATAATTTATTATTATGTATGCTTAATTACTTTAGTAATTCCCATTAATTCTATACTAGATTTGAGTGAGTTGAAATAATCATCATTGGTAATTCTAGTCTTTTAGAATGCTTTACATGATATTTCAATTTGTATTTTACTTGATGGTCAAGGATATTACATTTGAACTCCATTGTATCTTGGAATGTAACTTTCCTTTGCAGTTTAACACATTTCTTAAATCTTACTTTTATTTGGTCACATTATTATTAAATTATAATTCCACTCTCATGTGACCATTACATCAATTTGATTATGGTAGATTACACTACTTCAATTTATCTTTCCTAAACTTTAATATATAACATTTAATATTAAAATAATATTCTGTAATTATTTATTTAATTTGTAGTAATTCCAAATGTGGCTTGATGGTGACATCACAATTGTTGTTAGACTCATATTGATGATCTCTATAAATATCCATAATTTTATTCTATTTTTTATTTTTTAGGGCCTTTTCATTTTTTACAAGACAATTTCATTTGTATTTAATTTTAAGCTTGATGATAATACACTCAATCTTCTAAGTATCTTAAATGCAACATTGCCATAAAAAGTATATTATTTTCTTAAAGTTTTTGCTTTGATTTGGTTATATTACTATGCATCTTGAAATCTCACCTCATGTGACATTTACATGGTATTTATTTGGCTATATTAAGTTGCTTCCATTTATATGTTTTTTTGCTTTAGTATGTTGTTTTAATGTTTAAAAATAGTGCAACATTATGTATGCTTATTTATTTTTTTATGTTTATTATTTCCAAATATGGATTGATCGAGATGTAATGATTGTCATTTAACTCGTCTTGATAAATTTTATATAATTAAATATTTTCAATATTTTTATTTTTTTTATTTTCTAAAGTTTTTACAAACTTTACAAGGCATTTCTATTCATACCTCGTTTGATAATCAAGGGTGATACACTCCATCTATTCAATATATTGGAAAACAACATTTTAATATAATCTATCTCAATTGTCCAAATGTTTTGCTTTAATTTGGTTATGTTATCTTGTAACTCTAAATAGAACCTTTTATGATCTTTACATCATTTTTACTTCATGATATTATATTTCTTTAATTTACTTAATTTCAACTTTAATATAAATTTAATTAACATTAATATCATAATTGATTATTATTTATGTCAGTTTTCCATTATAATTCACATGAATTCCTAACGAGGTCCCAAGTAGACAAAATAAATGTCATTGGTCACGTGTTGACAAGATCAATCCAATTAACTTTTATTTCTTATATTTTTAAATATTTTATTTTGTAGAATTTTCCATGCTTTATGAAGTTTGTAGAATAGTATCTGATTTTATGATCAAGGATGTTACACTCTATTTCCAGGGCATCATGGAATGTCACTTTCCCATCAATTTATCTAGGCTCATCAAATTTTTTGCTTTCATTTGGTTATATTACTATGCATTTCTAAATCTTCCATTTTGATATATTTATATCACATTGAATTTCTTATCTAACATTACATAAATTTATCTTATTTCAACTTTAATAAATATTTACTCAGTATTAAAATAATGATTTACTACTATCTCATTTCAAACATGTTTGATAAAGATGAACTTTATCAAATTAAATCACTTTTTTATTCTTTTAAATATTTCATATTTTTGTGACTTTTCTTGCTTTATAAAATATTTTGATTTGTCACTGATTTGGTGATCGGGATGTTACATTCAATCTCCTTAGTACCTGAGAATGCAACTTTTTTATACAATTGATCTCATTTTTAAAAATTTCTCTCTTTAATTTGGTTATATTAATATGTTACTCTAAACCTCCCCTTGTATAGTCATTATATCAACTTGACTTGGTTAATTATATTGTATGAATTTATCTTATTTTTAGCTTTAAAATAATAATTTTTTATTATTTATGTATTTGTCTTTTTTGAAATTTCTATTATTCCTAATGATGTCTAATGGAGACAAAGCAAATGTCATTGGAGTCATCTTATTGAGCTCTTTCTAATTAAATATTTATTTTTATGTATTTTTAATATTTGTTCTTATAATGTTTAACATGCTTTATGAGACATTTAGATTCATAGCTAAATTTATGATCAAGCATACACAGGATCGCCATAATATCTTATAATACAACTTTTTGACACAATTTATCTTATTTCTTCAAATGTTTTTCTATGATTTGGATATATTACCATGCAACTCCAATTCTCTCTTCATTTGGCCTTTACATCTCTTTGATTTTGTGACATTACATTTCTTCAATTTATCTCACTTCAATTTATATAAATATTTATTTAATATTAAAGTAATTATTAGTTATTTGTGTCTATGGTTTATGATAAGTGTTAAACTACCGCAGTTTAATGCTATTCAACTAAATCTAAACTCTTTATTTTTAAATACTTTATTTTTTATGGTTTTGGCACATTTTATAAGATATTTTAATTTTTACCTAATTTGGTGATTGATGATTTTTCACTTGATCTCCTTAGTATCTTTAAATGTAACTTTTTCTTGCAATTTATGTCATTTATTCAAATCTTTCACTTTGATTTACTTAATTTAAATTATAACTCTAATTTT
Source organism: Vanilla planifolia (assembly GCA_023846275.1). NCBI lineage: Eukaryota > Viridiplantae > Streptophyta > Magnoliopsida > Asparagales > Orchidaceae > Vanilla > Vanilla planifolia. The sequence continues at coordinate 367,232 of JAIUJO010000247.1, read as the reverse complement.
CCTCTCATGTGACAATGACATCACTATGATTATGTTGCATTATACCCTATTTAATATATCATATTTTTTGTTAATATATTTACTTAATGTTAAAAAAATATTTTTTTATTATTTATTCTTATTTATGTAGATAATTCATAATAATTCCAAAGAAGGTTCGATGGTGACAAAACAAACGTAATTGGACTCCTCTTGCCTAACTCTATCCAATTAAATACTTGTTATATATTAACAAATATTTATTGTTTAGAAGTTCAACATGTTTTATGAGATATTTCAATTTGTATCATTTTTTATGGTTGCAAAAGATACGCTCAATTTCCTTAGTACCATTAAATAGTTTTTTCTTATATCATTTTTCTCATTTTTTCAATTTTTTTGTTTTAATTTGTTATGTTAATATGAACCTCTAATTCTTGTCCATTATCACCTTTAAATTCCTTCAATTAGGCTATATTATAATACTTTTATTTATTTCATTTCAACTTTAATATACATCTTCTTAATATTAATATAATAATGTGATGTTATTTATGTTTAAAATAATGATTTGTTATCACTAATTTCAAATGAAGTCCTTTGGCAAAAAAACAAAAGGCGTTAGATTCCTCCATTAAGCATCATTGAATTAATTTTTTGTTTCTTATATTAAAAGAAATTTTATTTTCTAAGGTTTTGACATATTTTATATGTTATTTTAATTCATATCTAATTTTAGGATCAAGCATGTCACACTCAATCTCTTTGGTATCTTGGAATACCATTTTCCTACAGAATTCATCACATTTCTAAAAATGTTTTGTTTTCTTAGATTTTATTAATAAGTAATTCTAGATCACATCTCTGGTAACCCTTACATCACTTTGACTTTGTTACATTATATTTCTTCAATTTATCTCAATTTAGCTTTAATATATGCTTGCTTAGTATTAGAATAGAATTTTGTTTTTTTTAAGCTTAATTAATTTAGTAATACATAGTAATTAATGTCGAGGTGCAAACAAGTGAAACAAATGTTGTTTGACTTATTTTGATGAGTTTTATCTTATTAAATATCTTTTTTATATTTGTAAAATTTTATTTCCAAGGGTTTTTTCTTGTTTTTGAGAAATTTGAATTCATACTTGATTTTATGTTAAGAGTGCAACAATCACAAAACCTTTATCTCATTTTTTCAAATATTTCAATTTAATTTGGTTATATTTCTTTTTAACTATAAATGTTCTCTTGTGTAACCATTAAATTGAATTGATTTCAGTATATTGCATTGCATACATTTATCTATGTTTTTTTCATATTTTATCGCATGTTTATTCATTTCTTAGTTTACAATAAAGGATATTATACATAAAGTCCTTCATATCTTTGACTGCAACTTTCCTGTATAATTTTTCTAATTTCTTCAAATTTTTCTCTTTGATTTAGTTATATTACTACAAAAGATTAATTCTTCTCTCATGTCATATTTACATCACTTTTATTGGATTTTTTTACATTGCTCTAATTTATAGCATGTTGATTTAATATAAGTTTATTAAATTTGAAAGTAATAATTTATTATTATCAGTGTTTAATTCATTTTTAGTGTTTAGGAAGAAGTTTAATGAGCATGAAAAAAATGTTGCTGCACTTGTCCTTACAAGATCTATCCAATCAAATAATGATTTATATATTTTTTAAATTTTTATTTTCCATGTTTTTTTTTGCATATTTTGCAAGTTATTTTTGTTTGTACCTAGCCTAGTGATGGAGGATGTTACACTCAAGCTCCCTATATCTTAGAATACATCAATCTCACATAATCTATCTCATTTCTTTAAACATTTTTATTTGATTTCATTATATTTCTACGTAACTTGAACTCTCCTTTGTGTGGCTTTTTCATCTTTTTAATTTGCTATATTACAATACTTCAATTAATCTTATTTTATTTTAACATTAATATTTACTTAATATTAAGAAAAAGCTTTATTATTTCAATCCTAGTTTATTTTTGTAAATCACTATAGTTAAAAATGTGGTCAGTAAGAGTTGAAATGAATTTTGCTAGACTCATCTCGATGTGATTTATCCAAATAAATATACATTTTTATATTTTTAAATATCTTATTTTCTATGGCTTTTTATTGTTTTATGAGATTTTTAGTTTCATACCCTTTTGGATGGTTGAGGAAGTTACATTCAATCCCCTTAACATACTAAGGTGCAACATTTTATAGAATTTATCACAGTTATTTAAAAAACTTTTTATATTTTGTTATATTATTTTGGATCTCTAAATCTTCTCATATGTGGCATTTTCATTGATTTTTTTAGTTATATTATGTTTCACTAACATATGTTATTTCATTTTTTTAAAAAATATTATCTTAAAAGCTTTAAAAAACAATTTATTATTACTTATGCATATTTAGTTTGGTAATTCATAGTATTTCTAAACTAGATTTGATTGAGAGGAAAAAATGTCATTTGACTTAAATCAATATGGCTGAACTATTTCAATAATATTTTTATATCTTCAAAATTTTATGTTATCTATGTTTGGCACATTTTGTCCAACATTTTATTTTATAAATGGTTTTATGATCAAGGAAGTTATATTGGATCTCCTTTCTAACATGAAAAAAATGTTATTGTAATATTTATATTATTTCATAACATTTATCATCATAATTTGGTAATATGACCATGCAACTCTAAATTTCTTTTCTTGTGAAATATACATCATAATTATTTGGTTAAATTACTTTGATTTTGTTTACCTCCTTTTAAATTAAATATATATTTCCAAAATTTTTAAATAATAATATACTATTATTTATGTTTAAAGTGCAATGTTTTGTACAATTTATCTCATTTTCTTAAAAACTTTACTTATGTTACATTATATTATTATATAACTCTAAATCTTATCTCCTTTGACCTTCACAACATTATGATTTCATTATGTTAAATTACAGAAATTTATATCATTTTAGGTTTAATATATATTTGTTACAAACTAAAATAATATTTTATTAATATTTAAGTTTATTTACTTTTGTAAATCTATGTAATTCTAAATGAGGTTTCTTTATGATAGAACAAACATCATTGGACTTGCTCGATGAGTTCTATCAAATTTAAATATTAATTTTTATATTTTTATATATTTTACATTCTAAAGCTTTGAATCACTTTACAAACTTTTTGATTCATCTCTGATTTCTTGATTAAAGATATTGCACTCGATTTCTTTAATATCTTGGAATACAACCTTGTCATCTAATTTATCTCATTTCTTTAAACTTGTAATTTTCATATGGTTATATTGCTATTTAATTTTAATTCCTCTCCTTTCTTATGCTTACATTTCCTTAATTTTTTAATATTATATTTCTTTAATTTATCTCATTTTTTTTAAATATTTATTTATATTGTATTAAAACAGTACTTTCTTCATATTTATGTTTATTTATCTTGGTAATTAATGACAATTTAAAATATTGTCATATTAAGATATAACAAATGTCTCTAAACTATTCTCTATAAACTCTATTTAATTAAAAGTATTATTTTTTATGTTTTTTAAAATTGTATTTTTTAGGTTTTACATCTTTTACGAGGCTATTCGATTTGTACCTTTTGAGAAATGGCAATTTTACTCTTGATCTCTTTAATATCTAGGAATACAGCTTTCTAAAAAATTTTATCTCTTTTTTTAAACTATTTTTTCAATGATTTGGTTATTTTATTTCGAAAGTTATCTTAGTGACTTGATTTTGTTATATTATATTAATTTAATTAATATAAAAAAGAGTTAAATATTATTATTTGTTTTAATTCTATTTTATAATTTGAAATAATTCCCAATTAGGTTTGATCGAGCTAAAAGAAAATCATTGAACTTCTCTTAATGAGCTCCATCCATTTAAAAGTTTATTTTTTATCTTTATGTATTTTTTAAGGTTTTGGCCCACTTTATAAGACCTTTTGATTCATACTTAATTTGTAAAAGGTATTGTTTCAGTCAAAGTCTTTAGTATCTTGGGATGCAACTTTCTTCTATAATTTATATTAGAACGTCAATCTAATTTTCTAATCTTTTGAACTTTACATTAGCTTCATTTGGTGATATTAGTTTATTCTAATTTATGTCATTTTAGTTCTAATATATATTTTCGAATGTTAAAAGAAATTATTATTATTTATGTTTAAATAATTTTGTAATTCTTGATAATTCGAAATGATATCTAATAAATATAGAATAAATATCATTTGACTCATCTTAATTCAAATAAAAATATTTTTTCATATTTTTAGATATTTCAAATTTGATCTCCTTAACATCTTGGAATTAAACATTCCTATATAAATTATCTTATTTCATCAAATGTTTTACTTTTATTTGGCTATATTATTATGTAATTAGAATCTCCTCTATTGTGACTTTTGAATCACTTTGATTTGGTTGTGTAACATTTCATTCATTTATCTTATTTCAAATTTAACATATATTTAATTATTATTAAAATAATAAATTGATATTATTTTTTATGATTTAATTTGATAATTCATAGTAATCGTAAAAAAGATCTAATTAAGATAAAACAAATGTCATTAGATGAGACTTATGAGCTCTATCCAACTAAATATCAAATTTGTATTTTGAAAAAATTTATGTTCTTGGTCATTGACAACTTTATTATACATTTTTATTGGTAGTTAATTTAATGATCAATAATATAACCCTTGATGTCCATAGAATCTTTGAATGCTACTTTCTTTGATAATTTAGGTCATTTCTTAAAGGTTTTAGCATTGATTTGGCTGTAAAAATATGTAACTCTAATCAAATTTCATGTTAGCCTCACATTGCTTTTATTTCTTCGCATTACATTACGTAGATATATGTAATTTCTACTTTAATATATAATTGTTTTATATTTAAATAATACTTATATCAATATTTATGCTAGTTTATTTTGATAATTTATAATAATTCAAAATATATGTGATCGAGATGAAATAAACATCACTTGACATGTCTCGATGAGTTCTATCCAATTTACTATTTGTTTTAACTTTTTTAAATATTTTATTTTTAATAATATTGCACCCATTATTAGATATCTTGATTTATATCTAATTTTATGACTGGGGATGTTGCACTCAATCTCCATTATATCTTTAAATGAAACTTTACTATATAATTTATCTTATTTCTTTAGATTTTTCACATTGTTTTGGTTATATTACTATGCAACTATGGATCTTTTCTCATTTGACCATTACATTGCTTTGATTTGGTATGTAATATAAACTCTAAATCTCCTCATATTTAAGATATAATATATATTTACTTAATATTTATTAATTTTTTCATTCTTATTTACTTTTGTAATTATAAAATAATTCTAAATGAGATATGATTTAGACAAAACAAATATCATTAGACTCTTCTTGATGAGCTCTATCCAATTAAATATTTAATTTTATATTATGAAATATTTTATTATCTGAAGTTTTTATATTAATTATGAGACATTTTCATTTGTACCATATTTTATGATTGGTGATGTTAGGCTCAATTTCCTTTGTTTATTGGAATGAAAAATTCCAGTATAACTTTTCTCTTTTTTTGAAAAGCTTTACTTTTATTTGGTTATGTTGTTATGCTATCCAAATTTCCTATAGTGTGATCATTACAACTTGTTGATTTCTTTATGTCACATTTTTTAAATTTATCTATTTCTTACATTAACATATATTTATTAAATATAAAATAATAATAATTTATAATGATGTGTTTTTATTATCATAACTCATAGGGATTATAAATGAAGTGCAATGTATATAAAATGATTATCGTTGGCCTTGAATCGATGAGGTCTAGCCAATTATAATTTTTTAATATATTCAAATATTTTTATTTTCATTATTTTGGCATACCTTAGAAGACATTGCCACTCATATCTAATTAAACATTGAGAATGTTACACTTAATGTATATAGAGTTTAAGAATGCAATTTTTTGCATAATTTATCTCATTTCATGAAATCATTTTTTTATTTGGTTATATTGTTGTGAAACTCTAATTCTTATCTTGTATGATGTTTAAATTACTTTGATTTATTTATATTACATTACGTAATTTATCATATTTCATCTTTAATATATATCTACTTAATATTATAAAATAATTTTTTGTTGTTTATGCCTATTTGCTATGGTGAATTGTAGTAATTCCAAATAGGGTTTGATTGAGATAAAATAAACATCATTGGACTCCTCTTAATAAACTCTATCTCATCAATTTTGTTTATAACTTTAAATTTTTTCTTATGATACAGCATGATTTATCAGAAATGTAGATCTATACCCACTTTGATGATCAAGGATGTTATACTAAATTTCCGTAGTATCTGAGAATATAACATTTCCACACAATTTATCTCATTTTTCAAATTTTTTTCTTTCCTTTCATTTGTTTTGTGCTACTATGTATCTCTAAATTCCACACTTGTGATCTTTACTTCACTTTGTTTTTGTTATATTTCATTTCTTAAATTTATTTCATTTAAGGATTATTATAAATTTAATAAATATTAATTCTTGTCATCACTGTGGTAATTCAAAGAAGTTACAAACATGGTTAGATCAATATGAAACAAACATTGTTAGGCTCGTCTGAATTATATATTTTTAATTATGTCTTAGGGTTTTTACACACTTTTTAACACAATTTTATTCATATGAGATTTGATTTTTGATTGTATCACATTTGAACTCCTTTGTATTTGGAATACAGCTTTCCTACATAATTTATCCCATTTTTTTAAATACTTTAATTGAAATAAAACTGTAGTTCTTCTCTCATGTGAATTTCAAATTACTTTAATTTTCTTATTTACATTATTACAACTTATCTAATTTCAATTTTAATATATATCTACTTATTTTAAAATAATAATTTATTTATACTTTTATTCAGTTATTTTTGTGATACATAGTAATTCCCAATGTGGTTCAATGGAAATTAAATAAATATCAATTGATTCATCTCGAATATCTCTGTATAATATTCTTTTTCATATTTTTTTGAATATTTTGTTTTCTAAGATTTTGGCATGTTTTAGGAGTATTTTAGATTCATGCAAGATTCTATGTTTGAAGATGTGTTAAGTCACCCTTCTGTCTGATAACTAACGCCATAATATTTATTATTTTAATGAAACAGGATTTTTTTAGTGTGAGTTAGGTTTAGTTATCAAAAAAAGCCATGCACTTTTACAGATAATTAATTAGTTGTCTTCAATGTGTCTTGAAGTTTTTATCAAGTTTCAAGGTTTGAAGACAATTGCATCAAATTTGAAAATAGTTCTTTCTCATTATGAAATAGATTGTTTGCAGGTTGATTATTAACCATAAAGCACATGTCTCCATTCAAATCATTTAAAATCTTAATTAAAACAACCCTTGGTTTAAGAAACATAATATTTTTTTAATGATTTAATTCATTCAAGTTGTACCTAAACTTTTCCTTAACTTCAAAACCATTGGATTTCATTTCATTTAATTCTTTTATTGTTTAGTCCTACTTATATATCTTTACTAAATTTCATATTAAACTTTTTCTATATCAAAAAAATAATTCTATTTAAAGTTTCATAACTGAAATAGAAAAACTATCTTAACCACATCCTAAGCATACACCCAAGCAAAAAGCTCTTCGGCCACCAAGTGCTTGTGGGTGCTCACAAGGCTCAAGTTAGCAAACCGAGAAGAATGAAGTTAGGTCAAGCAGAATCTTCATCATGGTGCAATCCTAAAACCCAGTTGGGGTTAAGTAGATAGAGGATCGAGCCATGCAAAGTAAAATGAAGAATATAATAGGTCAGGACAAACCAAAAATCATGTTATACTTTAATGCATATAGATGGCCCATGTGATGAAATCTTGAGCTCACAAGGGAATCAAGCCTTAATTTTAGCTCAAATTAAAAGTACGTGAAAGCTTATATAAATAATAAGCTATGTCGATATTCCATAGTATGGGGCTAGACTTTTTTCCCAAGTTCAGTGCTTTAGTGCCATTGAGTAATTTTTTACCATCTGATAATTGGTTCATTGTCCCTATTTTACGTGTATATAAGCTTTTCTTTAAAGTTCAGATTGTGTAGCTGTCATCTCCTATGAATTTAATGGATGGCATGATTTCTTTTTCCATTGTCCTTAAATCATGCAGCTCCAAGTTATCCATTTTGAATCTTACAATGAAAATTATTCTCATATTTATCATTGATTAATCAAATGATGAGGGTAACATCTGATGTGACCAGATGAGCCAGATATATTCTATCTTGATCAAACATCCGTAACACCTCCCCTCATTGAGTCTATGATCTAATGGCCAAGAACTTCTTAGATTAGATCCAAAAACTTTAGTCAATCCCACCAAATAGCTAATTGCCTAGCAATTATTGAAGCTATTGCATGATAATTTTGAAAGAAATGTTTAACGTATTCAGAATAACTTTTAAAGTTATTTGGTAATAATTTTTGGAATACATTTTCCTTAACATTCTAGTTAATCTGATCAAACTTTTCTCTATATGCCTAACCATTGTTAATGAAATCGATAATGTATGCAAAAATTATTTTAACATCACAAAATAGCATTATATGATATTTTTTTGATGTAAACTCTCATAATAGTACACTATAGCTTGGTACAAGTCAAAATTAAAAATTCTTCTAGCTAAGCCTAACAATTTTAAAATTTCAATAATCACTTCTCAACAAAATTCTATGCTCATTGTGCCCTGCTATTTTCATAATTATAGAAAGTCCTATATTTTTATTAAAAAGTTTTCTTTGTTGTATTTACCTTTTCTTTTAGGTTGTGAGTCTTGGAATTTAAAAAAGCCTGTGTTTCAATTGGTTTCATAAATAACTTAGTTAGGGTTGAGCTTTTAAAAGCCCAAGTTATATATTAACTCACAAATGCTAGTAAGCTAAAGGAGACTTACAAGGAAAATCCTCACGTAGGCTGGATGTGAACTATAAAGAAAAATATTAAGTAGATTTGAGGTGAACCATAATGAAAAACCTCAAGTAGTTTAGATGTGAACTATAAAAAAACCTCAAGTAATGACTTGCTTAAAGGAGGAGTTTTTTGGACCGCGAATAAGATTGGATGGAAGTTTTAGTTTGGACCAAATGACCTAAAATCTTTGTTGTACAATTTTGGTTTTATTTTAATTTTTATTAGTCATAAAAATTACAAAATTATTGAAGTTATCAACAAACATAAAATTGTTTTTGTGAAAATTTTTTGAAAAATTAAAATTATCAAAAATTAAAAAACATTTACAGATGCTTGTTTCATCCTCTCACTTGTGAGATTCACAGACACCTATTTTACAATAGGATGTTACACTTGATCTTTAAAGTATCATGGAATGTTGGAGTACCACACAATTTATCTCAATTTTTCAAATTTTTTTTTATTTGTTTATATTACTATGTCACTCAAAATCACTTCTTTGGTGGCTATTATGTTGCATTGATTTTGTTATATAACATTGATTTAATTCATCTCATGTTAGCTGTACTAAATATTTAATTTTTACCAAAATTATAATTTATTATTATTTCTACCAATTTAGTTTTATAATTTATAATAAATAAAAAAGTTCTAATCAAGTTGAGAAAAAATCCTTTTGAATTCAACTCGATGAATCCTAACTAATTAAACATCATTTTTTAAAAATTTTACATATTTTATTTTTTAGTGTTTGGCCCACTTGAGTGGCATTTTTATTCATACAAGATTTGATGATAGATGATGGTACTTTTAATCTTCATAGCATCTTGGAATGCAGCTTCTCCTAGCAATTTCTTGAATTTTTTCAAATCTTTCGTTTTGATGTTGTAATATTACTATGAAACTATAGTTCTCCTTACGTGACATTTATATCACTTTGAATTTTTTGTTATAGTCATTAGATATATCTTATTTTAGCTTTAATATCTAACAACTTAATACTAAAATAATAATTTATTATTAGTTATGTATGTACATTTGGAAATTCATAAAAATTCCAAACAAGGGCAAACTAAGAAAAATAATAGTCATTAGACATGTCTCAATGAGCTCTATCCAATTAAAAATTTATTTTTTATTTTTTTAAAGTTTTGTTTCTAATGATTTTAACATGTCTTATAAATATTTTGACTTGCACCTAATTTAAAGAACAATGATGTTACACTTAATGCCTTTAGGATCGTAAAGTGTAGTTTTCTAATAAAATTTATTTCATCTCTTAAACTTTTTTGCTTTGATTTAGTTGCATTTAATACTTCAAGTTATCTAATTTAAACTTTAATATATTTTTTACTTTATATTAAAATTTAATTTATTATTATTTATGTTTATTTGTTTTGTTAATTCCTTGAAATTCTAAAAGAGGTTTAGTGTAGACAAAACAAATGTTGATGAATTTCCTTGAATAAGCTCTATCTAATTAAAAATTCTTTTTTATTTTCTAAATTTTTTTTATGAGAAATTACAATTCCAACCATATTAGGTGATTGATTTTACTACTCTTGATCTCATTAATATCTTATAAGATAACTTTTTTGTATTATTTATCTTATTTCTTCTAACTTTTTTGCTTAGTTTAGGTTTAATTATAATGAAACTCTAACTCTCATGTCACATTTATATCACTTTGATTTGGTTATATTATATTATTTTAATTTATCTTCTTTAAACTACAAAATATATCTACTTAATATTAAAATAAAAGTTTGCTATTGTTATGCTTATTTACTTTTGTAGTTAGTAGTAATGTCAAAGGAAGTTCAATTGAGGTGAAAAGAATTACATTGAACTTATCTCGATGAGTGTTGTCTAATTAGAGATTGAGATTTTATGTTTAAATGTTTTTTCTAGAATTTATCATGTTTTATAAGAAATTTAGATTCATACCTAGTTTTGTGATCGATAATATTACACTCAGTATTCTTAATATCTTAGAATGTAACTTTCCCAAATAATTTATCTAATTTTATTCAAATATTTTACTTTGATTAGGTCATATCACTATATGTATCTCTACATGTCTTTTAGTGAGACCTTTTTTTTATTACTTTGACTTAGACATATTTCATTTCTTTAATTTATCTTATTTTAGATTTAATAGATATTTTCTTAATCTTAAAATATTAATTTCTTATTTTTTATTATTATTTCTTTTGGAAAGTCATAGTAACTCCAAATGAGGTCCTACTGAGATGAATCAAAAGTCATTGGACTCATCTTAAGAAGTTCTATCCAATTAAAGATAAATTTCATATTTTCAAAAGTTTATTTTATAGGGTTTTGACAATTTTATAAGTCAGTTTATTTTCTACCTTATTTGATAATTGAGGATGTTGTACTTGATCTTCTTAGTATCTTGGACAGCAAAATTTTCTATGTAATTTATATTATTTCTTGAGTTTTTTTTACTTTAATTGGGTGATGTTACTATGCAATTATAAAAATGCATATATGTAACATTTAAATCAAATTGATTTAGTTATATTACATAGCTTTACTTTTTATCATTTTAGCTTCCAGAAATATTTTCTTAATATTAAAATACTTTTTTATTTATGTTTAATTTCTTCACAATTTATTGTAATTCTAAATGAGGTCAAAATGAGATGAAATAAATGTAGTTGCACTCATCTTGAAGACTATATCAAATTAATCACTTATTTTGAATTTTTTAAATATTTTTATTTTTTAAATGTATTCTTTGATTAACGAGACATTTTCATTCAAACATGATTTTATGATGAAAGATGTTACACTTCAATATTTTAATATGCTGGAATGTAGCTTTACGATATACCTTATGTCATTTCTTTAAATGTTTGGCTTTTGTTTGATCATATTATTGGCTTACTCTAAATCTTTCATTGTGCACCTTTTACATTTCTTTATTTTGGTTGTATTGCATTGCTTCAATTTATTGCATCTTAGCTATAATTTATATTTACTACAATTTAATATCATAATTTTATATTTTCTCTACTTATAAACTTTCATAAATTTTGGTATTATAAATAAGGTCTAATTAAGATGAATTCTAACATTGTTGGACTAGTATTAATAAGCTCTCTCTAATTAATTTTTTTTAAGTTATTTTTAATTATTTTTAATAGGGTTTTGGATCTATTTATCAGATATTTTGATTCATGGTGGATTAGAGTTAGAGACTATTATACTCAATCTCCTTAGTTTTTTATTTGGTTTTGCTATTTTACTACATCTCCAAATTTCTGCTCGTGTGACCTTTGCATCACATTTATTTGCTTATGTTGTGTTGCTTCAATTTCTCTTATTTCATATTTAACATATATTTTGGTAAAACTCAAATAATAATTCACCTTTATTTATGTTTATCTCCATTTGTTATTTATAATAAAATCCAAAAGATGTTTGATGGAGAAGAAATAAAAGTCATTCGACTTATCTCGATGGGTACTATCCATTTAGATATTCATTTTTATATTTTTATATTTTATTTCCAAGGAGTTTTGCACACTTTATAAGATATTTCAATTGTTAAATGATTTAATATTCAAAGATATTACGTTCAATCTCTTCAATATCTCGAAATTAAACATCCTTGTACAATATATCATATTTATTAATTTTTTTTGCTTTGGTCTGGTTATGTTATTGTGTGAGTCTAAATCTCTTCTCTTGTGATCTTTACATCATAGTAATTTAGTCATATTATATGACTTCAATTATGTTGTTTTTTGTTATATTTTATCTTAACATTAAAAAAATAATTTGTTGTTAGTTATGTTTAAGTACGTAGTTAATTGACAAAAATTTTAAATGATGTCCATTGAAGATGAAACAATGGTCAATTGACTCAGTTTGACAAACTCTATCAAATTAAATATTTATGTTTATAATTTGAAATATTTGTTACAAAGTTTGATATGTTTTATGAGTTATTTTGATTCTTACCAGATTTGATGATAGAGAGTGTTACACTCACTATAATTTATATCTAAGGATGCAACTTTTAGGTGTATATTTTCACATTGATTCAAATCTTTTATTTTGATTTGGTTATATTATTACGTAACTCTATATTCCTCTCATGTTATGTTTATAGTGCTTTGGTTTAATTTTACGATATTGGTTCAATTTATCAAATTTTAGCTTTACCATATATATACTTAATATTAAAATAATAATTGTTTATTATTTATTTATTTCTACATTCGTAAGTCACAATAATCATAGTTGATTTAATAATTGAGGATGTTATGTTTCAGATCTCTAATATCTCGAGAAGTAGTTTTCTTGTGCCATTTATCTCATTATTCAAATTTTTGAATTTGATTTGGATATATTACTATGTAACCCTAAATCTCCTCTTGTATGACTTTTACATCACCTTAATTTTGTTATATTAAATTACTTTAACTGATCTACTATTCACCTTTAACGTAATTTAATTAATATTAAAATAATATTGTTTTATTATTTATGTTAGATTTTTTTTGTAGTTCTTAGTAATTATAAAACAAATCTAATTGAGAATTAACAAACATCATTTGACCTATCTCATCAAGCATTATCATAATAAATAATCCTTTTATTTTTCATTTTTTATTTTCTAATGTTTTGGCAAGTTTTATTAGACATTTCAATCCATTTCTAATTGCGTTATTAAGGATGTTAAACTTGATCTCCCTAGTATCTTAGGAAGTACTTTCCTCATATAATTTAAATTACTTGTAAATTAGTTTTTCTTTAATTGACTCATATTATTTTGAAAAAATAATTCTCTTACCATGAGATCTTGATAACTCTTTGATTTTAATGTAGTATATTACTATAATTTATAAAATTTCAATTTTAATATATATTTAGTTAATATTTAATAATTTATTTATTATTACTTAGTTTAATTAGTTTGATCATCTACAGTAACTATGAACAAGGTCTAAACATAACAAAACAAATCTCATTATTCTCAGCTAGATGAGCTCTAATAAAAAAGTTTTCATCAAAGCATTTTTTAAATTTTTTTCTAGGCTTCGAAATGTTTTATGAGATTTGTTTATTTCTACTTGCATTTATGGTTGAGCATTTTATACTCGATTTCCTAATTTTCATGGAATAGATCTTTCGAGTATCAGTATCTCATTCCTTCTATTTTTTTGTTCCCTTTGGTTATGTTACAATAAAACTCTAAATCTCTTCTCATGTGACTTTTGCATTGTTTTAATTCGCTTATATCATATTAAGATAATTTATCTCATTTCTATTTCATGCATATTTACTAAATATTAAACTAATTATTTTTTATTTTTAAATGCACAATTAATTTGGTAATTTTTTAATAGTTCAAAAAGAGCTTTGATTGCAATGAGATATTTTTTAATATTTTATTTTTTAAAAATTTTGGTATGCTTTATGATATATTTTGTGTGGTAGCTAATTAGATGATCCAGGATGTTACACTCGATCTCTTTAATAATTTAGAATTAAGCTTTTCTATGCAATTTCTCTAATTCCTTTAAAAGTTTTTCTTTAACATGACTAAATCATATCATTGATTTGGTTATTTTACATTGATCCAAATTACCCCAATTTAGCTTTTATATATATTTATTTAGTACTAAAAAATAATTTATTATTATTTATGTTAATTTATTTTTTAAAATTTATAGTAATTCAAAACAATGTGAAAATGAGATGGAACAAATGTCGATGCACTCCTCCCTATGTGCTCTATCTAATCGAATATTCATTTCAAAATTTTGAAGTTTTTTCTATTGTTTTTGTATGTTTTATGAGTAATTTTGATTTATATCATATTTAAGGATCGAGGATGTTAAAGTAAATCAAGTTCATATATTAAATGGTAACATTTCTGTAAAATTTACAACATTTCTAAAAGTTTTTTTCTTTGACTCGCTTATATTACTAGAAAAATCTAATTACAGTATTATATGAAATAATTTCCCTTGATTTTTTTTATTTTATATTTTTTAAAATTTATCTCATTTTAACTTTAATATATATTTACTTAATATTTATACATAATTTCTTATTATTTATATTTAATTAATTAGGTAATTCACCAAAATTCTAAATAATGTCCAATGGAGACAAAACAAAATGTCATCGGACTTGTCTAGAAGAACCCAATAAAATTTAATATTATTTTTAGAATTTTAGAAATCTTTTTAGGATTTTGGCATCCTTTATGAGTCATTTTAATTTTTAATTTATTTGACGTTCAACGGTGTTACACTCAACATTATTAATATCTCAAAATGCATGTTTCACAATCATAATATTATTGTGTAACTCCAATACTCCTCTCATCTAATGTTTACATCATTTTGTTTTGGACACTATGAATTAAATAATTTAATTAAAGTAGAAAATTTAAATGGTCCTCAGAGATGCTCATGTAATGTTTTTTCCTACTCAACGCTTTGAACATTGAAGTAAATAAATTCAACCTCATGTGGCTAAATGACAGGAGTAACTATGACTCTCTTAAGGTATCCAAATATCTCATCTTCTAATTTGTGGCATGCATGAAGGGATTAATGATATTCCCAATGTCCTTATCTACTATCCAACAAAACCATAACCTATTGAGCCTCACTGTAACGTAACTTTATGAAATGACTTTAGTGGTGTAGCCTAATTTAGATTCAACTTGACAATAGAATTGAAATTCCATTACTTTTAATGTTATTTTACTTATTTTGTAAGATTGAGGTAGGGCTCATAAACTCCTTTTGGCTACAATTCTAGCCTTTGCATGTTGATTTAGGTGGAATACATTGCCTTATGGAGACTATGGCTAGGGTTAAACTTTAGCTAAAATATATCACGACTGTCCAAATATGATCTCAATGAGAATAGAAAAGTCATCTAAAATAAAAGGGTGAAAACTCATTTGATTCTAATTTCTAATACAAATATGAACCATTAAAGTGTGTCTTATCAATCATTTAAGCTCTTTGAATTTGAAGCTAGAAGTGTCAATAAAGGTGTCATAAGGATAGTTTGCATGTGCCAATAAGCACTCAAAGCAACATTACTTTTTTATCCTTTGATGTCAGCTTTCCCCTCATTGTGAAGTAGAATTCACCAAGTGTTGGAGTTTTCACCTACTAATAACGAACTATGTTGGTTTTAGATTTTTTTGGCATAAGTTGGTTTGATGAATGTGTTGTGATCATACTTAAAACTAGTATAAGAGGAACCATTCGTTCATGTAATGGTCATCGCACTTGGATGAAAAGGTAGTGGCATGAAGCTATTTTATCTAAGATTATGCCTAAATGCCCTTAACTCATAATCTATGCTATAATATAATGCCTAGGTCTATTGTTCACCTATTGTCCAATAATAAGGGCTTTACACACCAAGGGCATACTACCATAGGCCCACCTGATGACATAGAAAGTTGGTTGGCACAAACACCATAAGAAATAATAGTTAAGAATGAATGGTGGGTAAAATCCTTATAACTTAATTTTTCAATGAGGCACTATAAGTGGTAGAGTGGCCTCATTATCATAGAATGTTAAGATTCAACATTTTTATAGTAGATTCGTCCCATCAAAGACATAGATATCATAAAAGTTTCGAAACACCCCTTCCTCCCTCGATAACTTGCTCAGCTTACTCCACTTCCTCCACTTATTGCAATACTTATTGTGACACTTATTGTGATACTTCACATGGTACATTTTGTAGTACATTGTGATTCATGTCATGCCCCTTAGAGGCCTTCCTCAATGCAAAGTTCAAATGCCTCACATTATCAATCATGAATGTTGGATTATGTAATGTGGGAAGTATACCAAATTGTCCTAAAGAGGTCATGTAGGTTTAAAAAATTTTGTTCTTTTGGTCATATCCATTATTGAAATAATACTATAAAGGTTCTATGTATGTGGTAAAAGCTATCACATTTTAACCTATTCATCACTTGTGATTGCTCGAGAACTGATGTAGTGCCATTTTATTAGGAGACTTGCCTTCTTCCATTATGAAATTATCACAATATGAAATATGGAGTCCTAATCTCAACTATAAATGACACAGACCTGGGAGTATGAGTGCAACTCTTTGGCAAATATTGCTCTTTGGCAAAGTTTTGCAATTTAAGGTGATGCTTTATTTAGAGCCTTCCTACATCCTTGAAGGAATGGTCATAATATGCAATCTGTAAGGGTCAAGGTCCGTTACGTGGCCTAAAACAAAGTGGAAGTAGGATCGTGCCATATACTCTAGGTATTATGCATGTTGTGCTACACCCTTCACCATGAGCTGCTACAACTACATGCATGACATATAATACATGTGCAACGGCACAAAGCACACATGCAATAGCCAGTCTATGCACATGTCATAACACCCTTTGTACACAGTGGGTAGGCACACAAAGAATAACATTTTTTTATCTTTTGCACTAAAAAGCTATTACTGCATCGATAAGGTGATGCCCTATTTGGAGATGCACCTTGTTCATTGAAAGAATTGTCATAATATGTAATTCAAAAGGGACAATTTAGGGCACAGTGTGACTTAAGATGAAGCGAAAGTTGAATGGTGTAATACGCACTAGGGTTTGTGCATCCTTGGTTGCGGCCCAAACTACATGCATAAAAGAGCCCTTGGTGCTCTAAAGCACTTTGTATGCATGCAGTATTGCACTATTCATGCATCCAACAAGAAATTGTTCGCCTTCATGGCCACTAGTCAATGGCACCCAATGGCATCGAATGCACACAACTTGTAAGGACAATAAAGAGTAATTGTTTTTTAAAAATTTTTAAGTCTATGGACTATTGGTGCATGGATAAGGTGATGCACTATTGGGAGACTTGCCTTCCTTGTTCATGAAACAATCGTAATAATTAATCATCAAGAAATTATGTGTGGCATACTGCATCTTTGAGTGAAGTAGAAATTGGAAGTTGTAATATGCATTAGGGTTTGTACTTACTGGGTTACAACCCTAGTCATGCATTATAGATAAATTTGCATGCTAAAGTAATGTGAAGCATGTGGTAGTCATTTTGCACATGCCCAATATCATCATATGTGTGTAGTAAGTGAGGCTCACAAAGTGTAATTTCCATTAGTTTTTTTTGTTGCAGGTCATTGTTGCTTGGATAAGGAAATGCCTTTTTGGGAGACTTTCTTTCTTCATTGACTCAATTGTTGCAATATGCAATCTACAAAGGACAATGTTTGGTCACTACGGCCCATAGAGAAGTAGAAGTTGGATGTTGCAATATGCATTAGGGTTTTTGTAAGCTTGGCTATGGTCCTAGCATTGCACTACTATAGCTGTGCATATAACAAAGCATTACACATGCTATAGCACCAATAGTGCACTATTTTTATTAGTGAAAACTAGTACACATGCTTCTTACATCATCAAGTGTGAACGACTATTGAAGCCCACAACGTTTAACTTTCTTTTGGATTTTTAGAGTTTTGGATGGTTGATGCTTTGACAAGATGATTCTATATTGGTAAACTTGACTTCTACTTTGATAACATTTTTACAACATGCAATTGGAAAGATACAATGTGTGACATGATGCGATACATGGTGAAGAAAAACTTGGATGAAATAATTATGCTAAGGATTGTGCATGCTAGGCCTTATCCTAACCATTCATGCATGCAACCTAGAAATCACTAGTACCTTATGACTTCCTTTGCATGCTATTGGTGGGGCTTGTAATGTGTATTCTTTTTTGGCATTATGGGTTATTGTACATAGATAAGGTGATTCTCTATTCGATGGAATTATCATAATATGCAACCTATTAGTGGCAATGTCATGCAAGGTGTTTGCATATGGCCTGTGACGTCCTATGCAAGGATGGTCGAACATGCAAAGCGCAACTTCTTTTAAATATTTTGCATTGGATTTGATAGCACATTGATTGGATGATGCTTTGTTCGGAAAATTTCCTTCTTCCTTGAGTAATTATCACAATATGCAATTAATTAGTGACAATGTGTGATGCGATCTGGCCTACAAGAAAGCAAAAGTTGAATGGTGTAATATGCACTAGGGTTTAGGAGTATCAAGTTGTGCCTCTAGTTTCATGCAATTGAGAACTATGTGTGCTATAGCATTGTAATCAAGCTTAACAGCATGTCTGTTTGTGCCTATTGGCAATTTATGGCTATGAGTGGTATAGCTAACAAAATGTAATGTTTTTTAGATTTTTAGCATTGTGCATTGTTGTTGCAAGGATAAAGTGATTCCTTATAAGGAGACTTGGCTTTTTCTTTTTCAAAATTATCACAATATGTGATCCTTAATGGGCAATGTTTGATTTGGTGTAGCCTATGACATAGTAGTAATTTGATGATGTTATATGCTATAGGGTTTGTGCCAACTTGTCTGGGGTCCAAACATTATGCTACTATAGTTGTACATGCGTTGGAGTGCTGGGCATGCTACAGCACCAGTAGTGCACTATTCATCATGCTATAGTTGGTACACATGCTCCCTATTGTTTCAAATGTGCTCAACTATTAAGGGCCCCAAAGTGTAACTTCTTTAAGAATGTTTAGCACTATTGATAGTAGGTGCATGGATAAGGTGATGCCTTTTTGTAGGACTTTCCATTCTCCTTAGTGGAAGTATTGCAACATGTAATCTACAATGGTTAATGTGTGTGCTTGGTGTGGTTCTAGATAATACATAAGGGTTTGTGCATGCTAGGTTTCATCCCTAGCCGCATACAGTAGTCCATTATTCATGCACAGGTTAGCTAATCTGTATCTTGCCCATGGCATCCTCTATGTGCCACTGGTGATGACCATGATGCGTAACTTCTTTTTGAAATTATTATCCTTTGGGCAGCTAGTGCATGCATAAGGTGATTCCATATTCATAGACTTGACATCCAACTTGACATAATTGTTGCAATATGCAATCTGTAAGGGGCGATCTATGGCATGGTGTGGGTCCTTTTGAAGCAAAAGCTTAATGGTAAAAATATGGGATAAGGTTTATCCATGTTGGGCTTCATCACTAGCTATCTGAGATAATCCACAATGCATGCACACAATAGCAAGTTTGTGCCTGACTTGCGACATCAAGTGCACAACTGGTGAGGCCTTAAAGTGCAACTTTTTCTAGATTTTTAGCACTATAAGCTATTGGGACAAGTATAAGCTGATGCTTTATTAGTAGGCTTACCTTCATCCTTGACTGAATTGTTGCAATATGGAACATGCTATCTATAAAGGGACTATGTGTTACATAATGTTGCCCATGGTGAAGCAAAAGTTTGATGGCACAATGTGTGCTAACGTTTTGTGAATGCTTGGCTATGACCCAAGACATGCATTGTTATAGCTACACATGTGACAGAGAACATGCTCAACTATAGCACTATGCTCACATGTGGAAACCTATTTGTCTGTCATTCTAGATCCTTTACGCACACCTTTTTGGGTCCTTGAACTATAAATTTTCTTGGGTTTTTTTTTGTGTTGTTAATTGATATTTCATGGATAATGTGATGCTTAGACTTTCCTTTTTAATTGACAAAATTCTTGCAATAAGAAATTTACAAGGGACAATATGTTGTGTAGTGTTGCTCATGGTAAAGGGGTAGTTAGATTAGCAATATGTGCTTGGTTTTGGACATGCTGGGTTGTTGCAATAGGTACTTACTACTATACGTACGTGCATGGTTGAGAACCTAGGCTACTGCTACACTTTTTCCATGCAATAGTGCATTTTGAATGAAGCCTATTCGCACGTGCACCACAACATCATGTCTATGTGGTAAAAGACACCCACAAAGTATAACTTTTTTATCTATTTTTAATGACGTGGGTTGCTGGTGCATAAATAAAGTTATGCCCTTTTAAGACGTTAATGTGAATGTTCAAAGTGCCACTCTTTGCCCTTTGTATAAGGCATTATGAGATGTAGTGATACTCATGTTGTAATGAAATTTCTACCTTACTTGGTGCGATGCATGGTGGTATCCCCTTGGCCTATTATTTGGCTTTCTTCACGTGTGACATTTTTTTGTGCCTGAAATAAGTAATTCTTTTCAACCATTATCATCCCACAGGACTGCAAATACATAAATATGTTGCCATTCTAATGGGGAGTTGCCTTTACAAACTTTGTTTGGTGTAGTGTTTGCTATTGTCGCAGCACAAATTTAGTGGTGAAAATTTTTGTCTACCATGAATTAGATGCATATTTTGTTGCCTCTGCATGGTGAGGCATTGGGTGTCTTGCCTCACCTGTGTTCTTCTTGTGCATATGCCAAAGGAGGCCTAACAATTGTGACTTTTTTGTTGTTTAATTGCAACTTTTTTAAATGATTAACATGATGTTTCCTTGTAGTTATAAAGTTATGAGCATGTAGTTTGCTTGCTTTCTTATGATAGATCTTGGAAAAAAAACATTTTATAGTTACATGTGTCATGCTCAACATCTTGAATTTGGATGGTGTAATAATTTTCAACCATTTTAAAGGATATTTGATCGAAGCATGCCATTATTGACATTTGCAAAGCTATACACATTTTTAAGGAATGCATCTTATCATTCATGTACGTGTTAGCTGAGGCCTTCATTCTTAACTAGGCCCTTTGTCCTTTTTTTGCATATCTTTCAATCTCCTTGAGTTAATGGGATTAGATTGTCCTGAGATTGCTTTTGAACAAGACATATTTTCTGTGGTACTACTTCCTATGACTTTGCTACCTCTTAGTCTAGTCAGTTATTATGTGTAGAAATTTGTCATTTAATCGCACATTTATAAGGAGGAAGTTCATATGTTGCCTATTTATCTATTAGATGTGTATGTTCCATTCTATTATTTTTTTGTGCCACGCTTCTCCTAAGTTAGAACTGTTGGTGTTCCATAACGCTATTGAATGGGCAATCATCCCTACTCTAATGTTGGCATGGTCTTAGAAGCCACTCATTTCAGTCATCATTCTATAGCAAAGAGGGTTTGTTTGAAGAATTCTACTATTGAGAAGAAAAGTTTTAAAACATGAGGGATGGTAACCAAACATGGGAGCATGTGCTCCTCTTTTTGGAGTATTACCAAACATGATGAACATGTTAACCATGACAATAGGTGCCACCAAGCATTTTATCTTTGTAATGTTGTAGATTTGATCTTACAATTATTCATATATTCTCTAAAAGATTAAGTCATGCATATGTAATTATGAACAATTTTAGATAGTGAAACTATGAATGGCTCATTAAATCAATTAAAACTTGTTTGGTGTTACATGCAAGCCAAATAATCATAATAATTCTAGAGCTAATATGTGAACCAAAGTCCAACTTTTTGATAGTTTCATTTATTAGGTAAATGGTTTGTGGGAGTTTCCATTTAAATCTTTGACGATTCATGCTAACCTTTTAGATCACACAACCACTATTTTAGCAACTCATCATTCGAATGTTTGCCGCATCAACTTTCAACATAAGATAGGGGTATACCATGGTGGTGATGGGAGACATAGAATTAGGGTTCAACTATGGAGAGGGAATGTAATAGATGGCTACCAAATCTAAGAATGGCAATACGAGTAAAAATTACTTTTTCCTTGCATGGAGTAGTGAAAACCCTTAATGATGATCCATTGGAAGGCAAGTCTAGTGCCAACAATCATGGTAACTCCAGCACAAATCACATATATTTAAGTTCTTGTTAAAAATCTTATAGTTGGACCTTTCTTTTGGTTGGTCAGTCCACCTTTTGGTGTGCACTATCCACCTTGATCCTTTTTCTGGCACTACGACATGGTTACTATCAAGAAATTAGAGTGCTCATAGTAAGCCCAACTCTGCATTCAATAGCATGGGATAACATTACAAAATTTTGATCCTATTATATTGGACATCAAGATTAGAATCATGGCCATTCTCATTTCATAGTTAGTGGTGAAATGCTTGGATTAATTAAAGATGAACCAAAACGAAAGGATTTTCAAAGGATTTTTTATTAAAAAATAAAGGGAGTGGGGGTAATAAAGATAATTTGATATCATCCTAGTCTTAACAATAATTAATGCTAACTAAAGATTAGTAGATGTTGCTCTTAGGACTCAATCAACAGCTTACGAGAAATCAAATACTTTGGGTTCATTCATGAAGTAATGGTTGTACCATAGATCATACTCACCATATGGAGTTTCCTAAATAAAATCATTAGAAAGACAAAGTTAAAGTAGTTGGGTAAGGGGCATTCCTTAGTCTCAAACAAAAGCACACAAAATTGTGTGATGAGCAAGCCAATTTATAGCATTATTACCTTGATTCTTTATGTTGGATTATTTGAAGGACTTCATACTTGATACATATACAATGAGACTATGCTAAGGACTATTATTTCATGTTGACAAAAGTAACTGGTTAACTATAGCAGTTGTCGTAGTTGAATCTAATTCAAACAATGCTACCTCTAAATATGGAACTATGATTTCTCTTAAAATAATAATAGGTCTACCCATGTCATCCTATGTAATAATATAAATTGCTACATTCATGTCATCATGCACATGTACATCCCACATGAACTTAATCCAGCCCTTTTGAGGAGTCTAATAAGGGGTAACAAGTAGCCTGTTAAGGATGCACAAGCTTTTATTGGATGTTATTGAAGAGTTGTATTAAACAGCAACAACAATGTGAATGTTCCTTTCATGGACATCCAATTAAGGAGCTCAAAAATGGAGGTGATGTTCTTATAGTTAATCTCACTTATAGTGAAGAAATTATTAATGAAGCTGCTTGACTAGAGCTCTTTCATAATATGGCACTCCCATAAACAATTTGGTACATTTGTATTGGTAGTACATCCCCAAAGAAAAAATTCTAAATCCCTTAATACCACTTACATAGAGGAAAGTCTCAATAGGAAGTAAATTTAATGCTAAGCTCCATAGCAAACTATTTATTTGAGGGTACACTTACACTTTACAAATCCATATAACCTCCTTCCTTGATGAATTATGGCTATACACATGCTATTGTATATACTCTTTGAGTCCAACACTATATCCTCACTCAATTTGAAGCATAGCACATCTGTTTCATTCGATTTAAGCTGAGGAGAATGCAAAATAAAAAATACTAAATAAAGATCAAATAACTTCAAAATTGTTTATGATCCTACACCCTAGGCTCTCTAACCAGCTCAAATGTCAGATGTTT
Organism: Vanilla planifolia; assembly: GCA_023846275.1. Classification (NCBI taxonomy): domain Eukaryota; kingdom Viridiplantae; phylum Streptophyta; class Magnoliopsida; order Asparagales; family Orchidaceae; genus Vanilla; species Vanilla planifolia. The sequence goes on along the minus strand of JAIUJO010000247.1, from coordinate 342,957 downwards.
CACATCCATGTTAAGATAGGTTGCCTAAGTAGCAATAGGAAGGATTCCAAGAAATTATCTAAACAAAAGGAAATGAAATTTCTTGTGGCAATCTACCAAAAAGTATTTTTTGTATTCCAAAAGGCATAATAATGAGTAACTTATGTATGTAAGATGTAGCATGAGCAATACAAAGAGTATTATTTTTTAGAAAGTATTTGGACCTAATAGATTTAACCCATAAATAGTCTTCCTAAACCATAACCAACTAGCAGTATTTTGCAATCAATGCTGCCTACTAGGTTGATAATCTAAAAAATCCACATTCCTTAGGAAGAGTTTCCATTTCCTAATAGGTATAGTATATCGTGCTATTATCATTTGAATAGCTCCACTAGGAATGAAATGACAATTTCTCCAACTCTATAATAATGTCATTCAAAATTAATGTATGGGCTAAGTAAAAAGTAGGAATAATAGACAACATCAAATTGACCATGAAAATATGGCTTACCATTGATAGTGACTTAGTCATCCATCTTGATATAATCTTGAACATGATTGAAAATGAAATTAAAGTTTTCTTTCTAATATTTGGTTACTACTATTGGTATGTCTAAATATTTTATTTGAGTGACTTGATGCATATGTAGTTTTCTCACAATCATCTTCTTATGCTTGCACTCCAACCTCTTACTAAACAATACTTTGTATTTGTTTAGACTCACTTCCTAACCTGATTAATGGCCATAATTCTCGATAATATCCTAAATGTTCCTCACTACAACACAAGTTGTAGGTGCATAAATCATGACTTCATCAACATACTGAAGGTGCGTAATCATATGGAATGAAAGGCAAATATTGAACCCAATCAAGGCAAGGTTATCTCGATCTAAGACCCCTGGTTTCTTTGATCCATGTTAGATAGATACTAATAAAAACATTCCCAAATATCAATTTAGTGATTCATGCCTTAATCTAATCATACCAAAGATTAGAGAAACACAAATGCTTCAACATATCTGGCACAAATTTCTATTTTATCTCATGATAACCCTGGTGCATATCTAATATAAATGCCATGAAACCTTCTTCAAAAGTAGATGGGCAGCAACAAGTAGCCATTTCCTATACCAAAAAAAATGAATTAGATATAATGTGGCCTAGCCCAAAAGTAACTTGCTCTCTAGTAATGATATCAGGAAGCACCACCTTTTGTCTTACCACCAAAAGTTTTTCAACGACTTTATAAATCAAATTGTAGATGCCAATGAACTTGAAATTCTTAGGTTTGGATGCTCTTTTGATCTTTTGGGATGAGTATGACCAGTGCATCTTTACATTGTTTTTGTATAAAGTAATCATAAACAATATTTTCAATATTATAATAATGTCCAGCTATGTCAACTTCGAATAACCATACACAAACTCAGTTGTGATGTCATCCATACTCAGGGATTTATTTTTTTTTTGGACATCATCACAGATCTAAGCTCGTCATCACTTATTAGAGTCAAATTTTCAATTGTCTATTCTCTATTAATAGTTTTCTAAGGCTAGAAGGTTGGAAGGGGCTCATATTTGACATGGTTAAGCCACTTTTTGCTAAAACAATTACATAACAATGTCTATAATTTTAGTTGGAGATGCCAATAGTTTTCTAATAGCATTTCTTAAGTTGGTAGAAATAGTTGCTGTTGGTAGTAAAGGTAGGTTTTGCTTAGAAGAAACATATGTCAGACCCAAGTGTGGCCTAATTAAGCTTGCCACACTGCCACCATCAATGTTCTTCTAAAGCCATCATAGTGTGATAAAAAAATAAACTATGCCAAAAGACCATCTTCCTAAATAATTAAGCCACACATAAATTTGTTAATTTGAAGATCCTCGATTTCCTTTTCCAACTGGCAAGGCTTTTCAACAAACTTTGACTACACTCTATTTTTTAGGGCTAATCAATATCTACTATATTTAGTGAAAAAATCATCAATTGTGTTTCCTCTGATTGTCCTTTTTGAATTTACAATCACTAAATTATTTGACTGGGAAAAGAGTAACTAGTTTTTTTTCTTGATAACGATTGTCTAAACATTGTGTAATGGGTAATGATCTGAGCTGATGCATTGGAGGTGCGTAATAGTGTTTCTTAGGAAGGCTTGCGTACCATCTTTATTCATAAATGATTTATCTAATATTTCATGGATTATAGCATTACCCTCTTTGTTATTATAACAAGTAAACTTCTTTCTAATAAAACCAATTTTATTCTGATCCAAATTATGAATACATTCAAGGACATGTTGGAGCAAACAAGAGTTGCCAATGTCATAATCCTAGCAAAATTTGACTCACTATGCCATAGAATAAACGTCTCAAAAATAGATTCTATTTATATCTCACAAAACTATAGGTCACCCTTTGAAATAAATACAAATATAGCACTAGCTTTCTACATATAACAAATGAGTCAAGCTGACCACTCCCCCATTTCTAACTTCTATTTAATTTGTTGCTACAACGTCTTTGCTAAATTTATTTGTAGTCTTCCAACATTTCCATTCAAAGTGGTTAAGGCACAATGAGTATCAAAGACTCCTAGGAAGTGATGGTGAGAAAATAAGGGTAGCCATGAGTGAAACTTACTCCATACAATAGCCAAGAAGGTAAAGTGGCATCTTTTAATAACAATTTCCCAATACTACATCAAGCACCCACTCTACAAATCACCTTCCATATCGTGCAACTTTTATTATAATATGTAGAATATTTTTATAACCATTTTACTCTAGTACTAATTCTTTGAGACTAAGAATGGATGCCATCCCCCAAAAGAAGACAATTTCTTTGATAACTCACCCTAATGAACATTCTAACATAATTTATTAGCAACCTTCAATTGAAGCTATCTATTAAAGCTCAAAAACCACAACTTCTAGTGGCAACTATTTCAACAATTGATACAAAACAACACTTTTCTACCCTTAAGGACTAAATAGGGGAAGTAGCTCACCAAAACCTAAAGATGTCTTACCTTCTTCCCACTAGCCATATTATTTATGCCATGAGCAATTGTAGCATAGTAACATCCATAATATTTCTTCCTATGAAATTTTTTTGATGTCTCCTAGAGCATGTTAATATTGGTGCAAAACATGGATTGATTATAACATCATATATAATAGCAACATAAAGAGAAAACTGATCGTTCTTCAACAATCATTTGGCCAAAGTACCTTGACATCCACATCAACTTGATTTTTTCAAACCATCCTACAGCAAGCATAACCCGAAGAATTGCAATTCCTCTCCTTTGTAAGTATGAAACATGCCTCTACTTTACACAAAGGAAATATTCACCCAATGCTATTAGTGACAACTTCCAATACAAAATCAATCTTTATTCCCTCTCCTCACAACTATAGTGATAATTAAGCCTAGCCTAATACTTCTATGTAACGCATTGATGTTAAGCATCACGTTTATGTAAATTCTTATTAAACCATAGATAATACAGTGCAATAGTAGAAAAATTAACTGCATGTAATTCCTCAGCCTTTTGAATGTGCAACTCCATCAAAAGCAGTAGCAACACAAGTGAGTTAAACTCCTAGTTGTTTGTCTATCCAGACGTGAAATGCATAGTTGCAAATTCACTCACCTGGAATTCTTTAGTCGTCCTACATTCCCAGAATATTGCATAACATTCTACGACACCAAACAACATAGGCACAAAATCTCCATCTCAATTCCTCTCATGCATAACCAAGAATGGGCTGGAAGAAGATTCAATAATAGTCTCCACATGAATACAATTACAAGAGGCTAAATTTATTTTTCATACCCACTCCAAATCTTTCCATGTTGAGTTTTGGCTACTATAGACGTCACTGTAAATACATCATGCTTCTATCAGCTTACCTTCAAAATGATTAAAGTAGAGCACATCCATATTTTTTTTATTTTTCCCATGAGAGATGCATAATTTGATCAAGCAATGTGGATGCAAATAATTAGTGCAGTTTATTATGTTTCCATGAACCCTAATCCTCAAAAATTGCTATCATCAGAGTGGAATGCATGTGTCCTTGTGATAAATGTTGGCCACACAATAATAGAAAGATATCCCAACCATTTATCCTTCATGAAGGACACTTGCTTCCCCTTGATAATACACCAAATTGTATTGTCAATAGTCCATGGATTAACTATTCAATATAGCTTACACATATGTGAAGCCGCATGTTGCATATGTATCTTTTTATGGCACAACATTTGGATCTAAATACTTCAACGAATGACCAATCCTACTACACCACAACCTATGCAATATTCTTAGAAATTAAAGCTACCTACCATGTTAATGTGCTCTAAATTTTTAGTCCTCCACACCACTGAAGAAGCATTACCAAATTCTTGTTTGCATAATCAATCAAATTATTAGAATTAGAACCACTCTATAATTACCTTGGCATCACCTTTTTTGAAATTTGCATAATGCAATTTAGAATTAAATAATGGCCTAAATAACATGTTAAAATAGTAGCTAGCATCAAATTAATAAAGGCAATCTATCCCACCATCAATAACTACCTAGTCCTCCATCTCGATACATAGTTCTTACCTCTATCAATAAGGAACTTAATGTTTTTTTTTGTTATTTTGTTGCTACAATCAAAATTCCTAAATAATTTAGTTGAGTCAGTTGGTGCATATGCAACTTCACAACAATTATCTTCCTGTGCTTGTAGTCCGTACCTTCACTAAGTAGTACTCCAAATTTTTTAAATTGACAACTTCCCTAGTGTGTAGCTTGTATTGCTTCATTATATCTCGAATAGTCCTCATTGAAGCACACATGTTTGGGCATAAATCTAAATGTCATTAGCATAAAGAAAGTGAGTAATAATCGGTGAGGATGGGTTAACCCTAATTCAAATAGTGGCATTAAGCACAACCTGGTGCATAATAAATCAAGAGAAATATTATGATATAATTATGAAGATGTATGGCAATAGAAGGCAATCTTGCCTAAGTTCTTTAGTTGTTTCAATACATTGAAGTGGGATCCCATTCAACAAAATCCCAAACTTAGTTGTTGTGATAAATGCTCATAACTTATAATTGCCCTAATTCACATCCAACTTCAATAGCATGAGCCCCACTTTGAAAGTAGAAGAGTTTATGCAAGCTACCATCTCTTGTGCCAAAAAAATGTCATCCATAATAGTATGAAAAGTCATAAAAGCCACTTGTTGCCTTACAATGATACAAGGAGGCACCAACTTTATTCTACTTACAAAGATGTTAGCCACAATCCTGTATATCACATTACATAGAATAATCAGTCTAAATTGTTCAGGTTTTGTAGAACCCTATACTTTGGGAATTGGAATAACTAGTATGTTTTTCCATCACTTAGTAAACAACTATTGAAGTGGAATTGGTTTACAACTATGATAATATCCACCTGGGTCATATTCTAATAACAAACTATAAAAATATGCTATCAATGCTCAAAGCTTTATCTTTTTTAATAGAAATAAAAGTATTCATGATTTCCTCATACATAATTAGGGCCATTAGACCATCTTCTTACTCACTATCAGCAGTTCTTAATAGAAAAAATTATGGGAGTGAATTATACTATTCCAAAGTGCGCCACTTCCTACTTAAGAACCACATAAGGATATCCTTAATTTTAATTAAGGAAGCCACTATTTCTCCACAATCCTTTTTAAGTTGATGAATATAATTAATCCTAAAGATCGATGCAGTTATAACATAAAAAATACACATCTTCTGGTCCCGAAGGTTAGCAATGTATTTAAGCATGTTGCCACTACCAAGCTTCCTCTGTTGTCATAGCCATATGATAGGAAGAAATATGAAGTGCGAAAAGTTCATTCCCTTTCTTTGTTAAACTGTTCTCATACTCTTTAAGTTGTAATGTCAAGATTTCTTGCTCCAAATGGCATGGATTATTAAAAATATTGACAAGTTTAATAGTACTCCAATTTTATAAAGCTAACAGAGTTGTATGGACTTTAATGGAAAGTCTAATCATAGGCTTACCATTAATAATACATTTCTACACAACTTACATAATCTCAGATGAATGTTGAAATTATAGCCTCACATTTGTATACTAGAGTCTCCTTTCCATCTTCTTTATGAACAATCATTCAAACTAAATAAGCAAAAGACACTGGTTAGTGCTAAAAAGAGAATGGTGAGTCACTATATAACTTGGGAAAAAAAATACACCTCATCTTTTAAAGGCCGATATCCAATCTTTCCAAAATTATTTTCTTACCACTCTTGTTGTTGCACCATGTGAACTTGTTTTGAATAAATACTAAATTAGTAAACTCTAAATGCTATGTGAAACTTGAGAACTTGCACTGAGCCTACCCATTAATAAATTACTTTCATACTTTTTTCTCATTTGCTCCAATAAAACGTTAAAGTCCCTCGCAACATTCAGTAGTCCACCTAGCTGAGAAATTTCTCTCAATTGGTCCTATGCTACATGGTGATGCATATAATCCTTTCATGTATATACCACGTAACAAGCCAAGTGGTATTGCTACTAAAATTCACAAGTATGCACACCACCTCTGACGATGATCACAAAATCTCCAATTGCATTTAGTTCCTCCAAAGCAACATAATGCCCCATGATAACCTTGATGAAAAAAGAATGAAATAGCTATAATTTCTTCCCAATAGTGTATGTGCCTCTTATTTATCAACATTCTTCACCCTTATTTTTAACAAAGCAATTGTACTTACACCGTATTCTTTTACAATGCATTGCAAATAGTAATGAGACTTTGTCCCTCTTACTCCCCAATCTTTCCAAACTCCTAATGCAACCATATATACTGAAAAGAAAGGATGGGAGCTTACTTATGAAGACAGCTAAGTCTACCACAAAAATAAATAGACAATTTTAAGCATCATAATCCCTAGCATGTTGCACATAATTCTTCTTTCTAGAATTTGCTTCCCTTCATTATTGATAACCAAAATCCTTCTTCTATTAAACATACTTGTTAAAATTTTTATTTTTATAAATCATACAATGCCCTTAAAAATAGTGTAATAGTAGGTATACAAATATTAAAGTCCCAACATGCACCCAACAAGATCTAATTCCAACAAATGCAACAGCATGTCTTTAGTCATAATCCGTATAGTGCCATGCACATTAAACTTCTCACAACCCATGGCCATATTATAATGAAAGAAATATTATGCCTTCCTACTCTTTTGTTATTGATTATAGCCAAGATGCCCTATATAATTCCCAAAATAAACCTTTGAATAATACCCCATAATATTTCCAAGAATTTCCTAAGGTAATATAGCTATCCACCAATCTAAACATTCTCAAAGAAGTAGGAAATTCTTTTGTCTTCAATCTCAATCATTCCTCTACACCATCTTCTTTGTTTCTTTTTTTAAATTTGTAGCATGCATAAGAGAAACATATCCCTTTATTTCTTATTGAGTTTCTAATCATTGCTAATTTATTCCATTGGGTATTTTTCCTTTCCCCTACCTCTAGTGGTGCCACACTTTTTAATGTACTTGGACTATCTACAACATCAGACTGTTTCTCCACAACCTACTCTATGTTATGTGAAATGTCATCAAGGTCTTCAGCCAACTTATCTATATTAACTCTTTGCTCCCCTAGCATTTGTTTTGGGGTTCACACTCAACTTTATATAGTACCTCATAATGCCTATCAACCTTGGCCCTTGATCTGCTCTTATTCCTTACTTGCCCATTTTTTGGGAAAAAATACTTGCATACTCCTTGCTTCCACTTTTCCAATTAACAATTTTCTTTGAATATAGTTATGTAGTCCTTCCTCTATTCCTGATTCACACCACAATCTATGGCCCCAAGCCATGTCATTTACTATCAAGCTCTTTCATTACCTACAACAGCATCTTAATTGAATTCTTATTTTTATCATGATCATGATCAGCCTCCATAGAGCAAGAACCCTGCTCAACATTATTGTTTTGTATCAACTTACTATGTAAACACACCTATGCAGGCCCTACTCTACCATAAATAAAGCAATAATTAGAAATTCCCTCATATTCAAAGTTTAGAAAGGTCTTACCTGGTAGACCGTTTAACAACATACCTACCTTAAGAGGCTTAAAGAGGTCAATTCTAATACGACACTAAAAAATGATGTCCTCAACAAGTCTACTATTAAGCCATCCATTTCAATAAGATCATTAATGGCCTTTACAACATAAAAAATTTTCTCTATGTCCCAATAAAGGAGTGTTGGAAAATGTACCCACATGGGAACACACATAAGTCCACAAGTCTAATCCCATTACAAGTCCCTATGCTTTTAGGGACCACCAAAGCAATCCGAGTCTCTATCTATTACAGACCCAAAATATGGATGGAAATAACAACAAGATAAAAGTAAGACCCAAAAAACACTGAGGTGTCTCCATTTATGATGTAGTACTCTAGCAATTAACTAAAATGGTAATCAACTTCAATACATCTTGCAAACTGCAAAAATTGGTAATACATAATTTTCTCTCATAAGCATCATTCCACAATTGAATTTCATCATTAATAATGAAATAATTATCTTTTGGTTTTCAAACTTTCACATCCACGATGATCAGATCTATAATCGATCGTCGCTAGAAATGTATTTCACATTGCTTGCATTTCTTCCCTTAAACACATCTCTAAAGTTAATTTTATTTGGGGTACATACTGATCATTATTCAAAGAATTTTCTTTCTCCGCCTCTAGCAATTGCACAAGCAATTGAAGTTCAATCTTTCAAGCCATCTACCTCATTACTATTTTGAATTATGTCGTGTTCTCATGATATATGACATAATTCTATAGTTTCCTTGAACTTTAATGAACTTTTTATTATGTTTAAAACTTTTGGTTCCTTCCATATCTCAATTATTGTATCTTACATTCCATTTCACACTGTATCTTCATCATCAAAGGAATTCAACTTGCTACAAATCTTCTTTAACTTAAATGAATTCTTTGATGTCTTCATAGTATTGCCTACACTTCCTTGACAACCATCGTTGTAATGCGTTAGTGCTTTCATATTAAGAACAATGCTAGATTCTAACACATCATGCCCTATCAAGAAAAGAGTTGTCATGGTTATTGCCTATGTATGAGGAAAGTCCCACATCTTTTGTCTTTGTTTTATTTTGAAATGTTCCTTACCTTGAATCTTATCATTATCTCCACACTAACTGAAATAGTTGATTAAAAAAATTCCATTTAAAATTCACCCACATAAGTGCATGGGTTTTCATCCTTCAACTGTTTCAACCAATTATGGCTATCACGAGCACCACTACCTGCAACACCACCATCCACGGCCACGACCTCCAAGGAATTAAAAACTCTCCCACTGCCTACCATTATCATTAGATTTCTTGATAATGTACAAGTGGTCAAAGCCTACAATAGACTCTCTCTATGGAGGTTCAAACAAAAAGTTTGAAATGGATGTAATAGAAGAGGTTTAGGAATGGGCATTCCTTATGCCCAAAGAATATCACCTAATAGTGAATGATGTGCAACTCAATCTACTACACCACATCCTTGTCTCAAAAAATGGTATAGCTTGAAAGAGCTCATTATTTTCACAAACTTAATTACACCTTAGTATTTGTTCTCATAAGAAATAGATACTATCATCTAAGTCACTTCCTCAATCACAGTTGTCAAATCGATATGTTTCTTTATAGCTATTGTGTTTGATAGTTCTTAAAATCTCCATGGCATAAAGGATTGCAAGTGTTTCCATATTTGTGATAAATTTTAACTTGTATAATCTACTAACAACAATTAAAGTTTATGCATGTGATCAATTATAACATTGCTAATCCTAGGAATATGCCATTCATCTATGACTACATCATTACTTATTTTCACCCACACTATTGAAGGAGTCAATTTTGAGGTTACACATCATAAAATTTTTGCAGGAACTATTGCTAGATGGGTTAGGGAGTTTTGAGTAAACAATAATAACATCAAAATCAAATTGAATATTTCTTTATAAAGCAACTTGAAAAAGCACCTTCTCTTTATATGATTTCTTATTTCTATTGATCCAAAAATGTTAGAGCACAATTATAGCAAATTTAACTCTTTTTGCACTGTTGAAAGCATAAGAATTGGTACACCCAACTAATTAATTTTTTCAATGAGTTAACGTGACTATAGTTTGTTTACATAGCACAAATAGAATTAGTAATGATGCTACTCTTCTATAGTTGTTTGTCCTTAAATAAATTCCTAAAGAATGCATGATATTTTCCTCCATGATACACTAGAACATATATATATTCTTCTTTATTAAACCTCTAACACCCAGTCAAGAGGTTTTTTGAAAAGATTCAGGATCAATCTATAGAGAAAAACATTCACCTGAGGCTGCACCTTCATTTTCTTGACCCTAGCAACATACTTCACACTCCTATTCAGATAGTTCAACATGTTGAAATATTTGTTTAGAATTGAGCATACTATTTTTCAGTTTTTTAGAAAGAAGACAATTTCATTAAATTTAGATAAAGTGAGCTAACTCAAAAAGCTTGCAAGTATATGAGGTACCTCAAGATTCAAAGAAGTTGTTATTTATCATTACATAATTAGATTTAAATACCTATGCCCTAATCCATTTTCAATAGCCAAAACCTTTTCTAGAATGCTTGTTAATCAATGCCTTCTTCTAAAGAGACAAATCATGGATGCCTAGGCCACCACATTCATTAGGGGGCATCACAACATTCTAATTGGAATTATGGATAGTGTTATTCCCATTTCTTCCATTGCACAAAAATCAATGAAATTATTTTTCCAAATCCTCCATGATACCTTTTAGAATTAAATATTGGTCTAACTAAAATGTAAGAATAGCGTTCAACATCGAATCTATCAAATAAATATGCTATGATCCTCCATCTAGCCATATATGTTTCAACTCATTCAGTAAGAAACTTGAAGTCAAATTTTTATAATTTATTTGTTGCAATAAGAATTCCTAAATATTTGGAATTAGTAACCTGGGACATACAAAGCTTTCCTACATTCACGTTTCTTTGTTTTCAATCCACTCCCTTGCTAAATAAAACTTTTGATTTGATAAAATAAACAAGCTGGCCAATGTGTATACCATACTCTTTCATAACCTCTTGGATCATCCTAGCTACAACATAAGTAACCTGATCATAAATCATGACATCATTAATATAAAGGAGGTGTGAAATCATAGGTGTAGATGGACCACTTCTAAGCCCCACCAAGGATTACTATTGATTTGCTACATAACAAGGCATGATAGAAACTCAAAAACTATAGTAAAGAGGGAAGGAGACAAATAATGCATTCGCCTAATCCCCCTCATAGCATCTATCCATAGGAGTCAATCCCCATTCAATAGAATACCAACTCTTGATGCTGATATGCACAACTCTACCCAGTCAAATGAAGTGCTCAAAAACCCTAAGATGATAAACATATCAATCATAAACTATCATTTAACTTTGTCATATACCAAGTCTATATCAAGCTTATGTGCTATAAGCCTTCTTGTGTTCTTGATGTGTTCACATTGGCTGCCATCTACTGTGCAAAATAAATGTTATGAGAAATAGCTCTACTAAGAACAAATGTAGCCTTCTCATTTCATTAAAGTTAATAAGAACCATCTTTAATCTACCTACCCTAATCATTTCCATAATTTTCTAAACCACACTGCATAGGTTAATGGATCTAAAATGTTTAGGTTTTGAAGCACCATGAAACTTATGAATTAGTATGATCAAAGTGTCTTTTTGTTTCTTTGTCATATAGCTATCATGAAAAACTTATTTCACAACATTAGCAATGTTTGTCTAAGTAATCTCCAATACTAATGTATTTGACAAACTATGATGTCATCCATGCCTTGAGCCATATTTCTCTTGATAGAATTCATAGCAATACTAATTTCCTCATCAGTGATCGATGCCTTAAGAAATGTATCCTACTGTCTACCAATACATCTATATGCCTAAAATATAAGGGGTAGGTGGAACATACTACTCATCACTACAACATTGTGAACTAGACAACTACACTAGTAAACCTCTGATTTACTAGAAGGAACCACTAAGTCCCCTTAGCATTTTAAGCTGGTAAACATAGTTATTCGAAAAAGGTTGATGTAGCTACAACCTAAAAAATGTTATGATCCCTCGAGTAAGTTCAATGCAGCCTAACATACTATCACCATCAGGTCTCCTCAAGGCCTACCATTCCATGGAAACATAAAATGTGTTGACCCAATAGCTAGTGCTCTTATTGAGTCAATCTTAGCTCAAATTCCTTGATTTGTGGCACCTAGATGTCTCACTCCAACTGATTGTTGTTATTAAGAAAATTCCTCATTTCACATGAATTCTAGTTTCTTAGAGATGGCAGTGCTCTATGAAATTTTGTAGACAATTCATCCATCAAGTGTGTAGTAATTATTTTCCTCCAAACTATTTATACAATCCTCATTATCTACGGGAAAGAAAGCCATCATTTTTAAACTGGCTGTGTTTACCTATTCTTTCAAGGATGATGTGATATGGTAATATTTGGATATGCCTAAAAATCCTCAATGTTCACAACAGCTCTACCCAATCTTCCATAATTGTGGGCACTATCATCATTGTTATTGCACCAATTATAATTATCTTAAGTGAAACCCAAGTTAGTTGGCTGTATATCTTGTAAGAAACTAGAGAATTTATACTACACTTACCCACTCAAAACATTTTTCTCCCTTTCTTCTTATTCTATTAAAAAAATACTAAAATCACTTGCAACGATTAGTGTGCCTCTAAGTGTTTTCAATTCTCTAATTTGATCCCATGCAACCCGATGAGTACCATAATCCTTGGAAGCACACTTGACACAACATCGTTGAGCCTGTTTACTTCTTGCTTGTCTGAATTAACACAACTTTTTATAAGGCCTTAACAATGTCTAGCACTACCCAATTTCTCTATAGCATAATGATCCCACTAGATATGCCCACTAATGACTGAACATAGAACTTCTAATTCCTACCTAGAAGTCTTTCTACATCTTACTTCTCAAACTTCTCCATTCTAGTCTCCAACAAAGCAATTGTTGACACTCCATGTTCCCTTACAAATGGCTTTAGAAAACCCCTCATTTTGTTTCCCTTATTCATTATAAATTCCAAACATCTAACACAACAATATAAAATTAGGTGGTACCATTATAATTAGTTACATAAACACCCAATTTTGGAAATAGCCACTAAATAATAACAAAGACAACATAACCCTACATGAGCAATAACATGATAAAGTGCATTGGATAATCAGATTACTATCATACCTCCCATAGACATGTTCTATCCTATATGCAAATCTTGCTCTATTGACTTTATGTTCTATCTTGACTATATAACATATATTCCAAGTAATCCCCTGATGTCCTAGCCCATTGCAAAGATCATTTTAATAGCTAGTTGTTCCCTCATAAAATATTAACACAACAGAGCTCCCAAGATGTTTCATTATGTATATGTTTGCATCTTTTTGCTTCCATGGTTTGGCGACGAATTGAAATTTACTCATCTGATGATAACGTCTAGGTTTCATTATACCTTACAATTGCAACAATTTATCATCCACTGTTGTTACCATTTTTAATACTACAACTTCTTGATACACTTCATAATTTTATAGATCTATTTCCCAAGTTTGCCATATAAGTTTGCTCAATTTCCCTCTCATTTGGCTAAACATTTCTAATTTTATAACTACAGAGCAAGCATTAGTACCATTTTTCATATGTACTTTTTTAAATGCACTTCTACTTTCTCCTACATCATAATAAAGCAAAGCCACTTGGTTTCTCCTATAAATACAATCCTTTGAAACATGTTGTATCCCATTGTGTATATAATATGTACTTCTAGTAGGCTCATAACCATAGAAAATTTACATAGCAAAGCTCCTAAAATATTCAAACCTATGTCCATCGAAATGCCTAAGAAACAAAGATGCATGGTTTATCTCCCAACTCCTCTACAAAGATGTATCTATAATCTATCAATTCATTCTTAGCTTTTTCCACTATGTGTAAGTAGTTCATTTCATCCATATGCAACAAAATAGGGTTTTCCTCAACTAATAGCATTAAACATTTGCTCCAATTGACACCCTGACCATTCCTTAAATTTGACTTCTAAGAAAAAAACTCTAGACGGCCCTAATTACAGTACATCTTCGTTATAGTACTACACTTCTTCCATTCTACTCCTATTAAATGATACACTTAAGTTCAATCTTCAATGAAGCCATCTCATGTTGTCTCCCACAATTCTACAAAATAAAGCCTTTCATAACATTCTTCAATGACACATGCCCAAAGTATCCTAAGGTTTTAGGTACATATCACATCAAAGGCTTCAACTACTTCCTCTAGGTATCGATCTTGCTTATTCCCATTGTTACAAGTTTACTGCAATTTTTAATGATATTTTAAGTTCTTGTAGCACGTTCCTCCTCAAAAACGTACACAAATTGTTCCATATTTTCCCAATTTGTTTCAAATAGACAACCTCCATGTGATAGTAAGTAGTGAAGTATCGACAGACAACCCATCTATATATTTTTTATAGTGGTGACACTATAGCAATTTTCCTACAACAACAAAAATTACAACAAAATTTAATCACACCATAACATCATTAAGAACAAGCAAGTGGAAAACATTATTGAAGCTATTCTCTTCAATACATCTTTTATTATTTGGAAATAAAACATTCTAACTATTAGAGTGTAACATCTCCCTTTAATCCATATCATGTGCATTGTATAACTACATTGTTCCAAGGGGTGTTTACCCACATGCCGATATATGGGTGGCTCCATCATGGTGAATTAGCTAGAATTCTCATCTTAAACCTAAATACTTGAGGAATACTTCATGCTTAATTACCATTGCACTTAGTCCTCTCAGACATTTTTATGCCCATTAGGCCCTTGATCTTCTATTATGTTTAAGTTTGTAATGTTTTCTTCCTCTACCAAGGTCTTTGTTTTAGTAATCCACTCAAGTGTAGAT
This sequence comes from Vanilla planifolia, assembly GCA_023846275.1. Lineage (NCBI taxonomy): Eukaryota > Viridiplantae > Streptophyta > Magnoliopsida > Asparagales > Orchidaceae > Vanilla > Vanilla planifolia. The sequence goes on along the minus strand of JAIUJO010000247.1, from coordinate 327,804 downwards.
GTACCCCCTTTTCTCCCATCAACTTTGGATCTTAGCATCCTTATATATCTTGGTTTTATATTTCTTTCTAGCTTTCCCTCCTAAATATTCTTCTACTTTCTTTTGAAGTTGACATTTCCAATCCTCCTCAATTGTGTCTTCTAAAATAATCATTAATTTTTTATGTTGTACTACTATTTATGGTCTTAAACCATGACACCCATCTTCTCCATCACTTTCCCCACTCCTAGCACATTTTTCATCTTTCTCTACATTCTTAGGAGTTTCCTCTATAAGTCATATCTTTTCAGCATAAGCATAAACAAGAGCATTTTGCATGGACATATTAGATGGAGACATTTTAGATGCATGTACAATCTTCCCAAAAGTAAAGAAAATTAAGGGAAACCCCTCACACTCAAATATTTTAAATGACTTACTCAAAAGTCTATTGAGCCACAAGGTTGAAACTTAAATAAGTTGATGAATGGGCACTAGAAGAGTAGAGCATACGGCTTAATTTAACTCAACATAGAAAATCTTATTAGGTCAAGATATAGCAAGAATTGATAGATTGAGAGCTTCTTCTTGATTCCATAATTGGCAATGCATGGCCATTCTTTGTTGGTGGAGAGATTTGTCTATTTAATTTAGTTAACAAATAAGTCCTCAACTTGTTAAAGTTTATGCTAGCCACATGCCAACTTTGGGTTCTAAGGGAGCATTATTGCAAGGCTAAAACTTAAATAAATTGATGAAAGAAAACAACTCAGATTAGAGTAGTTGAGCATGTAATCTAAATAGATGTAAACTTATCAGGTTTAGACATAGCAAGGATTGATAGATTAAGAGCCCTTTATTGATTTTATTGGTGAGGGTGCATTGTCATTCTCCATTGGTAAAAACATTTTTTGGTTTATTTTGTTAACAAATAGTCCTCAACTTGCTATAAACCTATGTGGGGTGCAAGCCTTGTGATCAACATTTTATAAGAACTATGGTTGGATAGGTCATACAAGTTTGAGGTAATAATAGGTCTATGATGCTCTTATATATTTTTAGTTACACATATAGTACATTGATGTATTAAATAAGTACATTAACTTGGTTAAAAGGTCTAGATAATCTATAAAAATTTCATTATGATGGGGATAGATCAATGTAATTATTTGTCTTAATTAAGAAATTCCTAATAAGTGTTAATCTTTGCTCATATTGACTACATACATGCCCTTTGAAAACACTACTTGTTGCTCTTACTAGTTGAATGGTCCAGTGAAGTGTTCAAATTGATGTGATGTAGGCCATCACTTAGAACTACTAATGTAGGAATGACGTGTCACTTTAATAGGGACTTCACTTGGTGCAATGTGGAACTATCACACTTTGCTTGTTACTCAGGGCTTTATTTTCTGCAATTTTACCAAAGTCAGAGTGAAGCTTCAATGGTGCAAATTGTGTTTAGCCATGTGTTATTTGAAGATGTTGTTGCCTCTAAATGGTGTAGCACGTGTTGTCAAGCCATGCCCCCACGTTGTCTTTCTATACATGCAGCATGGCAGACCCAATAAGTGGGACCTATTAGTTAAAGAATTGTAACATTTTTTAGTTATTAACATAGAATTTCTTTGTGGTTAGCCAAGTTTTGAGCTTGCAATTTTCTTGCATTATTGATGTTGATCTTGGACAAAATATTTTGTAATTGCATAAGTTTGCTCTACATCTTTGATTAGGCATGTGTACTAATTTTAAACCATTTCAATTATTCTTTAATTGGTTCATGCCATCATAGATCATTTGTATGGTCGTATCCCTTTTCTAGGGATTACTGATACCCATTCCATGTGGGTGTTAGCCAAGGCCTTCAACCTTAGTTAATTTTTTATGTTTCTTTTTGTATACCTTTGAAGCTCTTTGGGCTAATGGAATTAGATTGGCATGAGACTTTGTTGCTCAAGAGATGTTTTTTTGTGGTGTTGTATCTTATGGCTGGGCTACTTCCTAGTATTATTAGTCATTTGGTGTAGGGCTTGATCATGTAATTAAACCTTCTTAAGAAGGAAGTTCATATGTCTCTTCTATTGGATAGGTTGGTTCCATTCATTTATTACATTAACACCACACTTCTCCTGTGTTGGAACTATAGGCACTCTATAATGCCATTGTACATATTATTTTTCTTACTATAATGTCAACAAAGTCATGGAAATCAGTTGTTTTAATCATCATTCTTTGCTATGGAGGGTTGTCATCAAAGAATGCTATTGTCAAGAAGCAATGCTTAGGAACATGGGGTGTAAGTATGAACATAAGGTGCTATCAAGTGATCTACCTATGAAATGAGGTGCTATCAAGTGCCTTATCTTTTTATTAATTCTTGGTTGATCTTCATAGTAGTACTTTTCTTAAAGCATAGGCCATGCATGTGTAAGTATGAACAATTTCAAAATGTGAAGCTATGAATGGCTCATTAAATAAATTATTTTTTATTTAATGATACATGCTACTCAGATAACTATAGCAATTTTAAGGCTTATATGTGCATCACACTTGGACTTTTAGAAGGGATGCATTTGTAAGGTAAAAGTTTGATGCATCCTTTCTCTCATCACCTTAATGATTCATGATATCTTATAATATTGCATGGCCTCTGTGTCTGTGAAGCATCATTCCAATTTCTTCTCTATTAACTTTGTATTATAGGATATGGGCCTACCATGGTTGTGATGGGTGATGGAGAATTAGGATTGGATTTCATAAAGGGAGCCTACAAAATGGCAATCACATCCAAGAAAGACAGTGGGTACACAAATTACTTAATCCTAATATGAGATAATGAAAATACATAATAATATCAAGCTCCATAAGTCTAATAATTAGAATGAATTTATAATCTAAATCCCTTAATGAGGATCCATTCGAGGGCATGTATTGTGCTAGTGATGTTTTTCGTTTGAAAGGAGAATCATTGCAAAAATAATTGGATTTCATTAATCAATAATGCAAGTTTTGGGTTGAAAGACTAATAGATACCATCCTACTCTCAACCATAAAAAATATTGGTAAAAAATTGGTAGATGTCACACTTTGGACTCCATATGCACCTTAAGAGAAATGAAGGTGTTTGGGTTCCTTGATGATGTCACGGTCGAAGCCTACTTTATACTCTCTTTAGGGAGGTTCGTGCATAATGACAAAGGTGAAATGCTTTAGGAAGTGGCATTCCCAAATTCAAAGAAAAAAACAAAAGTGTGCAATGAGAGACCCAGTCTATAATGTCTTCATGATCGCACTTTGTGCGGAACAGTTTTAAAGGTTGCATACCATTATTATTTGCAATAGCACTATTGTACGTGCTTGTTTCCACTTTAGATAAAAGTAGTTGGTTCATTACAGTAATTGCTATAGTAGAGATTGATTCAATCTACATTATTCAGAAATTAGAAAGTAACATTCTAAGTAGTTCCATTTCTTGAAGGGTAGCAATAATCTCCATGCCTAATGCTACACTAGAAACAAATTTCTTTCTAGCAATAGTAATAATTCTACACATGTCATCCCAAACAACAATGCAATTTCTAGCATCGGGATTAGCCTACAAAACTATGCCACAATTTTTTTTAACCTAATCAATTGGAGGGGTCCAACAGGTGGTAAAAATAGCTCATCAAGGCTACAAGAAACTCTACAAGAAAAAGTTGGGGAGTTGAAACAAGTAGCAGTAGTAGTAGCAATTTGAATATCTTTCAAAGCATAGTTGAGTTAAGAACCTTATCCACTTGTTCTTCTATATTCTTATAAAGCCAGGGGTGAAATAATGCCAAAGCAATAAACTTAATTGTATGATAAGAAGTAACAACCTACACACTTAAAGACATTTACTTATGAGACTTAATTAGTGAATTAACATCCCTGTAATTTACCTTTTTGAGTGTGAAACTAACATTTACGAAGTTGCTGGATCATAATTCATTCGTGCTATGGCACTACCACAAGCAATGTTGCAAATTGCTATTCACATTCATTGACCTAATTGCATGAAGTTTGGAGCAAGTAAGAAGTATATTTAATATTAGTCTCGATAAGAAGATGCTAACACAAGGCTGCACTTACACTTTCATAAGCCACATGACACCTTACTATCAAAATTCTAGCTCGTATGCATGCTATTGTGAATGGTCTTTGAGTACAATTCCTCATCCTCACTCACTTGCAATCAAAACACATCTCTTTCATTTTATTTAACCCAAGGGAAATGCACAATACAAAATATCAAACTAAATGAGAATAAACTCTCTATTTTTTATGATACCATGAACCATGCCCCTTAACCAACTCCATTATAGGTGTAAGATGGTCTACCTCCTTGTTAAGATCTGTTGGACACAATGAAATAGAAAGGATGCCAAGCTGATCAGCTAATAAGAATGAAGTTGAATTTAAGAAGGATGCCAAGTAAAATATCCAACAAGAATTAAAGTAAATTACTCACAAGAATCGTCCAAATAGTATTTCTTATTATCCATGTGCTTGCAATATTGACTAACTTACACATATGAGTGCATCACATGGAATATAAAAATTATTGCTAGCTATGAAGTACTTGGACTTGAAGGTTTGAATCCATAAACAATCTTCCCAAGCCATAACTAGCCAATGTTTTGTAGTTAATGCTGATTGCCAGATCAAGGAACTCTAGATTTTGAGTCCTTTAGAATCCTGAGGAAGATTTATCAGGTCTTAATAGACATAATATATTGTGCCACAAAACTTTAAACTACTCTACAAGTGAAAGAACATCAATTACTCCCCCTCTATAATAGTATCACTCTTAATAAATGAGTGAGCTAAATAATTCATAAGAATAGTAGATAACACCATGGTTATCATGATAATAGATCTACATCCATAGGGATCTAATAATCCATCTTGGCACACACTGTTAATATAATTAATAATAAAATTAAAGATTTTTTTATAATTTAGTTTTTTCAATTAGTATGCCAAATTATTTTAATTAGGCAACTTTACATGTATGTAATTTTTAAGATCATCTTCTTCACTCACATTCGACGCCCATGTTAAAAAATACTCTAGATTTGTTAAGATTGGCCAACTAGCTGGAGTGATGCCAACACTGCTTTATAATATATAAAATAGTCCTCATTGTGACTTAAGTTGAAGGTGTAAAATCATGATATCATTACCATATAGAAGGCGTTATCATAAGAGAGGATATTCTAATCCTGACCCAATTAAAGTAATGTCATCATGCATGTATTGAATAAGTCATAAAAAATACTTAGAGATAATAGTAAAAAGTTATGATAAGAGAAGACATCTCTACCTTAGACCTTAGGTTACTTCAATCCATTATAGATTGTTACCATTTAAACATAATCCCAAATCTTTATACAGTGATACATTACTTAATCTAGACACACCACAGAGCTGGGTACTACAAATACTTTAGTATATACAAAAAAAATTTCAAGTTAATCTTATTATAAGACTAGTCATACTTAACTTTAGTGTCATCAAACGTTCTTTAGAAATATAAAGTGTATCGATGTAGTCATTTCTTGTGTCATGAATATATTATCTAATACAAAATAGCCTAATACAAAAGCTAGTTTTTTCTTGAAAGTAATATCAGGAAGCATCATCTTTAGTCTAGCAACCAAAGGTTTGTTCACAATTTTGTGAAACACATTATAGAGGCTAATAAGATTGAAATGGTTGGGTTTAGATGCATCTCGAACTTTATGAATAAGAAAGACTAGAATAGCTTTGACTATTTGGGCGTCAATCTTTCTTTAGCAAATTATTTCACATCTTTGACAATATCTATTTGTGTGATGTTCTCATAACCATGCACAAACTTTGTAGAGATGTCATCAACATTAGACGATTTATTTCATTTGATGGATAATATTGTGTTTCCTATCTTATTATCATCGATTAAAGTCATAAGCGAGGCCATACATTCATTATTTATAGGTTTCAAAGTCTAAAAAGTTAAATGAGGCTCATATTTCCCATGGCTACACCACTTCTTGTTAAATAGTTATATACAAATGTATTTGATCTTAATTGGTGATGTCACTAATTCCTCACTTTTGTTTTTATATTGGTGGATATATTTGCTCTCGAATGTAGAAGTTGTTAATTCTTTCAAAAATGCATGTTTTGGTCTCCAAAGGTGTACTAATGAAGCTGGACACACTATTACGACCATGCTTCTTCTAAAGCAATGACATTATAATTGAAAACAAAACATTGTGCCATAAGATTGTGTTTTAGCTCAATTAAGTTGTTTATAGATTTCTTAAGTTAAAGCTCCTAGATTTCCTATCCAAATTGGAGTAGCTTACTAAGGACATTAGAAAGTTTAGCTTCACTCCATTTATTCAATGCTGACAAAGCTTTCTAAACTTAGGGGACAAAATGTCCATGGGGTTACCTACAATAGTCCTTTTCCATGCTATACACACAACATTTGTTGATTGTTGAAAAGATAACTAGGTCCTTTCAAAATAGTTTCTTCTATCAATTTTACTATGAAGGACTATCTAAAAATTATAAGTAGTGGGTAATGGATTGAGCTAATGTGGTAGGTGGGTCACAGTGGTACTCAAGATAGTTTGCATGCCATCAATATTCATGGAAGTTCTATTTAATCCTTCATAGATATCAAAATTCCCCTCCTTATTACCGCACCAAGTAAACTAATTCACAACAATACCCAACTCAGTTAGATGTTAATCATGAATGATGTTAGAGAGCTCATACTGAGCCTATCCATTACTAAATTTCTTTCCTCTTTTTTCGCTTCTTATGCAAGGCAATGCAACACCCTACAATAATTAATATTCCACCAAGACTTGGGTACTTCTAATTTGGTCCCAAGATGATTGACTATTAGTATATTCTTTTGATGCATATGAAGCACAACATTACCAAATCTCATAACTGTTCAATCTTGTTGAACTAGAAACCACCTATTGAACGCAATCTATAATCTAAACATTGAACCAATTTCTCCAAAATACTGTAATGCCCCTAGATAGCCCTTATGAGCATTGTACTTAATTCTTGTTCATTCCTAAAGATCAATCCACCTCATGTCAATTAAAGGTCTCCACATGAGTTTCCAACAACAAAACTACAAAGGACCTATTCTCCCTTACTATGTACTACAACTATCCATTAGATTTTGCTAATTTAATCACCTTAATATTCAAAACTAAAAAGTTGATCATAATTGATTGGTAAAAATACATTGTCTCTAGGAACTGGCAATACTATTGCCATACTTCCAATCTATGCTGAATTTGAATTTCATAAGCATAACAATTCTAGTGCCATCCATACAACATAGCAAATTCATGAAATTGCTCACAAAATTTTGAAACAAGTATTCGTAGAGAATGTTCTAGGAGTTTGTGGTCAATAAAATAGTAACCCAATTGAAAATGTGCCTTCCTTATGTCAAACAAAAGTAACATATAACCCATCCCACAAGCACAGTCATCAAGTAGTGCATTGAGACCTACTCATTCAAGTAGCCACCTACAACAAAAGTCAAATAATGCTGCTTTTAGTTGCAGATGATTAATAGTAATAAACTCCTTTCTTATGTAATAATTCTTCAAATAACTAGCTAAGTCCAAATCATGTAAGTATTTTTTTCTTAAAATCCATAGTGGCAAATAGTTTCTCAATCATTCCTACATAAAGTATTACCTCAAGTATTGTACTCCCTATTTCCTAATCTAAAATGAGCCACTTTTAATGATGAAGGAGAAACTTGTAAAGAAATTAATAACCATAGCCATTGTAAAAACAATCAAGTTTCCACCTCGTCATATCTCTAGCCAAGCTTGAGCTTGGCTCTATTATCAAACAATGATATAGGTCCAAAATAAGTTATCAAATACATCCAAATTCTACATTTAAGCTTCAAGCAACTAGCACAAATGTAGTAGAACAATCAGGGTAAATCAATAAGCAATCCCAAATTCTCTTTCAAAGTGTTCCCAACAATAGCATAACCAAATAGTCATTCTCTAAATTTCTTAGAGAGGTGAGGGCACTACTTAATGCTTTGACTGATCCTTTGTTCACATATCTTGTCTACCTTTTTAATTTTAAATTTTATAAATTAGCTAGGAGTTCTCCCTCCCTATATTCATTTTTTTCATAAACATAACTAAAATCATTCCACAATGCCACAATGCCTTTTGACCTTTTCCCGAGCTCGTAGTCTGACCATAGCATTGCATGAATTTGAATTACATCAAAGTTCTACCTATTGCTCCAAATTCTTCTAATAACTATGTGTAAAATAGATAATGTCTTTCATCACATCACTATAATTGGACTTTGCTTTTTATTAGTAATAGGATGATCCACTCCCTAATTTTTTTGCTTTGATACCCATTCAACCATTAATTTACCCCATTATGTCCCTCTTCCTTGGTGTGAGCCATTCCCCTTTCCATTTCTTTGATCATATTCTCATATTTGTATTACGTTCATAGCTCCTACCTTCCTATATCTTTACTTACTATAGTCCTCTACTATTATGATGCTATAATTAGCCCTTTTTTCTTTGGTTGGAGTACCATCCAAGGTGGTAGTCCTCATTATTTCTCATCATGCTTCTCTATAATCATTTGAATCAAAACAACTTTCCTATTTTTATCATGATTAGATCTACATTAAAAGGACATGATTCCTTAATTGCCATGATAGTATGTATACATTCACCTAGTGTACATAATTCGAAAGCATGTCCCAACTTACCACACTTGTACGAAATAATGTGTTATCCTTTATGCAAAAACCACTATAAAGATTGCCCCAAGGGTCTATTAATCCACATTCCTACTCTAAGCTTTTTTGAAAGGTCTATTCTAACAAACTCTATGGCATTGGATGAACTCTATATATCTATCATCTAGTCAAGGATATGAATAACATCCCTTACATCTTTGGCATTAGGTAAAATATTTTATGTCCTAGAACATAAGGGGGAGCTCTAGAAAATGAATCTAGACCAAATCACACATCATTTGTAAAGTACTGAGTTTAAATTGAGGGGTCCACTTGTCTAACCAAAATGAAAGGCCAACAACATGCCATGGTCCACCCAACAAAACTTGATATTCATTTGTGGTTGAATCAAAGTGAAAATCAAAACATCTAGTGGACAAGTTTAGAGCCTAAAATTCTCTTAAATGGACACATCTATGTTGTACTATTCTGGCTATCCATTTAATGGAAAAATGGCCATCATATGCTCTAAACTAGTGAATATGAATTTGTTGTTCACTTGTCCCATTTGTTAGATATTTTCATTATTAATCATGAAGAACATATCATTGGGTGCAAATATATTAAAATGTAAATTGTTTGGTCTCTTTGAGTAACTAATAGAGGGACCTCCCATTTGTGTTGAATTAGCATTGCTCATTCTCCCTCTAGTGAGTACCTTCTTGAAGCAAATCATAAATAAGGTAATAGATTTGTGTTTACCGTTTTAATTATTTTCTTTCAATCACTCTTGAACATTTCTACATATTTCTTGTGAACAATGACAAATCTCTCTAATCAGCACCTTTGGGACAAGAATCATCACCTATACCTAGATACATGATCCTATTTGTTCATGCAATCCCAGTTCACTTTTTGGAGGAATTGCATTTTTGCCTTCTTATCATTGATCAATTTTTCTATGAAATTCGGTAACTAATGCACCATAAACCTAGATGGTTGTATCCTCATCATCCTTTAAGGTATTCTCAATACAAGAGGCCTCATCAAACTATGAAGTCTCCCTTAATTAAACATTTCTTCATGTTGCCATCAATTCAACCATCAATGTGTGCTATAGCTCAGACCATGTCCACAATCCTTGAATCATGTTAATTCACATTTGGCTCTAAATTATCACCATTTTGCATTTAAAACACCTAGGGCTATCGACAACAAAGGAAATAATGTCATAGAGCAACTCCTTACTCTTTTTCAAGCTTTAAGGAACTTAATTCCCATCGTAGCCACCAAAACCTAACATAAAATAATAAAATTTTGAATTCTAAGTACATTCTGAAAATGTCAAAAACATAGTGTACACATATAGAATAAACAGACACATCTTCTGATGAGATGCCAACTCTGTCTAGAACTAGAATTTGCTAATTCTTCTAACCTATTGCCTAGTTTCAGCACTTCCATCCACCACTTCCTTCCACATGCTATCCATTACAAATGACACCATCCTCATAGCTTTAGATCACATTCTGACAATCTATACCCTACTAATATTGTCACCATATCTACCAAAGTTTTTGGGGCCCAAAAGTCTTTTTGTTCATTGATAAAAAAATGGCCAAATCATGCATCAAACTCTGCATAATGGAGTACATACATAAAATGAATAAATAATGAAAGTTGAAATAATTCGAAAAAGAGCATTCCCCCATCCCAAACAAACTCATACAAAGGTGCATGACATGGTATCCAGTCCATAGGTCAATTTCCTTAGCACTTTATGTTCAACATTGTCAAGGACTACATACCTTGAATAATGTAAAAGCATTATGATAGGTGGTTTTATTAATCATAGATAACAAAAGGTTTTTCGTTATAGGAATAGCTGTAGTAGAGTGTAATTCGATCACAACCCCTTGAACATTTGGAAGAAGCATTCTAATGAGTTGCATTGCTTCAAGAGTAATAATAGTCTCAATGGCCAAATTTGAACATGAAACCCAAGTTTTTCTTGTAATAGTAGAAGGTCCACCCATGTAATCCCAACTAAGAATATCAATTATAACATTGAGATATTCTTACACAATTACATCACAATTAAGTTTAACTCATCCCATTAGAGGTGGAGTGCAATAAAAAGTAACAAGTAGCCCATTAGTGCTCTGACTACATGGGTAGAAGTAATGAAACAAGAAGTAAGAAAGCAACTGTTTCTTTGGGCTATAGCTTAATTCAGATCCTTTTCCACATGTGCCTATAAATTTCAACTAAGACAAGGATTAAATAATGCAAAAGTAGTGAAATTTACTATATAAGATATAGTAACAAGCACCTACACTTTCACAGACATCTTTTTAGGAAGCTCGTTTAATGATGTAACATCCTGTAGTTCACCCAGCCAAGCTTAAAATTCTTATTTATCAAGTTGTTGGACAAAAATTCTTTAGCTCTATGACACTCACATGAACAATCTTGTACATCTTCAATAACATTACAAGCATACAGATTAAGCTTTTGTGCCTCAATTCCTTTTGCATGAAGGCAAGAGTGAGTAGGGACTACATTTGACATTAATCTTCATAAGATATGTTAACTTGATGCTGTACCTTCACTTCTCAAAACCACACATTCTCTTTCTTAGTAAAATTCTGGCATGCATATCTGTTTATGTAGATGATCTTTTAGGCCAACACCATATCTTTACTCAATTTGAAGCAAAAGACATTAATTTTTTTCAATTAGTCCCATGGAAAATGTGTAATATAAGCTACTAGATTATGTGGAAATAAGTTTTGTATCTTATTGTGGTGCTAGACACCATGCTCCATAACTAGCTCTACTACAAGTGTATGGTGGTCCACTTTCATGCTAAGATAGGTTGGCCACTAAACAATTAGAAGGATACTATGCGAATTACCCAAATGGAATGAAATAGAATTACTCATTATAATCCTCCAAACTGTATTATTTAATATCCAAGGGATTGCAATATTAAGTAACTTAGATGTTTGAGAAGCACCGCATGGCATATAGAAAGTATTGTTTCTCATACGGTATTTGGATCTAAAAGACTAAATAAATAAATAATCTTCATGAGTAGTCACCCTCCCATAGAATTTTGTAATCAATGTTGATTACCAGGTGAACAAACTATGTACTCTGAGTCCCCCACATTCCATAAGAATTGTTACTATTTCCAAGTAGGCATAATGTATTATGTTATCATATTTGAACTACTTTGAAAGTAATGGAATATCAATTACTTCAACTCTATAATGACCTAATCATCCATCTTGAGACATAAATTTTAGCTTAATTAACAATAAAATTGGTAATTTTTTGTTGTTTAGTTGTCACAAGTGATCTACCTAGATATTTTAATTAAAGAAGTTGACACCTTTGTAATAGTGCTGCTATTATCTTTTTATGCTTGCATTCATCCCCTTGCTAAATAATACTCAAGATTTGTTATGATTCACCACCTAACCATAGCGTTGCCCACACTGTACTATAATATCCTAAGTGGGATTTATTGTAGCACATATTATTGGTCCATAAATCATAATGTCATCAACATATAAAAGGTTTACAATCATTGGAGAGAAATGGCTAATCGTGGCCCTAACAAATGTAGCATGGTCAAGTTGCTACTGTATAAGCCATGAAAGATGCAAAGACATAATAATAAAAAGGTATAGTTGTAATAGACTTCCATGTCAAAGACCCCTCGTTGATCCAATTTGTTATAAATAGACATTATTAAATATAATCTGAAAACTCAAAGTAATGATAAAAGCCTTAATCCAATCACAGCAAAGAGTTAGGAACCACAAAATCTTTAGCTTATCTGGCACAAATGTTTTGTTGACCTTGTCATATGCCTTGTCCAAGACAAATTTTAGTATCGTCAAACCCTCTTTGGAAGTAGATAAGTGAATATGTGTAACCATTTCTTATAATATCAGATATACCATGACTTAGTACAATTGATATTTATTTTGAACAACTATATCTGAAAGCATTGTCTCCAAAATGGCCACAAAATTTTTTTTCACTATTTTATAAATCTCACTACATAGGATTATGATCATGAAATTTTCAGGTTTAGAAGCACCTTTAACTTTAAGAATGAGAATGACCATCATATCATTGCACTATTTGTGCATAATGTTATCATTAAAGAATTATTTCTCAACTCTTACAACATCCGCTTATCTAACGTTCCAATAACCATGCACAAACTCACCAAAAATGACGCCGAGACCTGGTGATTTATTTGTTTTCAGGGACATCATCACATTTCTAATTTTATCATTATTCGTTAGAGTTGCAAGTGTGCTTGCTTGATCATTATTGATAGTTCTCAAAGGCTAGAAATATGCAGGAGATTCATATTATCCATGGCTACTCAACTTCTCAGTAAAACTTTTCATGAGTATGGCTTTAATCTTTGTTAGGGATGCTACCGTTTCTTACCTATCTTCATTAAGTTGGTGGATATAATGCTTCTCAACATAGAAGTAGTAGTTGATTAGAAACAATGTGCGTTTTTGTTTCGAAGAAGGGCCCATTAATGCTTGACAGACTACCACCATCATGCTTCTTCTAAAGCAACAACATTGTGATAAGTAACAAACGTTCATGTTGGAGCTCATTTATTTGATTTGTAGATTACATAAGTTGAAGATCGGGGTTTTTCTATTCCAACTACTGAGGCATACAAAAGATATTACAAAGTTCAATTACTGTTCACTTCAATAAAGCTAACATGGCTTTATTTAATTTAGTGGACAAATCATTAATAGAGTTTCGCTCTAACCATCTTTTTCCAAGTTGCATATACTACATTAGTTTATTTTGAAAAGGATAATAAGATGTTTTCAAACTTGGCTCTTTTATTAGTTTTGACCATAATCTATTTCCAAAACTTTATAAGCAATGAGTAGTGCTCCAAGCTAATGCAAGGAAAAAAGTGTCACAATAGTACTTTTGAATGCTTGCTTATCATCAATGTTCAAGATTGCCATATCTAATCCTTCATATATATATGGGGATTCTCCCCTTTATTATTATGCAAATTAAATTTATTCCTAATAAATCCCAAGTCAATCAAATCTAAAACATTAATGAAACTATAAAATTCATAGTAGCCTTACCCACTCCTAAATTTTTTCCCTTTTTTCTCTTCATGTGCATCGCATTAAAGTCACTTGTAATAAATAATGTCTCACAAAGGTTTGCAAAATCTCTTATTTGGTCCCAGGGTGCTTATTGGTTAATATAGTCATTTTGTTGCATACAAAGAACAACATTACCAAATCTCATTACTTCCTGATCTCACTTGAATAATAACTACCAGTGAAGAGTAATCCATAATCTTAAGGTTGACCATATCATTTGATAATACTACAATACCCATAGATAGGCCTATGACCACTGCATAAACAAGTTCTAGTTTCAGCCCAAAGGTCAATCCACTCTATGTCTATTAAATGTCCTCATAGGAGTTTGCAATAGAACAACTGCAAAGAACCTATTTTACCTTACTAAATGTTAAAAGTAGACAAAAGATTTTGCTACTTTAATCTCCCTTAAGTTTCTTACCACAAAGGAACCAATAATTTAATAACAAAAATGCATTTCGTTAAGGCATAATGGATCCCTTGCTACACATCTTAACCATGCCAAATTTACATTTTATAGGTACCACAATTCCAATATAGTACTTACAACACATCCAATTCATGAGAAAACACACACAGTTCAGGAACAACAAGTCTTCCCAAATAATGTTCTAGATGTTCTCAGTCACTAAAGTATTTACCCAACTAGAAGTATAAACAATCTCTATCAAACAAGAACAACTTATAACCCATCCCAGCAGCACAATGATTAAGTGGTGCAAATAAACCCATTAATTATGGCAGCATCCTGCAACCCAAGTCAAAAAATGTAGTTTTTAGGCCAACTTTACATTTAATTTATCCCAATAATGCATGCTGGAATTACCAAAGTTCCATTTTCCTTTAATGAACCAATAGCTTTTGGATTGATTACATGTAGCCACAATTCTTATATATACAAAGATATTCTCATCCTTGTTTCAAATTATCAAGCATTCAAAATTAAACCAAAAACAAAAGTTAAATTCTAATCACTAGCCAAATTGTAGTAATTAAACGAACAATTTTCTTGCCACCTTGTATTAAAGTGAGTCCAAATGTAAGAGTTCAACATTGAGAACACATCATTAGTCATGATAAATAGCCACCTAGTTATCCCTTGCAAACATAACCAACATACTAGAAAAAAACTATGCTCACCTCTCCCTCAGTTCCATCTACCACTCAACATGTTGCTCCATACACTTTGCGGAAATCTAGTCACCCACATACCATATCATAATCCTGAGTCGTTGATCCATACACAACAAAATTAAAGCAACCAAAAGATATAGTTGAGTTAAAAGAAGCAAATATAAGTTTATCTATACACCTAGTAACAACTGCACATGTAAACTGACATCCTGCTTACAACAACTTCAGCATTCATTGACTAGTACCCCTACCACCAATCTCCATCCATGCCACTTGTAAACATTGGTTGTAAAATTCATACAGCTCCTCCAAATGATGTTACTTCTACGAGGCTATATATTGTAGCTTGTAATTAGCTCTAGTTGTATTTAATTAATGCATATAGCCTATTTTTGTGTGAATACATTACTTAATAGCTAGTAATCTGAGGCTCTTCGAGAATACAAGAATTTTTGCTAAAAATCCATAGTAACATATAATTTCTCAATCTTGCGTCCATAGAATATAGCTCAAGAATTGTTTGTATGCCTTAATGCCTATCTAAAATGATTCCCCTACTTTTAACAAAGTAGAAATTTGTAAAACTAATCTTAACCATAACCATTACACAAATAATTGTGCATCCTATATTATGACAGTTGTGGCCATGCATGAGCCTAGCTTGATCCATAATTAGCAAAATAGGAACCATGCAAGTTCTTAATTGCATCTAAATTCTATAGCCTGTGGGCTCCGTGTAGCTAACACCAATGTAGCATAATAATAAACCTCTTTGTTATTGCCCACTCCAACCATAATACCCTCTATCCAAATCTAGCACTGCCCCTTTTTATTTTTTGATTTTCCAAATTGCTTAAGTGCACCCTTTCTCTTCATTCTTTTTGTACTTTTCTTATTTTAATAACAAAAATTATGTCATCCTTTGTTCTTCTCTTAGACTCCTCACTTGACCATTGTAATGGGTGAACTTGAACAACATAAGAGTTCCACTTGCTTCTCTAAATTCTATAGTTGACTGTGTACATAATTGGTAGGGCCTTCCTCCGCCTCCTTGTTACTTGATGGAGTACGATTTTTATTAGTAATAGGAGTGACCTCCCCCTAATGTTTCTTCTTTGATACCCATTGATGCATGAATGTTCCTCTTTTGCACCTTTCTTTCCTAGTGCAACATCTTCAGCTTTTTATTACTTGCATCATTTTCTCATATTTTAATTCACTATCATATGGATTTAGCTTTTCCTTTTCATACAAAACTATATGCAATATGTGCAGTTCATCCTCTTCAAAAATGTTCCCATCATAGTCAACCTCCTCCAACTATGACACTTCAATTGAATGAACAACATTATTTCGTACATAACATTGAAATTCAACTTCAATTGCCTGTGCCTTTATAGCAATGACAATTCTAGCAACTTGGATGATCATAACAGGACTACTTGGCTCCAAGTTTTATCTTACAAAATGTAGAAAATTAGCATTTGTCATTTCTGATGATGGTACTTTTAGTAACATTATTTTTGTTTTCTTCATCGACTTTTGAGACTTAGCTCTTGGCATTGTTCACCACTACTCAATGTGTATTTAGATGTTTAATAGTTCCAATTCCATTTCTAAAGTTGTTGAAAGTAACCCCAATAAATAGATAATCACAAAAAAGTCCTAGCAATACAACAAAAGTTGGGCACATCCAAACTCCTACAAATCTCCTTTCACATCTTACCATCACCAATACCATCAACCAACCCGCTGTGTCAACATTAACCTGTGACATTGTTCGCTACACACATAGCACTCATTCATCCCATTTGTGCAACTTCTTTTATTGCATCTATACAACTGCTTTTACAAAGGTCTTTTTCTTTTGAGAAAAGTCATTAGGTTAAAAAGTCTTTGTGTTTCTTCATAACAACAAGGGTGAAAACATCATGCTGTCCTTAATAAGGTTCATATATAAAATAAAAAAATAGATAACACAAAAGTAGTTTTTGAAGAGACATTCTACAATCCAAAAAAATCATACAAAAGTGTATTATGGACAACCTACTTGGTTGCATAATTGCCATGCTGCTTTATGTGGGATAATTTGAAGGACTACATGCCCCACACTTAATAACACATTGATAGGAACTCTTATTCATTATAGGCACAAGAAATTGGTTCACATTAGTAATAGTGATTATAAAGTCTATTTTCATCTCTAGAACATGGTTATTAAGAAGTAGCATTACAAGAAGCTCCATAACATCAAAAAAAGAAGTAATCTCCATAATCGAAGTGACTCTAAGATCCTTATTTTGTTGGTAAAAATAGTAGGCCTACCCATGTATTGCCAAACAATATTACAAATTCCAACATATAGATTGTTTCAAAGCTGCATTGTAATTGAGATTAACCTAGTTCATTGGAGTCAAATAAGAGTTAATAAATAACCACTAAAGGCCATTGAAGCTCCCACTAGATGGGATTGGAGAAATGTAACAAGCAACAAAAAAATTGAATAATTCTTTGGGGTATAGCTAAAGTAAGCACCTTGTTTGTTTGTGTAAGAAAATTTTTATTAATCTAATGGTGATATAACATTGAAGTAGCAAATTCAATTGAATGAAATGTAGTTGTGACCCAAATGTTCATTACAATTCTATCAAGAATCTCATTTAAAAAATTAAAAATACTTGCCATTTACCATACTGAGCATGAGATTCGCATTTACGAAGTTGTTGGACAAAAATTTCATCATGTTATGGACTTCTTATAAGCTATGTTTTATGTCCTCCATCACATTACACCCCTATGGACATAACACCAACATCTTGATCCATCTAGCTCATATCTAGGAGCAAGTAGGAGGCTATAGCTTCATGCGTCGTGCTCTTTTTTAAAATCTTGCTATCAATTGTCCGTGGTAATACAATATTAAGTAACTTACATGTATGTGATGCTCAACACGAGATGTAAAATGTATAGTTTTTAATAAAGTACTTGAATCTCAATGCCTAAACCCATAACCTATTTTCTCAAGCCATAACCTAACTACAATGCTTTATTATTAGTGTTAGTTATCATGTTAATGAACTATATACTCTAAATCCTTTATACTCCTTAGGAAAAGTTGTTGATTCCCAAGAGGCATATTGTAGTGTGTTGCTAACATTAGAACTACTCCAGAAGTACCCATGCATCAATTTCTCCAACTTAGAAATAATGTTATTTAGTATTAAGGATTGGGCTATGTAATTTAATAGAATAGTAGCTAACATCGAGTTGATCATGACAATATGTCTTGTCATCGATAGTGACTTGATCATCTACCTTGACATAAAGTTTACAACTTAATCAATACTAAATTTGAAGTATTTGTTTTTCTAAGGTCTAATTGCTATAATAGGTATGCCTAAATATTTCAATTTTACAACATGACTCATATGTAATTTTTTTACTATCATCTTCCTTTACTTTCATTCATTCCCCTTGCTAAATAATAATAAACAATCATTTAGAATTACTATCTAATTGAAATTTTTCATATATTGCTTCAAATGTCTTAAATGGTCATTGTTATAGCACAAGTTGTTGATGCATAAATCATGATGTCATCAATATATAAAAGCTTTGTAATCAATAGGGAGAAAGGTCATTCCTAATCTCAATAGAGGTAGCTTGCTCCACCTAGAATAGAATAAGCCGATAGAGATACACATGCATGATAATAAAAAGGTAGGGTGAACATGAAAACCTCTACCTAAGGCCCCCGTTAGCTTCAATCTGCTTAACGATAATACCGTTAAACATAATCCAAATTCTTGATGCATTGATACAAGGCTCAATCAAAGAACACCAAAGATTCATCAACCACAAATGCTTTAGCTTATCAAGAAGAAAGTTCTAGTTGACTTTATCATAAATCTTGTCTTTGTCTAACTTTACTATCACTAAACCATTTTGGAATGCAGATAAATTCAAACAAACAGTTATTTCCTATGCCAAAAGCACTCAATCTACTCATGCACATATAGTAGGTCAACACATGTCAACAACTTGAAAAATTTGGAGCAACCCAAACTGATAATTTCCCTAGTGTTGAAAAATTGACTTAGAATTCATGAAAACACGAGCAATTTAACTATTTAGTTATAATAAAGCATTGTGAAGGGCGTTAAAGATGTTCATAAAATGTGATTTCTTCATAGTGTTGTGAATGTTAAATTGAAAAAATTAAACAATGCTTAGGTAAATAATGTGAGTCACTATGACAATCTTAAGTTAGCTAAATACATCATCATCTAATTTGTCATGCACAGGAATTGATTAATGAGATTTCTACTTCCCTTATCTACTATGTAGTGGAGCCCAAACCATGAGAATAGGCTATGTAGAACCAACAGGGAATGAAATATTGCCTTGATAGGTCAATCCTAGCACAGCACATTGATAGGAGGGAGATTGATTGTTGTGGAACTTCTATTAAACAATAATGAAGGTGTTCTAAGTTGATCAATTAGAAAAAAAATCATGTGGAACAAAAGGTTAAAATCTCATGTGATTCTAATTTCTAATGTGAATACAAACCATGAAAGCAAGGCCTATCAATCCTTTGGGTGTTCGAAGTTTGAAGCTAAAGGTGTCAAAAAAGTTGTTGTAAAGATAACTAGTTTGTTGTAGCCCAGCTTTCATTGCAATGTAGCTTTTTTATCATTTGATGTTTGCTCTTCCTAGCAATGTGAAGAATAATTCAGGAAGTGTTGGCTTACTCACCCTCTAATTATGAATGTGTACTAGGTTTAGACCACTATGATAGAAGTTATTTTTAGTTGATTGATGAATGTGTTACGATAGTGACCAACCTAGTATTAGAGAAACTATTAATTCACATAATTATATATTGCACTTGGCTTAGAGGCTAGTGATGTGAAGTTACCATTTGTAGGATTATGATTGAAGGTCTTTAAGTTAGAATCAAATCTTAAATGTGATACTTAAGCCCTTTGTTTACTTTTTGTCAAATAGTAATGGCTTCATCACCCATGGGTACATGACCACGGGCGCCCCTGTGTTTTAGAAAGTTCCATGATATTAGCACCATAAGAAATGATAACAAAGTATGAACGATCTGTAGAATCCTTTGTAGATGATATAAATTTGCAACAAGGGATTATAAGCGGTAAATTGGCCTTGCCACAATGATTCACTGAGATCCTACCATATGTTGCAGTAGATTTGTCTCCTTAAAGACATCGACATCCTAAAAGTTTCAAAACACCCCTTGCTCGCTTGCAGACTTGCTTGCTTTCTACATACTCTCTTGCATGCTTACTCTACATATTCTACTTATTGTAATATTTCATGTAGAACTTCATGTGGTAATTTGTCTGATACATTGCATGATAATTTTTTGCAGTACTAAAATATTCATGTCATACCCCTTGGAGGCTTGTCTAGGTGTAATGTTGAAATGCCTTACAATGTTGTTCACAAACTATGGTGCAATGTAAGAATTATAGTATTTTTCCCTTTTTGCAAATTGTAATGTTCCATTGATACCCAACCTTGTGTCATAGTAGATTCATCACCAAAAACCCATAGTCATAACAAATAGTTGAAAATTTCCCTTGGTTGCTCACATTCATTGTTAAAGTAGTACCAATTGTGGTCCACATGAAACTTTTTATACGTTATTCATCACTTCTCATTACATGAGTATGGTTGTGGTGTCACTCTATAGGGAGATTTGCCTTTATCCTCTATAGAATTATTAAAAATTGTAATCAGCAAAGGGTAATTGTCGACACAATATGCCTCGCAGCAAACTGTGACGTAGATGGGTTAATATGTTCAAAGTTTTGTGAGTGCATGGCTATGGTTTGAGAGATGAGCTGAAGTAGTTTTGTTCATTGTAGAGTACTAGGGACAATACAACACTATGCTTGTGCATGGTAGCAAGTCAACATGCACCCCTCTACATATTTTGTATGTGGTTTGTTGGGCCAATAAAGTGTAACTTTTTTTGGAGATTATACATTGCCAATAGTTGGATAGAGGTTAAGGTGGCACACTATTTATAGACTTTCCCTCCTAATATAATTATTGTAATATGCAACCCACAAGGGGCAATGCATAGCAAAATTTGACCTGCAGTGAATTGAGAATTGGATAGTGCAATATGTCCTAGAATATGTGTATGATGGAATGCCACCTTTGTTGCACACAACAATAGCTACAAGTGAGGCAAAGCACCTGGTACACTGCAATATTTTTCATGCATGTGGAAGCTAGTCCACTTGTGCCCTATGATATCCTAAACCATGGTGAATGGGATACTTGTTCTTTTTTGATGTTCCACTCATCACCCGCAACATTGTGATTTGTGGTGTGTAATTTTACTCATGTTGTAGTGAAAAGTTTGTGCTTCCATGTGTACACTATAGTTTCTTTCCTACCCATGCTCATATCCTCTTTAGTGTTACATGTGGTGGTAACCCATTGTTTGGTGTGGTGGCTTTCTTGACTCACTTCACATGTGCCTAAAAATTTGTAACTCTTTTAAACAATTGTCATCATTTAGGACAGCTAATATATGAATGAGGTGCCACTTTAATAGGACTTGACTTGTTGTAATGTCTAATAGTCGAACATTTGTTGTCACTACATACTTGGTTTGGTGCTGTATTTTCTTTTGTCACATTGAAAAATTTGTGGTGCAAAGTGCATGCAACCGTTTGTTTATTGAGCTTGTTGTTGACTCTACATGATGCGGCTTATAGTGTCAAGCCACACTGGTATGTCGTGTCTTCTAGTGCTTGTGGTATGTTGGGGTCCAACAAATGTTACTTGTTAGTTCTTACAAGCTTTTAAAATGTTTAACATGATGTTTCTTAGAGATTGGCCATATTTTGTGCGCATAGTTTGCTTTCTTTCTTTTCAGTGATCTAAGAGAAAAACTTTTGTAGATGCATAAGTCATGCTAAACATCTTTAATTTAGAAGGCATAATACTTTCAATCATTATATTGGCTGCTTAATTTTTTCATGTCGTTATGGATCATTTGTATTCCTATCCCACTTTTCTAATGCTTGTTTCATTTCTGACCAAGTGGGTGCTATCCAAGGCCTTCATCTTAACTAGACCCTTTATGCTTCTTCTTGTATATCTTTGAAGCTCTTTAGGCTAAAGAATTGGATTGGATTTAGACCTATTTTGCATAATAGATGTTTTTTTGTGATGCTACTTCTTATGACTTCGCTACCTCTTCGTATGATCATACATTATGTGTAGGGCTTTGCCATGTAATTGAACCTTCCTAAGGAGGAAGTTCATATGTTCCCCACTTTTTTATCGAATGGATAGGTTCCATTAAATTTTTTTGTTAACACCACACTTCTCCTATGCAGAACTTTTAGCATTCTTTAATGTTATTGAATATGTAATCATCCCTACTATCATGTTCACTTAGTCTTGGAAATTACTCATTTTGGTCTTCATTCTTCACCATGAATGGTTTTCACTGAAGAATGCTATTATCAAAAGGAAACATTTTTGTACTGATGGTATGGTATCCCAACTTGGGATCATTTGCTCTTCCTTTATGGAGTATTGCAAGACATAATGAACATATCAATTAGCACATGAAATGCTACTAGGCACTTTAATTTTGTGTTGCTACCTAGTTCATCCTATGAGTAATCGTATGGTTTTTTTGAAAGATTAAGCCATGCATGTGCATGTATGAACAATTTTAGACTATGAAATTATGAATGGTTTATTAAATCAATTATAGTTTTCCTGTTAGTAAATGTTGCTCAAATAACCATTTAAATTCTAGTGTTAATATATGCACTAAACCAAATCTTTTGGAAGGGAGGCATTTATATTCACTCATCTCATTGACATTCTAAGATGACTTGGTAGTTTGCATGTCCTTTGTGCTAATGATAACCATTCAAATTTCTTGCATATCAATGTTTGATGGTGGGATTTGGGCCTACCATGGTTGTGATATATGGTGGAGAGTTAGGGTTCAATTTTAGAGAGGGAATCTATGAGATAACTACCACATCCAAGGAAGGTTGCAAGCACACAAATTACCTTATTTTGACATTGGAAGGTAATGAATATATAATAAAAATGGGTTCTATGAGTCTGGAATTGGAATGAGCACAACTTATATCCCTTAAAGAGAGTTCATTCGAGGTAAAAGTTGGTACCTGTAACCATGGTATATTCAGCTCCATAGTATATGTTTATGTTTTTGGTTACGAATGTCATAGTTGGACCTTGGTTTGGGTTTATCAATCAGTCCTCCTTTTTGTGTGGACCACCCACCTTGATCCTTTTTTTGATGATGTGTCTAGCCTTGTCTTGTTGGTCACTCCCTAAACATCATTACTTTGTGAAAATTAGGGTGCTCAAAGGAAGTCAGAGTATTCACACATTAGCGTGGGATGACATCTTAGAATTTCGATCATATTGTGTTGCATTCAGGATCATAGTAAAGTTCAAAGTGAATGCCATAAGCGTTCAGATTTCATATTTGGAGGTGCAATTCTTTGATTTGTGAAAGATAAATCGCCATGAAAGTATTTTTTGAAGATGTTTTCATTGATCAGGAATGAAAGTCGAGGGCCTGAAGACAATCAGATCCTATCGATGTGTCCAACACAAATGATTCCAACCAAGGATCAGTGAAAGTTGTGCTTTGTAATCTATTTGTACCTTATGAGAAATCAAAGTCATTTTGTTCCATGATAAAGTAATGGTCAAAGGCTACATCATACTCTCCTTAAGGTGGTCGATATCTAAAATAATTAAGAAGATAAAGTTAAAGTGATTTGGCAAGAGCCATTCTTAAGTCCCAAACGAAATCACACAAAAGTGTGTGATGAGTAACCTAATCTACCCCACAATTACCTTGGTGCTTCAAGTGGGATTGTTTGAAGAACTTCATACCCGAGACATACGTATTGAAATTATGGTTGGAATATTGTTTGCATTTGACAAAACTAGCTGGTTAACTATAACAATAGCTATAGTTGAATCTAATTCAATCACCATTATGATGACATAAGAACTAGAATTCTTAAAAGTTCCACTTCTTCAAGAAAAGCAAAAGTCTCCACCACATAAGCTAAATAAGAAACCAAGGTGTCTCTAATAATAGTACTAGGTTTATGTATGTCATCTCATGCAACAACAACAATTCCAACTTTCATGTTCTCATGCACAACTATGTGACAACTAAATTTTATCCAACCCATTGGAGGACTTTGAGAAGATGTAATAAATGGTCCATTAATGCCTCAAAATTTCCCACTTGATGTGATCAAAGGGTTGTAGCAAATAGCTATAGTGTAAATCTTTCATTGAGGTGTAGTTGATTTGAATACCTTTTTCAAGTGTGCCTACAAATTCCTATTACACCAATGGTTGACTAAACATAAAGATGCATAGCTGATTTCTTGAGAAGTTGTAGCCATTTGCACATTCATACACTTGTAATTAAGTAGCTTTACGAAGGATGTGACATCCGTATAATTAATTCCACAAAAATGAAGCAATCTTTTCCAAAGCTATTTTGACAAGAGTTCTTTCACAATAAGGCACTACCAAAAAAATGTTGCAATCCCTCTTATAAAAAGTTTAGACATCTCAATCTCTCTTATAAAAAGTCAGGTGCAAGTAGGAATTAATGCTAATCTCCATAAGAAAATGTTTACCAAAGATTGCACTTGTACTTTCCAAACTCATTTGACCGGTTTCTTTGATGGATTATAGCTTATATACATGCTATTGTATATAGTCTTTTGTATCCTCTATCAATTTGAAGTATAGCACATCCATTTCATTTAATTTAGCCCAAGGAGAATACAAAATCTAAAATGCCAAATTAAGTAGGAATAACTTCTAAAACATTTTGTGATTCCAAACCCTATGTTCCTTAACTAAATATACTAAAAATGATTTATTCTACCCGTCCATGTTAAGATAGGTTGGCCAAGTGGTAATAGGAAGGATGTTAGCTAATTATCCAAAAAAAGGAAACAAAATTATCCACAACATTCTACCAAACTGTATTCTTTGTGGTCTAGAGGGTCGCAATTTTAAGTAAATTGCATCTATGAGATGCATTGGATGGAATATGGAAAGTATTATATGCCATGAAGAATTTATGGATGAAGGACTAAACCCACAAAAACTCTTCCCAAGAAATAGATCACCTATAATGTTTTGAGACCAAAGCTGACATCTGGGTTTACAAACTATGAAATTCGAGTCTCCCATAATCTTTATACATAGTTACCATTTCCTATCAAGCATAGTGTATTATTTATTATCATTTATCTACTCCATAACTGATGACAAACAATTTCTTCAACTCTGCAATAGTGTAGCTAAGAATTAATGTTTGAGCTAATTAGCGATAGGAATAATAATAAATACTATGTTAATCATGACAATATGGCCTATCAACAATAGTGAACTTATCACGCATCTTGACCCATAGTTTAAACATTATTTAAAATGAAATTAAAGCCTTTTACTATGAAGGTTTTGTTGTGGTTATTGGTTTTCTTAGATTTTTTGATTGAGTGGCATGATGCATAAGCAGGTTTTGCATTATGTTTTTTTCATTACTTTGTAAATCATGTTGTAGAAGCTAATAAGACTGAATTGCTCAAGTTTGGATGCTCTTTGAGCTTTAAGGATGAGTATGACCAGTGTGTCATTCGAACTTTTCAACATAATGCCATCTTTAAAGAAATGTTTTATGACTGTAACATTTTCTACTTATGTGAACTTCTGATAACCATGCACAAACTTATTTGAGATAACATCCACGCTAAGGAATTTATTTCTTTTGATGGACACCTCCATAGATCCGTTCCATAATCATTGATAGAAAGGTAGAGGTGGCTCATATTGGACATGGCTACACCGCTCCTTGTTGAAAAATTACATAAGAATTTCCTTATTCTATGTTTGGAGGCCCTAGTTCCCCAATGTCACATTGAAGTTTGTCGATATAATTACTCCTCACAAAAGAGTGATCTATCATTTTGAAAAAACATTTGTTTTTGATCTCGAAGGATGGACCAGTTGAGCTTAGCATGCCACCACGACCATTCTTCTTTTAAAGTCGTGGTTATGTGATATGAAGCAATACATTTTTTCTAAATGATAATGTTCCAACTTAGTTAAGTGCTCTGTAGATTCTTTAAGTTGAAACTCCTATATTTATTTATTCAAATGGCAAGGTTACATACAATGCTTCAAAATTTTGTAACACAACATTTCTTTAATATTGTCAAAGCTCTACTAAATTTAGTTAGTATATTCTTCATAAGTTTTCCTCTAATTGTCCTTTTTGAAGCTACATTCACTACACTAGTTGATTAGGGAAAGTAAGACTAGATCCTTTCAAATTAAATTCTTCATTTAGTCTTACCTATTAATGATTTTTAAACATTATAAGTAACACACAATGCCTGAGCTAATACAAGGGAGATATGTAATAGTGGTATTAAGAAAAGCTAGCATATCATTGATATCTAGGAAGTCCCTATCTAATGTTTCATGGATGCAAGTGTTCCTCTCCTCTTTTGTACCAAGTAAATCAAATCTTAGCAAAACACAAGTCATTTAGATCCAGATCATTAATAAAGCTAGAGAATCAATAATGAAACTAGTTGTAATAGAATTATTTCCCTTTTTTATCTTACTATGCAAGGAAGGCATTGAAGGCTTCAACAAAAAGTAGAATTCCATAAAGCTTTGTAGTACTTCTAATATGTTCCTAGGTTTGTTAGTAGTTTTTATGCTCTTTTGATGTATACATAGCACAATACTTCCTAATCTTATTATTCCCAGATCTTACCTAAATGCTAACCACCTATGAGGAGTAATCTACAATCTAAAGCATGACCCAAATCCTTCATAATACTACAAATACCTTAGAAACCTTGGTCCAAGATTGAACAAAGTAGTTTTAGTTTCTACCCAAAATTTGATCCACCTCACACAATTTAATGGTTTCCATATGAGTTTCCAATAGAACAACCACAATGATCCTATTCTTACTTGATAAATGCTACAAGTAGCTAGGTGATTTCACTACTTTGATCCCATAGATATCCCACACAAAAAATGAAATCATAATTTAGTAGTAAAAATACACTGCCTCTAACAATAATGGTTAGCTTTACTGCACACCTTATCCTTGCCAAATCTATATTTTAGAGGCATAACAATTTTAGAATAGCACATAAAACTAAGAAAATTAATGAAATTGATCATACAATTTTGATATAACAAGCTCTATGAACCTAAGTTTCTAAAGCTCATGTTAATAAGATAGAAACTTAGCTAACTATGTGCACCCCCCTCTATCAAACAAACACAACATGTGATGCACCCTATCATATCAATAATCAAATAGTATCCATAGCACAATATTCCACATCTTGACTTTCAATTAGGTTACACCTGTCGGGCATATTGGAGTACCCAATCGTTCCATTTTTTGTAATGTACCAGTAACCTTTGAATAGACTATTTGCATCTACTATTACTTTATATTCATAGTTGCACCCATCATTGTATCTTATTGCAAAGCATTCCAAATTTGCACATGATATAGAAGTTAAGTTCTAGCACCTAACCATGTTGTAGCTTTTAAGAAAGCATTTTACTTCTTGTCTTACACAATAGTGATTCCAAATGGAACAAATGAGTGTTTCCAACATAGTAATCATAGCTAAATTTTGTTCGCTTGACCGTTAGACAAAGGCTTTCCTACCTAGACTACCCCATATCTAATACGCCACCATTTGGAAACACATCAAAAAGTTTCTAAACACAAGAGGTGAGAGGTGCTCACTGTTGCCCCATTTTTTAATACTACATTTGCAACCACCCAAATGTTTGTGAAAATTATTTGTTGATTGGTCATATTACAATATAGAATGGTTAATCCATACATTCCTAATTCAAGGTTCACATCAATTGATGTTGACAAAACAAAGCCACTCAAGATTGAAATTATACTATCTATAGTAGCTAAATATGTAAAGAAACAACTTACATGTAATAGATTCAACATATTTTGTTGAACACCCACTCAACTAATCGCCTTCCATACCCTACAAATACTATCATAATAGGCAAGATTACTATGTTAGCATTTTTCCTAAGTGCTAATTGTTTTGAGCTAAGAAATGACTCTAGTCCCCATTAATGCTAATCCTCACGATATCATACTCATTGGATTTGCTTCGATATACACAAGGCTGGATTGAGGTTTGAATGCTTATCCTTATAAATAATTTAACAAAATTCATATAGGTCCACTATATGAAGTTTTTCTCAAAGCCAACAAACCATAACATATAGCAAGAATTTGTTGGTGCAAAAAGATCGAAAAAAGCTCCATTTTTGCACAATAATTCTTTTAATGACTAATGTTTTGAGACTCTAAGGTAATTTTAGAGTTGTTGGTATATGGGAAGTGTTCACATTAGTCTGTATAAACAAAAACAACCAAGTTGACAGACCTTTCTTTAGCCAAAATGCTAAGCACATATGATTAAATCCATAGTAGCATATACCTTTCTCATTCAAAACTCAATTTAGTATAAAACAAAGAATTGTAGTTCCTCCCTATTACTTCTGTAACACTTCCCTCTGTTATGAACAATAGACAAATTTGTAAGGCTATAATTAACCATAACTAGTATAAAATCTATCATTCTTCCCCCTCCTCACAATTATTGCCATGATCGAGCATAGCCAACTCCATAATCTAAAAGTCATCCCAATGCAAGAAACCTATTACATCAAAAAATTTGTGACATGTAAGCTTCATGCAACCAATGCCAAAAAAATAATGCAAAGAACTACTTTGTGCGTACCTACCACACTCGTAGTATCCTTTATTTTCATCAAGGTAAAATGATGAGCAATCCCAAATACACTTTAGAAGTGATCCTAGCAATAGCATAAACATATGGTTAGCCTCTAAATTTCCTGGATAAGTGAAATAATTTCTTAATGCTTTGTCTAATCCTATACTCACTTGTCTTGCCACAAAAATATTTTCTTTATTTTCCAAATTACTTAAAAGTTCCCTTAGTCTTTATGAATTTTTTTCCTTAGCAAGACAAAAATCATTTAGCAATACCTTGGCCATTTTCACAGGCACCAAGTAAGACGACATCAATGGATGGACTATGATTGCATGAGAATTACACATACTTCTCCAAATTCTAAAACTATGTGAGCAATTGATAGGACGTTCCTCCACTCCCATGTCACTTGATGGATTATGCCTTTTATTAGCAATAGGTACAACCTTTCCTTCTCCTACTTTTATACCCAATTGGGTTTAGATGTACTTACATTGTAG
Organism: Vanilla planifolia; assembly: GCA_023846275.1. Lineage (NCBI taxonomy): Eukaryota > Viridiplantae > Streptophyta > Magnoliopsida > Asparagales > Orchidaceae > Vanilla > Vanilla planifolia. The sequence continues at coordinate 298,332 of JAIUJO010000247.1, read as the reverse complement.
CATTCTTGCCTAGTATAGGACCTACCCCTATGCATTACCAGCATCATATCTTCATATTTGTTTGTTTTTCTTTTCTCCTACTTTGTTATATCTTTGCCTATTACAGACCTTCTCTTTTGTGTTACTAATTTCAGTCTCCTTTTCATTGGCTAAACTACCATCCAAGGTCCAAGTCCTTGTCACTTCTCATAATGATCCTCTATGTTGACCTATAGCAAAATAGGCCCTTCCTTTTATCCTAATTAGGCATTATACTTAAAGGACAAGAGCTCTTAATTCTAGTAGTAGTTAGTATCGATTCACTAGGTGTGCCTGATGTAAAAGCATGTTCCACAATGTTACAATTGAAGCAAATAATGTATAATCTCTCATACTCAAACCACTAAAAAAGATTGACCCAGTAAACATTCCCACATTATGAAATTCAAAAAGTCTATTATAACACATACCATAGTAAAGAGTTTCCTTTACATATCTATGTATGGTCATGCATGAAAAGAGGATCCCTTATAGCTTTGATAATGCATAATAGATTCTTCATGTCTCAATACGAAAGTGAGAGCATAGGAAAGAATATCTAGATTGTGGCATAGCTAATCACTATAGATTATCTTTAAATTTAGGTGTCTACATATCTAACCTTAACATAAGGCAATTAACTAACCATAGTCCTTCAAACCAAACATTCACTATCTACAATTGAATATAAATGTTGATATAAACTCCCATCTATCAAGTATAAGATTCAAAATCCTCAAAAATGGCCACACCTATGCTATTGTATCTTGTATATCCTTGAAATGACAAATGATCTCCATACACTCTACGCATGAGTTTGAACTTGTGGTAGTGAATTTGTCATTCACATACGTCATTCGATACGTGTATTTCACCTTTAATTATAAAGGAGGTATCCTTTGGTATCGACATGTTAACATGTAAATTGGTTGGTCTCTATGAGTAGTTAATGAAGCAGACTTCTCATCAACGTCAAATTAGCAATGTTCATTCTCCTTCTTTTGAGCACCTCCAGAAATTTGACATTAAATAGGTTAAGTGATTCAAGTTTGTTATTTTGAGAATTATCTTCCATGATCACTATAGCATTTTTACAAGAACCCTAAGCATGGCCAGAAATCACCTACATCAGCACCTTTGGGACATGGAGACTTCTCCTATGTGTGGAAATATAATTCAACATGTTTATTCTGATCAAGTTCACTATTTGATGAAATTAGTTTTTCCTCTTCGTAACGTGTTCTTAATTCCTTAAGCAATTCCATTATTAGTGCACCACATAACCCCAAAAAAGCACCTTTGTCATTTCTAGACATATTAAAGCCATAATAAGCCTTTTCTGATAATGTCTCTTACACTTAGAACATTAAATTCCTCTATGCACATCTCTAGATTCTATCAATAATGTTTGCCAGTGTTCTGACAGTAAGAGCAATGCCAGATTTTGGATTATTCATTTGGAGCCTGTTACCCTCAAAAGTATTAGAAATTAGGTTCTAAATGCCTTCACTAGCCTTTTATGGTGGGGATAACTGAACCACACCACCCTTTGTTTTTTTGCAATCTTATAGGATTTAGTTCCCATCATAGATGATTGCACCTCATTATGTTCTAAAAGGATTTATAATTCCAAGTATATTTCAAAATTTGTTTGAACTAGAGCAAAACTTTGAGATGCCCAAATTGTCCTCTTAGTGACCTACAAACATTAGCAAGAAACAAACTTTGCGAAAGTGGTCTTCATCCATCACCATCCATTCCCTTCCTTTCGTACGTCACCTTCTATACATATGATACCATCCCCCACATTCACTACACCCAACCATCATGTTCATATGTCTCCATATGTCTATACCTTTTGGTTCCTTTATGAAGAAATGATTGAAATCTACATCATGCTCTTCTTAAGGAGGTTAATCATAAAATTAGTAAAAAGATAATGTTGAAGTTGTTTGGGAAGGAGAATTCCCCAGTTCCAAATAACATCACAAAAAAAGCATGACAAGTGACCTAGTTCATAGCATTGGTGCCTTGGAATCTTTTAGGGAACAATTTAAAGACAACATATGCTGATCATATGCAATAGCACAATCGTAGGAACTTCAATTGTCTTTAGACCAAAGCAAATAGTTCACAATAATAACAACTATACTAAAGTCCAATTCAATCGCTAATGCCTAGACATTACAAAGAAGAATTTAAGGCATTCCAATACTTTAAGAATGACAATAGCTGACAAGGCAAAAGTTGCAATTGAAACAAAAGTTTTTCCTACATTAGTAATGCACCTACTCATTTCATCTTAAATAATAATACCAACTCAAAAATGAGATCATATCTTGTAACTACATCAAAATTTATTTTAGCACAAACCATTAAAGGAAGAGTCAAATAAGAGGTAAAAAATAGCTCATCAAATCCATTGGAGCTCTAATTATGTGAAGTTGGGGAGTTGAATAAGGTAATCGTAGTTGTAGAAGTAGCAATTCGAATATTTCATTGGAGTGTAGCTGAACTATGAACCATACCTATTTGTGCTTGCAAATTCTTGTTAAGTCAAAGGAAACAATATGAGAAGTAGTAGCCACCAACACATGCACACACATCTAGTAAAGAAGCTTAATTAATAAAGAAACAACCTTGCCATTCAGCTTGCCAGTCTTGAAAGTGTCACTTGTGAAGCTCCCATTTTAACCCCACTGATAAAGCTCTAATGTCTTCTTTCCTTTTGCATAAATCCAAGAGCAAGTGGAAAAAAGATTTAACATTAATCACAACAAGAAGATGTTAACTCAAAGCTATATCAATACTTTCTGAAACTGTGCGAGGTCCTTCCTAGTAGAATTTTAGCTTGTATGCATGGTGCTGTAAATGGTCTTTGATACAGCATTGCATCCTCATCTCAATTAGAAGTGCAACATAGTCCTTTCATTTTCTTCAGCACAAGGGGATTATAGAATAAAAATGCCCAATTATAGACAAATAAATTCTAATTTTGTTGTGATACCACACACCATGCTCCTTAAACAACTATGCTAAACCATCGGATTGTCCATGTCCATGTTAAGATAGCTTAGCTATGAAGAAATAAGAAGGATGCAAAACTAATCATCAAATAAAAATAAGACAAAAAAAATATTTTCATAAAATACTTCAACCTAAAGAATTGAACCCATAAATAGACTTCTCTAGCCATAATCTTGTTACAGTAGCTTGTAATCAAGGCTAACTATAAGGTTGATAGACTCCTAATTTTGAGTCTCTCACACTTCTTAGGAAGAAGTACTATGTTCTAGTTGGTTTAGTGTACTATGTTATAAACATTTAAACTACTCCTAAGGTAATGGTGCGACAATTTCTCCAACTCTAAAATATTGGCACTCTTAATTAATAAGTGAGTTATATTATACAATGGAATACTAACTAATGAAAGTTCATCATGACAATATGACTTGCCTTCAATAGTGACATGGGCATCCATCTTGACATAGTTTTCAACGTAATTAATAGTGAAATTGTAATATTTTTTATAGTCTAGTCGTTATAATTGGTATGCAAGGATATTTCAATATAGTAGCTTAACACATATGTAAGTACCTATTATCATCTTCCTTTACTTAAGTCTCATCACCTTGTTCTATAATATAATGGATTCTATAGGATTTAGGACCTAACCTAGGTGATTCCCATACTACTCCATAATATCATAAATACTCCTCTCTATGACACAAGTTGCTGAGGCATCAATCATGATGTCATCAGCATATAGAAGGTGTGCTATCATAGGGAAAGATGGGCCAATACTGAACCCAATGTGGTATCATCCATATGCTGGTATTGAATAAGAAATGTGAGATACTCAAACATAACTAAAAAAGTTGTAGTAAGAATAGACATCTTTACCTATTACCCGTGGTTACTTCAATCCACGATAGATGGATACCATTAAAAATAATCCTAAGTCTTGGTGCAATGATACAAGCCTTAGTCCAATTCCTCGAAGAAAATTTGGAACAACAAATGCTTTAACATGTCGATCACAAATTTTTAGTTGGTCTTCTTTGGAAGTAGAGATGAGCATATAGGCAACCATGTCATGTGTTAACATCATATTAAAACATATAGAATAGCCTAGTATAAAGACATTTTTTCCTTGCAGTAATATCTGGAAGCACAAACTTCGATCTAGCCACCATAATTTTTGTCACCACTTCGTAGATAACATTTCAAAGGCTAACAATCCTAAACTTTTGAGATTTAGATGCACTTTCAAATTTTGGGATAAGAATGAATAATGTGCATTTTTAATATTTAGGTATATAATTATCTTTAAAGAATGGTTTCATAGCTATGATGATATCCATCTATGTGATGTTCTAATAACTATCCCCAAATTTAGTAGAGATTCCATCTACATTATGTGATTTATTTTCTTTGATGGATAATTCAAGACTTCTACTCTCATCATCATTAATTAGAGACACAAGTGTGGCTACTTTATCACTATTAATAATTCTTAATGATTGAAAGGGTAGAGGCTCATATTGGCCATGATTAGACAATGTCTTCTAGAAAAACTACATAATAATGTCTTTGATCTTAGTATGGGATGCCATCAATTCTTTACTTTCATTTTTAAGTTGATGGACATAGTTTTTGTTGGACATAGAAGTAGTTATTGCCTAGAAAAATAATGTGTTCTAATGTTCAAGGGTGGTCTATTGAAGCTTGGCAAACGGCCACCATCACATTCCTTCTAAAGTCGTAGCATTTGATAGGAAGTAATAGGTTATGCCAAAAGATTTTGTTCTAGCTTAATTATCATTCACAAACTCCTTAAGTTGAAGTTCTTTGATTTTCTATTCCAATTGGTGATACTTACTAAGGATATTACCAAGTTTAGATTCACTTGATTTCTTCAATATTGATAAAGCTTTGTTAAATTTAGAGGATAAGCTATTTATAGGGTTTCCTTTAGCAGTCATTCCCCAAGTTACATGCACAAAATTAGTTGATATTGAAAAGGATAACAAGATGTTATCAAACTACGATCCTTTATCAATTTTACCAAAAAGGATTATCTAAATTGTATAGTAGTGGGTAGTGATTCAAGCCAATGTATGATAGATGGGTCATTATAATACACCAGAAGTCTTGCATATCATTAATATTCATGAAAGAAATATCTAATATTTCATAGATATGGGCATTCCCCTATTTATTATAACACTGAATAAACCATCTTTTGGTTCCTTGATAAATTAATAGTGAAAGCTTGCATCATACTCTCCTTAAAGAGGTTCATACAATAAATAAATAAAATGACAGTTTAAGTGGGAAGGCAACAACAACATTCAAATAGTGTTCTAGTGTACATCACTATTTCCTTTGAACTTTATGTGTGATGGATTCAAGGACTTCATACCCTAACAATAAGTGATAATGCAATGGTAGAAAGTATTGTTTGCTATAGAGAAAAGAAATAAGTTCACTATAGTAATTGCTATAATAGAATCTAATTCAATCGCCTCTATTTAGTCATTAAGAAGTATTGATCTAAAAACTCTACTACTTCAAGAATAGCAATAGTCTCCATGACTAAAGTTAAACATGAAATAACTATGTTTTCTATAATAGTAATTGGTCTTTTCATGTCATCTCATATAACAATACCAATTCCAATAATGAAATGAACATGCACAACTACGTCACAGTTGGATTTATTCCAAACCATTAAAGGAGAGGACTAATAAGAGCAAACCATTGGTTGAAGCTTACCTCATTCTCCCTTTAACGAGTTTCATAAAAAAATTAGTAAAAAGACAAAGTGGATGATGTTTGAGAAGGGGTGTCCCTCATAACCAATTAAAATCATACAAAAGTGTGTGATGAGTGACCCAATCTATAACATTGTTTCCTTAACACTTTATGTTGGATAATTTGTAAGAGAACATACCCTAAACGTATGAAATATTTCTATTGTAGATACTTCTATTTTCCTTCGACAAAAGATACTAGTTCATTAGAGTAATGTTTGTAATAGAGGCTGATTTTATCATTGATGCCCTAACGTTAGGAAGTAGCATTCTAAGGTGTTCCACTGCTTCGAAAAAAGCGATAGTCTCCATGGTAGAATCTACACAAAAAACTAAAGCTTTTCGTAAAATAATAATAGGTCTGCCTGAGTCTTCCTAAATAACAATAATAATTCTGGCAATGAGATCATCTCGCATAGCTACATCATGACTACTTGTTAATTGTAGTAACGATTGTAGTCAAGGCTTATTTCATCAATGATGCTTACGAAGTGGCATTCCAAGGGGTTCTATTGCTTCCAAAATAGAAATAGTCTCTGTGGTATAAGTTACACCTAAAACAAAAGTTTTTCTTTAAATAATAATAAGACTACTTATGTCTTCCAAAATAGTAATTTGAATATTGTCTCTCCCTGTATCTTCCCTAACCAAAATATCCAAAATTCATGACGATATAAAGTCTTGAACAATGCAAAGCATAGTTTCCAAGTACATCCTTTAACACCTCATTCAATCTAGTTCCTTAGATGGTCCAGGTAAGAAGAAGCTATTGCTCCATATTCTTCAAATTCCAATATTTTTTTGAAATACCACTTTTTTTAATTTTCAAACTTCCCTAAGAGAATCTGCTCCCTTTACTCTTTTTTATTTTCTTTATCATCTCTAAATTGATTGTATAGAGCTTTTGCACCACTCTCTCACTCTGGGTGGTCCTACAATAGTGAATGAACATTGATTACCTTAAACTTCCACCTACTTTTTCAAAATCTACACCTTAATCTGTGAAGAGTCACTAGGGCTGCCATCCACAACCTTGTTAATTTACGAATAATGCTTTTTATTTATATTAATTTCATCTTCCTCATGCACTATATTTTGTTTTCAGTTTATGCTAGGATGAATGCCCTCTTTGCGCATCATTTGTGGATCAAGATATGCCCTTATGCCCAACTTACTCTTTATCTTCAAACTTATAATGCTATTAAACTCCTATTTATTCATATCTCTATAATTCACATTCATCATCTATTGTGTTGTGATAAACACTCTCCTCATCCTTTGTTGCACAACCATCCATGGTCCCAAACTACTTATTTCTCATCATGAGCTTTTGTTTAAAATGACCATCCATTCTTATCTTGATCAGTTTTTAACTCAAAAAGACAAAGGCTCTAAACTACAACAGCATTGTGAACTAGCTTGTTAAATGTACATATCCTAGATGCATGTCCCACTTTTCTATAAAAAAAGCAGATAAGAGTTGTGCCTCATAATTAAAACATTAAAAAAGTGCCCCAATGCTCAAATTAGTCAAATACCCACAATAAGAAGCTTTGCAAGGTCACGTTTTACATAAACTCTTACAAAGGATGACCTTTACATGTCAATGATCTAACCATCAATCAAAATAGGTTGACCTATGGCTTTGGTAATGCAAAAAATGTTCTTTGTGTCCTTATACATTAGAGCGATTGCCAAAAAAATGAACCCATTTTGGACCACGAATAATCATTAAGGTATTTGGCTTAAATGATGGTGTCCACATATCCAATCCCAATGCAATGCCTACAACCTATGAGGGACCTCCCAACCATATATAATTTTTATCTACAACTGACTCAAACTATAAACAAAAATTGCTAACTGACAAGTCTAGAGCTTTAAATCCATCGAATTGTCCTCATCTACATTGGAGTACTTTGGGAATCTATTAAAATGATAAAGAACTGCAACACATTATACCATCAAGATCAAACTGGTAGTAATAAACTTGATGATCACAAGCCTCTTTTGAAAGGTAGAGGAGGTAGCACTCGATGGTATCATCTTCACATCTAAATTTATTGATTTCTCCTCCTAATTACCCAATGAACCTTCAATGAAAATGTTGTTGTCATTATTCATTCTCCATCTTGTAAGAGCTTCCATAGTGCTAACCTTAATGAAACTACATGTTAGTTGGTTTCCATTTAGAGAATTTTCCTCCATTTTTTTTACATTCTCTCAAATACTCTGGGTGCACCTTGGTTGATGAGCTACTTTAGTATTAAAGGAATGTGCAATAGTCTCCATGATATAATACATAATTTTGTAAGCCCATTCACCATTAATCCAAAATCTAATTAGTTCAACTCTTCCACCTACTTCCCTATCCCTATTATCATGCCCACATCACAATTAATGCTTCTTGTATCCAAGAGGATTCACCCTATCATCCTCAAATGAGTTCATATCATAGTAGACCTCCTCTAATGCTTATGAATATGCTAAATTCTCAACATTATTCTTTATATTCCCAGAAGTTCCATTGCCACAATGTTAGGATCCCAAAAAGTTTCTTAGATAAGGACTAGAGCCACTTCACCCATCACTGATGCCAGGGATACAAGCCTAGTGCCTCAAATCTTTTTTACTGCTTGACTTAATGATTACCATTATTCACAACTGCTTATAGTGTACTCAAAGAATTGTTGATACCAGGTCCATTTCAAATCATTAACAACAAAAATATGTGACACAAACAAGTCTTCTCAGAAGATGAAAAGTTTTGTCTTCTAACTATTCCTTTATTCTGCAACAATTTTGTTGACCTACAAATCTATTTTCCTACACGTATGTTTGCTTGCAATTCTGATCGCTTACCAAATTCATTGGGTTCTACCTTAAATTTCAGGCTGTTGAAATAATAAATGTCGAAGTCTATAATATACTGTTCTAATGAAGGTTTATAAATATAATAATACAAGCAATACTTAAGTGTTTTAGAAAGAGGAATTCCCTAATCCCATACAAATTCAAACAAAATAGTATGATAGCAACCCAATCAGCTATAGAATTACGTTGGTGCAATTTGTGGGAAAGTTTGATGGACCACATAACCTTCACAAAATTAACACTAACCCAATGAGAAGTCCATTGATCCTTATCACTTAGATGATGGAGAAGTCATAAAAAGATTTTAGTAGTTCAACTAGTAGAAGGATCATTAAAGAGAGCGATGAATGATTGAGTGATTTGCACAACCAATGGCTATTCAATAGCTATTCATTGTCACATTCTTCCATGATGAGTGAACTTTCTTCTACATGGAGCTGATGCTTTGGTTGATGCAGCAACCTATTGACATTACCATGCTCCAAGAGAGAGTAAATGTTATGCTGACAATGAGTCTATTATATGTCACCAGGCTCAGTGGGGCTTAGAAATTAAACATTGAACAACTAATGACAACAAATATCTTTCCTCTCAATTTGATGAAGAATGTAATGAAATACAATATATTTTGTGAATTGTAGAATAAAATGAAACATCCATTTTTTGAATACAAGCTACATTGGTGGATGCAAAGCTAAGGGAATAAGAGGTGGATGGCCCTTCAAGTTGTACCATGGAGTGTTGTAGCATTGGGTGATGATTAGCTATCAATGTGGTAAGAGGTAGATGCCACCAAGTTTTATGGTGTTGGACAATAAGAATTGATATTGTAGCACAAAAAGTAAATGCCCCTCATAAATCCAACTCCATGCTCATTGGGGTTGAATTGTTACCCCATGTTTGGTGAAGCTACCTACTGAGTTTTGAACATAAATTAGTAGAGGAGAAGGAACTTTCAAGGATTCTTATTGTAAGAACAAGCAAAATTTGTCAAACCTGGTGTAGAAATAAGGCTACTTGAAGAACAAATTGTAGTCTATAAATGTGTCCTCAATAATAAATCATGATCAAGTCCTAAGGATGAGGGTGTTGTGGAGGGTGAATGCTCATTTAACTCATACCTCACTATTGAATAAGGTGCTACCAATGAGTTTGAATGTTTGGGAGTGCCGCCACTCAAATTTGCTATCTTCCTAAGCTAAATAGTTGTGTGTGATGGATAATAAGCAAGTAGTCAAGCTTGAAACACAAACCAAGGAGCTCGACAAGCTTTGGAGTTGACAAGTGGTCAAACTTGGAAGACTCAAGAAAGCTAATTAGTGTGATCTTTATTTGTGGGGAGCATCAATAACCCATATCTTCTATAAGGTTTTCAAGTGATATCATGCCAATGAGGACCTAAAAGATGAAGAACTATGTCTGAGTGAGGCAAAGCTAGAGGAAACTCTAATAAAGGCCCATAATGATGTTAATGTGCAAATTGCTTACCTGAGTTCTGTATAAGGGCAAAAGGCTAATCAAACTTTCTAGTAGCTATTTTGTTCTAAAGATTTACTCAAGATAGCTCGAGCCATAGCTAGAGTCCATTCAAGCAAAGCCAATATTTAGAGGCATCAAGTGTACAATTCTATCAACATATTCTTAATCTATAAATAGATAAGAAGCACTACCTACTTTGTCTAGTTGGGCCAAGGAATCTAGGATCCAAAAGAGCCATTTATGGCAAGTATGAAATATTAAAAGAATTTAGTTTTCATTATTATTTGGAATTGTTTTAAATGTTGTGAAATTTTCAATTGAATTTTTAATGTCAAATTTTGTTTCTATTTTATTCTATTTTTATTTTTTGGCCATATTCCTCTTAGGTATGAAAGTTTTTTGTTTTCTTTTGTGATAATTTTTTTAACTTTTAATATGTTATACTCCTTATTTATATTACATTTTACTCTCACATTCAATTATTAAGAATCTTTGGGTTGATATATTAAAATTTAGAACACATAAACTCAAATTATACTTTTCTAAAACTTTAGATAATCTTTAATTGGGTCACTTATTATTCTTTCTTTAAATTACTATCTTACTTTGTCTTGACGTAATATAAAATTAAAAACATCAATTCAAAATAAATTTTTCTCATGTTATTCAATTCATTTTTAAATTTTAAGAGCTAATTGTTTGTACCATTTTTATATTTTTTGCAGTAAGGGCATTTATATTAAATAGTTAATATAAGTTTTAATAAAAATTTTTCCAACAAAAACTTCAAGATTTTTATGTTTTAGAAGATTAATTAATCTATATTTTGTAGTGTTGTTTATACTGTGTTTTCATATGTTACTTGAAAAGTTGAATTTAAAAATTTTCAAAAGTTTGGTATTTTTCTAATATATTTACATAATTTTTTTATTTTTTGAATGAAGCAAATTTTTATTCTGACATTTTAATGACAACTCAATAATTGCTTCTAAACATGATGATTATAAATTTTTCTATTTTGGAATTTTATTTTTTTACACTTTTGAGTGCTTTTTTATGATATAAATTCATTATGTTTTTATTAACTTTATGGTTTTGTGTGATTACATTCTTTTTTAATAAAAATAGATTTTACAATAAAAATTTTATATATTTTGTTATTAGAAATTAATTGACATTTTTTCAAAATATTTTGTAATCAGAATTATTTAACATTTTGATAAGTTTTTTTAACTTTTTACATGCAATGGGAGTTTAACTTTGTTAATTTATATGGAGTGCACAATATCCAATGAATATTATTATAGAAATTTTTTGCATAAAAATAGATTCAAAGAATTTAAATCGTTCAATGTTGAAATTATTTTCATAAATGATTATGAGTGATACTAAAAGCTTTTTGTTTTGATAATTCATATGAAACTTTATACCTCTTCGATTTTATTTAGACTTTTACATTTTTTAAATATAATAACAATTTTTTAATTTTTGTTATAGATAAAAAGTTTTATTATATATATATATGTATGTAATTTTAGACAGTATTAAATGTGCATAATATGAGTATATTATGATAATTATGTGTTTTTCATTGTACATTAAAAGTTTTTTAATATGTTTACCTTTTGGAGAAAACATTATTCATATATTATAAAAAATTTAATCATTCTAAACGCTAGAATTTTTTTATGGTCTTTAAGTTATCATTTATTAACACTTTCTAGTTGAATATTTAATTTTTTATTATTCACTAATTTAAATAATCTAAATCTTTTCCTTTATAATGTAATTTTTCATATTGTTATAATACATAGATATTTCACTTTTACTAAATAATCAGCATATGTTTTATCTATTAATTTCTGACATATTATTTATTTACACTTATTTTTATTTTTTAAAATCATAGAAACATATTTATTTAGGTTACAATACAAAACAAATCTTTCCTTTTTATTCTTTTATGGTTACAATACAAAACAAAATCGTAAATTCCATCTTAAATCATAAATTTGGATTATCATCATTCTTTTTCATGGTATTCTTAAAAGCTTCCTTACCTTAGATCTCTCTTCCTAAGTTAGATATGGATTTACCAATGTTTAAATTCTAATGTTAAATATGTACATCAATTTTAAATCTTATGTTTAAACTTTAAACTTTGAACTTTTAAATCTCAAAATCTAAGTACTATAAATTTAAAATCATAAGTTATTTAGATTTTTTTCCCTATAACCCCTAAAATTAAATCTCTATGATCTCTAAGATGTCTAAAAAGGCCTTTTGTTCTAACTAATGGTTAACTAAGCCATAATAGCTGACTCGACAAGTCCTAATTCATAATTTTTTCTTGAAAACCACAAACTATTTTTTTCTAACCCTAGGACTTCCTCAACTTGAGAATTTATCAAATGCTAAAGGAATGACCCTCAATCCTCCCCAAAAAGAACCTAAGAGGATCTTTTCCTTAAAAACACTTTTAATTGCATTTCAAAGGTGTCTCATTGCATCAAAAGCCCATAGTAGAGCATAACCCCTTAGTGTCACGACTTTACTTTAAGTAATCATTCCCTCTTCCCCACAATTGTTCAACCATTTGATTTAATTTTTATGAATTAAAATTGCATATGTTCGTAAAAACAACCGAATACATTGTTTCATATTCTTACTAAGTTTTCTCTATAGAATGTTTATCATCAAGTCATTGTTTTCTAATGGCTTAGTGTAAATTACAACCTCAATGATAAATGTCATTCTTTTATAAAAATATGATTGGATATTTATTATGAAAAATTTTAAGAAATTTACTTAAAATTATCTAGTGTTAATCTCAGTAGAAAATTTATTATAGCATGGATCAAATAATGCTTTAGCTAAATCCATAACATTCCATGATAAGTTACAACTTCATCTTAAGTATTATTGAAATGTTAATATGACTAATACTTAAAAAATTAATTTCAATAAGTTATAATTTATATTTAAAATTAATAACCTCATCATAGATCACATTTTTGTAGGGAACTATTGTGCCCATAGTCATGGCGCCACTTGCTTGATGGAAAACAAATCAATGTGTTAGTTTCTCCAATACTTTCCTTGAGTATCTTTTAGGTCAAGCATCTAAAGCTCTTACAAGATCAATCAATTGGAAAGATTTAATTAGATGTCTGATGGACCAATCCACAAGTGAAGCACTGTTAAGTAGTGTTGGTGACTATGCTCTAGCTATGGCTTAAGTGGCATATCAAGGAGCCATACACAAACACTTGGTGGAGTAACTAACTAAAGTCCATCTACAAAAAAAATATTAGCTTGATTTTTTATCCTATCACTAGTTTATGTATGGCATATTTAAATTGTAGAACATCATTATTTCACTTACATTATTACTAATTTCTTACACTTTATTAGTTTAATAGTTATAAAAAATATTTTATTATTTTTAATTCTTATAAAAAGGTTTTCAAATAATAAAACTATTAAATATATAAAGATGTCCTTAAAAAGAAGGAAAAATTTTGCTTAAGAAGCAAACACACAGCCATGCCCATAGCTTGGGCAAAGTAGCCTAAACTCTTTGGAAATTAGTACGAGTCTTGGGTAAGCAAACCAGGTTAACTGACTCAGGCCAGGCTCAAGTCTCACTAAAAACGTTACTGGCTTAAGTTAAATTGAGTCAAGAAATATTTTTTAACCATTATTAGATTAGTGGGTCATGGCAATCTCGTAAAGTTTTTTGTTGGATAAAGTTAGATTGAGCCCACATGGATATTTGTAAGTAACTTGGGTTATTACCTCTTAAGTGCACAATGGGATAGCTAGCTCCTTTTAGCTTACCTATATGCTAAGAGAAAGTGTTATAATCATCAAACATCATATATAAGCTTATGGTTAGAACTACATCCACTTTTTGGAAGAGTAGATTGCATTTAATTGTTCACATAGCAAGCTTGATTGAATGAATGAGATCAGTATAGGTTTTTTGAGTAATAATTTTTATCTAACGACCCATCCATAAAACTAGATAAAATGGCTAAGATCTTGGCAATTTATAAAATTGCATATCTTGTAAACATACATCTATAAGACTTGATCCAATGTTTGAGATGGTCTCTATCTTTATTAATAATGCTATTGCACATCAAGATTATATCTTTATTCAGCATTCTAATTTAGTAGCTTTTGTTTGGTCATGTTAGATTAGATGTAGATCATTGCTCTTGCTCATAATTTGTGTTTTAAAAAGTAGATTGTGCTTGTTTATAACATTAAAAATCTTATTGTTTATTTTGGATGTCTACTTTAGTAGATAAATAAATTCGAATTTAATCTAAACAATTGTAATATGCATAGTGGTGCCCTAGGAGTTGGAGATTAAAATATTTTATTGGTCGGATCAATATTTGTGGAATGGAAACAGGAAAAAGGAAAATTGCCATACAATTTGGAATCCTTTACTTAAGTTATGTTTTCAACTTTTTTTTCTCTTTCTTACTTGAGCATTTACTTCTATTACACGTCATAATAGTAACTTTTTTACAATTAATTTTTTGAAAAGATCATGTTATAGTAAGATATTTGTTAATTCCATTTTTATTGAAAATGTTAATGCATATTGATAAATACTTTGGATTTAATATTTCAAAACTATGTCCTTTATATTATTTTAGTCATTTTATGTGTACACATTTTCCAACATCGTAATCAATATACCTTACCATAAATAATTTTGTAAATGAATAGTGAAACATTCTGATTAATTATTTCTTTATATTATGCTTCAATATTGTAAGCTTTTATAATTAAAATTTTCTTGGTGAAACCCAACCTACTTGATAAAAGGGAGGGGTTTGTAAAGGCTACCTCTCTTTGCTATGACAAAAAAGTAGTTTTGATAGTGGAATCATAATTGGGTTGATTAAGGGTAGATGTGGGTACAGGCTAAGCCAAATCACCTAAAAATCTATTACCACTTTTATTTTCTTTGTTATTACATAATTTGTGATATTTTTTGTCTAATATTATCTCATCAAAACCATATATAAAATAAATCTTTAAAATTATTTTATGAAGCATAAACTTTTTTATCAAAAATATGTTAAAATCATTAATGGTTTATTTTATTTTTAATATTATTATTTAAAAAATTATTAAATTAATAATTTTATAATTATTAAATTTTAATTTATGAAAAAATTTAAAAATAACAAGAAGTTTAAGAGCACAACTCACGCCCATCATGTTCATTAGTCTAACATAGATTAAATCGAGTGGTATTAGACAAGTTACATCACAGGAGGAAATTTCCAAGAGAAGATCTTATTTTTTTCATTTCTTTTTTGTAGTGAATTGTTGACTATATTGTTCATGTCATGGAACCATGGATATTTGGTAGTCAAAATTTTTCTTTGTGAAAAACTAAATTTAAAGCATTTATTTGAAATTTTAATGTTGATTTATTACTATTATTTGAGAAGTCTTTTATTGCTTCAAAAAACTTTTACGAACAATCTAAAAGTAGAAGGGAAAGAAATGCTAAAGGAATGAATTACATTTTTTTTTTACTTTTCTTCAAAAAAATTGTAATCAACATTTGTCATCTAACGACTTGTTTATAGGCTACGTAGGAATTAAAGAATTGACATGTCAAAATGGCTATGCTTCAAATTTAATTTACGAAGCAAATGAGAAATGAAAATATATAGAAAAAAAGAAAAAAGAAGAGAGAAATTTTATGCACCTTACAAGAAAGCTCTTCATCTCAAGGTGCATAACATTTTTCTTTCTTTTGTAAAGATAATTATAATGTTAATAATGATAAATTATCTACTTCCTTTGGTGAACACATAGTGGAGCATAAGAAATTTATTTGAATGTATGCTAAACTTCAAGTGAAAAATGACAAGTAAGTACATTTGGTTTACTTATTAAAAGGATAAAGCAAAAAGTATAAAGTTAAAAACTAATAGCTTCAAAGTGGGTTAGTTAGACATGTTTATGATTTGAGTACTTGAGAAAATCAATTTGATTGATGTGATGCATCTTTTGTCTTGGGAAATTTGTGTATTTATTCCTTAAGATGTGAAATATTTTTTTAAGAAAACAAAATATAATTTTGAAAGAAAAAGTTAAATAATATTGTGTTGATATAAAAAGGGTTAAATTATTTGAAAGATAAGTTGTCTTGTGTACCTTCATGTGTGCATTCTTCTTATGCTTATCCTCATTCATATGTATGTTTACATGCTCAATCTTTTAATAATATAAATTGAGACAATAATTGGCATTGTTATATTGCACATATGCATAAACATGGTCCATTATATAACTATGTGGTAATAAATATTGCTAGTTTGCATACTTTTTATTTTCATGCTAAATCCCAAGTTGTACTCAATTATTGTGATAGGTATGAAAAAAAATTTTATGACTGTACAACTAAGAAATTCAGCTATTTAAAATGGGATAAATATTAAATGATTCCTAAGAGGACATGTTTAAAAAATACATTTGTTAATGACAAACAAAAAACATTGTCATAATTGAACCCATGATGGTTTAGGTTCCAAAAATTAAAAGCTTAAGTAGCTATATTGGTGTGTCTCTATAATTAAGACCTACGAAGACAAGCCATACCTTAAGAGTTTACATATGACTGAATTGCAAAATGTGAGTGGTCGTTATTTTCAACATTAATGAATTAATTTTCTTAATGGGTGAGTTAGATTTATTTATTATCTAGTTATGGAAATTGGATAGCTAATATTTCAATATGTAGATATTTCAATATGTAGCTTAAATAACAAACGTTTTCTTACATAGAAGGATTTTAAGAGGATTAGAGTATCAAGACTATGATGCTTTTTATTTGTTACCATTAATAACTTGGTAATGTTGGTCTTGTGCTATTCCTCATTCATATGTATGTTAAGATGCTCCATCTTTTACTTATATAAATTGAGACAATAATTGGCATTGTTATATTGCACATATGCATAAACATGCTCCACCATATAACTGAGTGGTAATAAATAATGCTAGTTTGCACACTTTTCATTTTGATGCTAAATCCCAAGTTGTATGCAATTATTGTGATAGGTATGAACATATTTTTGATGATTGTACAACTAAGAAATTTAGTTATTTAAAGTGGGATAAATATGAATTGATTCAAAAGAGGACATGTTTAAAAAATGCATTTCTTAATGACACACAAAAAACATTGCCATAATTGAACATGTGACTGTTTGGGTTCCAAAAATTAAAAGCTTAAGTAGCTATACTGATGTGTATTTATAATTAAGACCTATGAAAACAAGCCTTACCTTATTAGTTTACATATGACTGACTTGCACAATGTGAGTGGTCCTTATTTTTAACATTAATGAATTAATTTTCTTAGTGGCTGAGCAAGATTTATTTATTATCTAGTTATGGAAATTGGATACTTCATATTTCAATATGTAGCTTAAATAGCAAATGTTTGCTTACATAGAAGGATTTTAAGAAGATAAGAATATCAAGACTATGATGCTTTTTATTTGTTACCATGAATAACTTGGTAATGTTGGTCTTGTGCTTTGATTGTTTAGTTTTTTATGAAAGCAATATGAATTATTTGTGTGTCATAAATGTCATGTGAACATTTTTGAACTAATGATCACATGGGTGGAAAGTGAACATGCTTTTTGTAATGATGTAAGTTATGAATTCTACATGTATAATTTGAAAGAATTTAAGTTTGTACTTAGTGTGATGTGAATGTTCATACATGTCAAGCCCTTAGATGATTTTCTAGAAATTAAGGAAGCAGTTAATGGTGAGTAAAACCTAGATATTTATAAACAAAATAAGAACTTTCAGAAAATGTTTTTATATTATTCCTTCTTATAAATGGATTTTGAAATACATATTTGCTTGTGACAACATCTTATTCTTTTTACCAAATCATTAACTATTCAAATCCTTCACAAGCTCGCATTATTCTTTGGTATGATTAAACATAGTTCTTTGGTATGATTAACCTTTTTGGGTGAATAAAAAGGGATGAGAATCTAGTGCTAAAACATAGGAGTGCATAAGCTAGATTTTAGGTGGAGTTAACAAGAATAATAGTTAATTCTTCCCTTGGTTTTTCTTTGTTAAAACATTCAATAATTTGGATTAAAGAAAAAATTTCTATCAATAGAGTCTAGAATGTTGTTTTTATGTATTGATAGATTTTTAGAGTTGTTAGTCCATATCATTGTGTTGAAGTCACAAATAATTTAATAAGAGAATTATTTTTATTTATTGTCCTAATCAATAACATATAATTTACTAATTACTAATTAAGTGTAGTTCATAGAATTTGTGTAATCATATCCATGGTTTTATAGCATATAATTTTACATTTTTGAACTTAAATGAAGGAGAAGCCTTATAAGTTGTTTAGTCTTGTGGCCTTGTTTTATTTTATTTCTCATAGGAACTACTAAAAATATAAATAGAGTAATAGAGTTCAAAATCATCAATGTTATTATGCTAAACATGGATTGAATGCATGATCATTAATTAGTATTGTTATATTTATGTAGGATTGCTAATATGTTATTTTATAAAGTTTAATAATTAGGATTTTTTTTTGTGTAAAAATAATAAATAATTTTTCTTCGTGATATTTTTTTAATAAAGATTATGTTATAACTTCTGCACATAGGTTTTTAAAGAAATGCTCAAATATTATTGTTGTGCTAGCCCATTGTTTGAACCTTCCACTTTTGTTTTATCTTTTGGTGCATGACAAAATAGAAGAAAGATATGTGTCATATTAAAAACATTAATTACATTCAGGTTTGTGGAATAATTATGAGAATTTCATATATTAAGCCACAATAAGAATGTTGGGAGAGCATACATATGCTTGCATGATTTGTATGTTTTAATTTCACTATTTTGTCATTGGTTTTGCAGTCATCAAAAGGGGGAGATTATTGTATCCTTAGTCATGAAACCACTTATTTAAAGTCAACAAAGCCATTATGTTAGTTTCTCTACAACATTTCTTGGGTATCTTTCATGTCATGTGTCTGAAGCTCTTATGAGATCAATCAATTGTAGAGCTTTGAGTGGATATCTCTTAAAGCAATCTACAAGTGAAGCAATATCAAGCAATGTTCATGGTTATGCATTAGTTATGGTTTAATTAGCATATCAAGTAGTCGTTGATCAAATTTTTGGTGGCATTGCTGACTTCTAGGAGTGAGTCTTAGAAACATCTATTGGTCTCTCAGTTTATCCAATCACCTATCTACTTGTGGCAAATTTAGGTTGTATAACATCATTCATTCACATACAATGTTATAGATTTATTATTCATTATGATTTTAGTGGCTACAAAAATATATTATCATATTAATATCTATACAAATTCATTAAAAATAATAAAAATAATATTAAATATATAAAACATGGTTTTACAAAAAAAATTGGCCTAAAAAACAAATTCATGGCCAAGCCCATAGCTCACAACAGCTGGCTTGAAGTGTTAGGAAATGGCCAAAAGTGTTGGGAAAAGTTCCTGAGGAGCCCCAAGTAAGGAGACTAAGTGAACATGGATAATTCAAGCTTGAGGTTTGGTTAGACCCTTAGTAGCATGAGTTAAATAAACTAGGAAATAATTCTTGAAGGTGAAGTTGTACTTATGAAGCGGCAAGTTCTTGGATTGAGTTAGGTTGGTCTCATATACATAGGAGCATTAACTTGGGTCATGACCTCCCGTGGGCACAAGAGGGAAACCAGCCCCATTTGGCTGACTTATATGCTGAGAGCAAGTATTATAAATGCCAAACATCATGTATAAGTTTATAATGAAATAGTAAAAAATCATCTCTATGTGCTTCTATGTCAAACAACCACTTTTGTTAGTAGTAGATTTCATCTAATCATTTTCTAGTAGCCTTGATCAAATAGATGGGATCAATTCGAGCAATTTTAATAGTAATTTTTATCTTACCATCCACCAGTAAAACATGATCAAACGGTTAAGATCTTCTTTTCATTTATGAACAGTGCTTATCATCTAGCCATTCATCTATAAAATGGGATAGGATGGCTAATATCATCTCCACCTTTTTGAATAATGCTCTCATGCATTCGGATTATATCTTGACCCTTTATTTGGCATTCTCATCAAGCAGCATTTTTTTTGTTGGGCCAGATCATGCGGCAATCATTGTTCTAGATCATAATTAGTATTCCAAAAATCCATTTTCATTTGTTTATAACTCTAAAATTTTAATGGCTATTTGTGTTGAACATTCTAGCCCCTAAGAAAATTTAAGATTAATTTAAACATTTCTAATACAAATAGAGGAGCATGAAGAACTTGAGAATTGATTATTTAACCTTATTATATGATCTTTAGAAGAGAAGAAGCAGCATTAAAAATCACAATGCAATTTTCATGCCTTTGTTGGAGCCAAGTTTATGACTAATTTTTCCTCTTCCTTGCTTGAACCTTTTATTGATTATACATTCTATTTTTGACTTATTCAAGATTAATTATTCATTTTTTTATTAATTTTTAAAATTTTTTAAAATTTTTGTGTTAGTGGAACAACATTGTTCATTCCAACTTTCTTAAAAATGTTAACACATAATGATAAGCATTTTCAATTTAATATTTCAAACTTATGCCTTTAGGTTTTTTTTCAAACTTTTTCATATGTGCACTCATATTCTAATGTCATATTCCATAAACTTTTGTCATTCATGCTTTCACAAATGAGTTGTAAGACATTATGATTAATTATTATTTTGTATCATGCTTTTATTTTGTAATCCTTTATAATTGAAATTGTGTTGATGAAGACCTACCTATTGCTATAAAAGGGTGTAGTTTGTAAAGGCTACCACTACCTGCTATTGCTAAAGAGAGTAATTTTGATAGTGGAATCCGGTCTTGTTGAACAAGGGTTAATGTAGCCATGGGTAAGGTCAAACCATTTAAAAATCATTTTTTATTTATTTTTCTTTATTATTATTGAATTTATGATACTTTTTAATAATATTTTAATAAAAACATATATGAATTAAAATTTCAAAGTTGTTTTTATTAAAAATATATTATTTAAAAAATTAAATAGCAAAAGTTATATTTTTAAATATTTTTATTAAAAAATTTTTGTCAAAAAATGATTTTATGATTCAAATTTGAATTTGAGAAAGGTGTTCAAAATAACAAAATGTTTAAAAGCATAACTAACTACCTTATTGTGCATTAGTAGGGCAAAGATTACATTAAGAACAAGTTATAGAATATAAGATAAATCTCAATTTTCTTTATTTATGCTATTGGATTAAATCATTTAATCATGATGGAATCTATGATACACTTTATCAAGTCATGATTTTTATTTCAAACAAGCCTATTGTTATGGAAAAAATTCATATCATCCTTTACCTAATTAAGGTTCCATTCATTTGTCTTATCTTAAGTTCCTTTAGAAATTCTAAAGAATTAAAGCATGTGTTCATAACAAAGTGCTAAATTTTTAATCTTAAATGTGACACCAAATTTACTTGCATAGTGTAAGGTTCATCATATGTCATCTAAATAATGGAGTTCAGCAATAAAATTGTGCTTCTTCTTCTTCAAGGTTCTTAATCATCCTCCATACATTTAATGGCAATGTTTCCACCTCTACATCTCAAATATGGCTATCAAACTCTTAGCAAGTCTTTATCAAGGCTAACAAAAGTCACTTCTTGATCACTTACATAACTAGTTCAACCCAATTGTAAAACATATGTCATCAAAAGACTTTAATCACGTTGTAACTTAAATGATTTTTGTCATAAATCCTTAATTGGTTCTCCAATCATATATATGAATTAAATTGAAAGGATATACATTTCATGGCTAAAGATATGCATGGTTTAATGTTACCCTCACATCCTAACCTTTTAAAATCGAAAAATTTAGTTTAAATTTTATAATTTCTTATAAATATATCAAGCATTACAAGGTTTAAAATGTTTTCAATTTCAGTAACTAACCAAACTTTCTAATTTTAATTGGAAATTTTAAGGAAATGACATACCTTTGATCATCCATAAAAATACATCATACCAACATACAAAATAACTAGGTGGTGTAACTCCCAAATAGGATGATATAATACCAACCTATTAAATAGCTTTAGCCATTTGCAAAGTGCTCAATATGCAACCCCCAAGAAGTCACTCATTCCTAAAAATTATTCTATTACAACATAGGTAACCCCCTAAGAAGAATGAACTTTCTACAATTAAAAAATCTCTAGTACTTATTAATGTATACACATTAGGTTTGGGACATATATCTTCAAATTAAAGACATGGAAGACATCATTAATGATTACCAGTTATTCTAGCAACTAAAGCTAGCGTTCAGTTGGCCCCATCATCTTTAGAATTCTGCACCATTAAATATACCTATTTGTAACTTTGAAGCATTTCCAAAAGTGAGCAATCTACACATTGAAATAACTTTAAAGAATATTGAAACGCCATTAGAAAATCTAATTAACGTATGCTTTCCATCAAAGTATTTCTTTTGTGGTCCTAAATTACACAACCAATTTTGTAGTTGCAAAATCTCCTTGATATTCTTCTCAATAACATCTCCTTAGGAGCATCCTTCCCATGTGGAATTGTGATCTAAAACACCACACATGGAATGCATCATATGGTTCCATATTCAACACTAACTGATAGTTATTATGGTAAAAAGATTCAACCAATAGTCGCCTCTGGTATCGATTTCTGGAATATGATCACATATATAGCCTTATAAGGTCCTCTATATTCCAAATCATTATCTAAAATTGATCATTCATCTAAGGAAAATATCTTTTACTAATGTGAAGAGTTATTCCCAAAGTTTGTTGGAAATAATTTTAGAATTATTTGTTGAACTTTATTTATCTATAAAAAATGATGACTGTAGGAAATCAACATAGTCCAATGATCTACTATGGAAATACCTTGGCCAATCTACTAGTTGAATCCTTCTTCCTAATAACCTAACATTATGTTCATTTATTTTATTGATACATAAACACAAAAATCACATCAAAGACTTTCTATTCCTTAGAAAACATTATACAAAGTGCCATTGTGATTTTGTCCCATATTCTTGAAGGTATTGCCAAATTATAAGGCAAGGCACTAGGATTCTAACCATTTTCTTTACTTGTTCATAAATCATGTTGTTTTATATATAATAGACTACATTTATCTTTAAATCTCTCTACAAAATGTTGGTGTTATGGATTTTTTTGTCTTATTCTCACAAAGGTGAAAAGCTAACCTTTTATCAAGTGACTTTTTTAACAACCTCTCTAAACTATCAATGTTATGTAACACAACTCCTATGTTGTAAGGCCAAAATGTTGTGCCTCATCACAAAAGTGTTCCAATAACTGCAACAAAGAATCAAAATCCCTCTATATAACATCGAGAGTTCCCATTGAAGAGTCCCAAACAACTCCATTGAATTATCATAAATGTGAAAACTACTATTAGGGCCACTAATGACTACGATACTGAGGCAAAACTTTATAAAAATCGAAAGCAAACTCTTTCCTCAGTTAGCTCTTCATGCATAAACCTAAGAGCTACACTTTTGTTCAAAGTATCTATCATTGCATTTTCTTTTACCTCGAAGCCGTTCATGTTCAAGTAAAAATAATTAGTGAGCTCCAACTATTGTCATTAGCATAAGTAAAGCTCTGTATATAAAAAAATAATCTTTAGGTATTTATCATCATTATGAAGATCTGCCTACATCTGATACAAGCAATGTTTCTAAATGTTGAGGCTAAATAAAACAACTACCAATTGTAGGTCATGCATGGGGCAATTTAGTTCATGCTTGCATAACTAATCAATGTCATCGACTATTGCTAAAAATTTCTACCTATGAACTACACCCAAACAAATGTGATGTATTTGTCAAAATCTTTTTAAGGCCCATGTAACTTGAGGTTAAGCTCTTAGAAACTTTGTGCACATTGATCTGATTGAGAGAAACCCACACCAACTTTGTTAGTTGAGTTAACAATTTATTAAACATTAAGAAGTTTGTCACAAAGTTGTTGTAGTACTATAAAACAACCAACAAAAAAATGATTTTTTATCTTTATAACCGTTCTTTTCCCTTAGTAATGGCATTAACCTTACTAGGTTCTATTGAAACTCCCTTAACATTGACAACATGAACATGGAATGCTATTTGATCAAACACAATGCATCACTAAGTACATTATCAACATAATTACTTGCTCCAAAGCATCTCCAAAGTAGTCTAATGATTCTGTACACGATGAGATTCTATCCAATAATACCCAAAATGTAATTGATTAACACTATGATAAAAAATTAAAGTTATGGCTAAAAGTGATGTTAATAAGATTCATAAATAATATTGCTTTGAACTAATAAATTTGCATCGTATGTGATAATTTTCTTATGTAGATCCACCTCTTCAATTGATATTTATTCATAACTTGATCAAAGATCTATCTTGAAAAATATTGTAACAGCTCAAAGCCAATCTAACAAGTGATATATCTTATAAAAGGTTATAAATTCTAGTCTGTCACTATTTTATGATCTTGGTGATTCACATATATATGTAGACTACTGTCTTTCATTTTTACAAGGGTGTCCCAAGGAGAAGCTTTGACCCTATTAGATCATATGTTTGTTAAGTTCTACAATTAAACCTTTGTTCCTATCACTCTATTCGGGCCATCCAAAAATATTGTTTGCCAATAGGGTAGTTCTTAGAACTAAGTCAATACCGAACACAACTTTGTCCTCAAGAAAAGATCTTAATAGATCATTTTGATAACTATTTGTATTCAAAGTATCATGCATGTAAACATTCCATTCTATGCATCTTCCTTTCTTAGCCACACTAAACAACTTCTATATAGTAAATCTAAAGTTTATATTGCAAAAGGAATGAGAATATATCATTTTACTAGAAAGAAGATTATGCAAATAGAGTTTAGCACCTTCATGGAAAAAGTTATTTTCTTAATAATCAATCACCAAGATTAGATAATTTCAACCTAAATGTTGGACTTGGATAAGCTCATTCTTAGCACTCCAATAAAAAATATTTGTCTCTTTGAACCCGAACTTGAACCTCATCATTTGAAGGTACCTTCACCATCATTATTGATTATAGTTATTTTTTATTACCCTCAATCCTCTTCCAATATAGCACATGAATAGAAGAATGTCAAGCCCTTGTATCATGAAGGAAAATAAAAGTAACTCCATAAAATATGACCATATAAGTCATTACATTTGAGTGCATATATAATTGGCTAATCCCTTGAAACTTCACCTAAACAACCAAGGACTTTAATAGTCTTCCATCTCTAAAAAATTTAAGTTTTTATGGTTGAAATTTAAAAAAACAACCAATTCACTCCTCGAAATAAGAAGAACCACCGGATCTCTTAGAACACTAGTGAAACTATATGCTAACCATTTAGTTTGCTCTATTTGTATCTCGCTTACTAGTGTTGGAACAAGTTAGTCTAATCAATAATGTAAAATATCCTACACCTCATTTTTTCATGGAACATACCAATCTTTTTGTTCTTAAAAGAATCAAAATACCACAATGTCTTACGAACCACTTCTAATGTTAGAGCTTTCCTACTCAGCTATCTTGGATACTTTTACCAAATCTTGATAAAAATTAAATTCATTAACTACCATGTGCTTCTCCAGAGAAGGTCAGAGTTCATCCATGAGAAGCTCACATCTATGCTCTTTTAATGGAAAGGTTCTCTTTCATATAATCTCATGTTTATGAATTTGGAGGTAGAATAAGCTATTATCATCTACCACTGATCGACATATGTAACCTGTCTTTGAATCTTAACATTAGTATTCTTTGCAATATAAAACTTTAGAAATTAATCCTCAATGTTTTTCCAATGAATCATGTGATTCATAGTATCTTTGAACATGGTTTGGTGCTAACCTCATGACCATCTTGTGGCCTCTACATCCAACGTTATAATTATAATTGTGACCTATCTCTTATCTAGGGTCAAAAAAACATGGGCTAACGAATCATATTTCATTGTTTGGCCTACAAAGCCCACAAAGGTAGCTGACCTTAAACAATAAAGTCCTATAATAACCATTCTAGTCTAGGCTTTGCCATCTTTTATAGTGTCATAGCCTTAACTTGTTGTATTACCTTGAGGTCTACTTAGACATGAGCATTACCTACTAGAGTATATGCTCACTATTCTATGATGCCTCATTATCCTCTACTCAAGAAATACCATACAAACATTATATAATAATGGTGCAAATAATTTAACTAGATAATGTAATTTTATGACCCAGTCTACCAGCCTAAATTGTCATGAACCTAACATTCCTACGAATGTGTTGGAATCTAAACTAAGTTCTCATGCGATCTCCAAATAATTTACATAACTAGCCACTTTCAACACTCCATGCTTAATGTTATAAATGGGGGTAAAGATCTCCAAATCAAATCATCATGGACATGGTCTTTCGCATCAAATGAAACCAATCTCTTTACCAATTCCTCAATGCAACTAGTTTGGAAACTTGCTAACCAGAACCTAAGATAACTTGTTGGCATGTATTAACGAGTACATTGTCAATGCAAGAAACCTACATATAAGTTGCATTGCGTTGACTTACAGTCCATCTGTGAAACATGCTAAATAAAACTATACAATTAATGCATAATAACGTCTAATAAATCTTTAGTATATTACATGACAACAAAGACATATAATGTCACTTGTATTAATAGAACCATCCCACTACATGCTAAAAATTTTAGGAAATGAATTATTAAAAGCTAAAATTGCTATGGTCACATAACCTACCTGCCAAACTTTATCTTCAAGGAAAGTACCTAATTATTTGGAAGAATATGTAATAGTAGGGTTTGAGAGAGAAAGCTTAATAAGAAATTCTCGTGGTATATTATAAAGGTATGTAGTTATGAAATGAATATAACTGATTTGCATATAATGAATTATAACAAATTTTCATGTAAAGTAACATGGAGTGTCACAATAATGGGCAACACCTTACCATGTCGAGACAAACATAACTGAGATGCAAAACAATAAAAATACTCATCTTATAAAAAATAGAGAACCTTAGCTATTAAAAAAAATATAAGGGCATTCCCAATCCTAAGAAAAACAAGATTTACTAATGTAGTAGTTCTTGTGTCTAATTGCCCAAATAACAGTCTTAAGACACAACCATCACATGAATAAGCACATCCATAATTAAATGGGAGTTATAAGAAAATTTAGGCACATCCATAGTTCTTAAGGATATCCTAAACTTTGTGGTGCAGATAATGTTCTCCATCATGTCCTAAACAATATAGTTCTTCATTGTCTTTGAGGACTTTGAGCTCTTTGATACCTTAATTTACAATATTATTGTTAAGTTTCTACTAAAGTTGTGAACCAGTTAGAGTCCTTTCAACACATTTTTAGGCACCTCCTTTGTTTACACTAAGGTTAGCTAAAGCTTTTTATTCTTTAGCTCTAATATATTATAGGTGTTGCCACATAATCCCAACTTAACCTCGGTCTCAAATAAATAGGGTTACAATCTAACCAAGTGTTAGGCCTACTAATAAACCTATTTAACATATTTTTAGAGTTTTGCAAGCCAAAAGAAAATTATTTAAGGTTTCTAGTGTTTCATTTAAGACTTAACCAACCTATCTAAGCAATAAAGGTTTCTTCAAAACCTTAATTAGCCTATTGATTATTATCCTAGGCATCCTTCTAAATTTCAAAATACTTATTGTAGCTATCTTAAGATTTTCTTAAAACTTAGTTATCATTCATAGGTACCCTATACTTGTTCTAAACTCTAAATGCCTTAATATAGTTACCATAGCTTCCTAGATTCTTGATCTATTGTAAGCCATTAACCCATTAAGCTTACACTTGCCATTACCATTTAACTATGATCTCTCTTGGGTCATTCTAAGCCCTATATCATTATGTAGGTTTTTTTTAAGAGCATTAAAATGTCAATTTGTTGACTGAGCCTTATCATGGTTAAGACCAACACCTTTCTTATGGTAATATTCAATTGTTCTCTCAATCGTAATGACCATTTAGCACAAAATTGAATAGTGCCTTAAGTTGAAGCCCTTCTCTAAACTATCCTTAATTGCTCACCAAGTGCTATAAATTCATGTTGCTAACCTTAATTGATACCTTAAGGTACATATAAAGAAAGAAAAATTATAAACCTCAACATATGAAATAAGTTGAGATTATCATCATTCTCTTCAATTGCTCATAAGTTTCCTTCCCTTTGTATTGCTACTCGTGGGTATAACCAAATTTAAAGATAAACCTTTGTGTTGAATTTTTATGGTTTAAAATTACATGTGCTCTTAGTCTTGTCTCATAAAATTACTCTAAGATTGCACAAATTTCAACTTTGTTTTCATCATCAAGGCATGGTGCACTAATGATTTCATATTAAGTTTAACCATGGAACAAAAATTATTATAGTATGGATCAAGAAAAAGAATAGAACAAATGCATAACATCCCAAGATAAGGCTTGATTTCATATAAAAATTTGTTACAAATTTGTTCTAATTAAAAATTTGGAATTATTTTTTACTAGTATAATTTAATTTTAGAAGAAATCAGCTTGTCATGGAACCAAACTTTGTAATGAAAAGTTATAGTACTTAATATGGACCATACTTTTTTTTCTTCACGTAACTTATTTGAAACATTAAAACTTGATGAAATATGATATATATCCTGTATATACTTTTAACTCTATCACGTTTCACGCATCTTCTATTTTAAATTAACGTTAGTTGTCATTATATATTTCTTTCTTGAGTTTTTTGATATCCATGTCATTTCAGTAGATCATTGATATATTTTATTTGTCATATGAATGATTCATTATTGTCGTACTTTTCTTCAAGTCAAAAAAAGATATTAGTTCTATTGAACACTTGAACTACGTTTTACTACTTCACGAGAAATGGAACAACTCTATGTTTTGCTAATAATTTTTGTTTAAGTGTTTCAAATGATGCATCTCAAAAATATCATTAGAAGTGTTGAAGAGTTTAATCATGACTCATTAGTTTTAGTGGCATGTTTTGTATGAATGAATCGTATACAAAGCAAGAAGCTTATGAATAGTTTAAAAAGTTATCTTTAGGGGTCATGTCGAAAAAGATTGAGGATGTATGTCCTACAACAAAATTCTAAAAAACACTACAAAAAGAGTAAATTTGAGCGTGTGAGAAAAAAGCCCTTCCAAAATATTTCTAGCACAACTCTTCTTTCTTTAGTTTACATATAAAATTCATTCAAATATGGTCTTTGGTTTATAAATATACCATATTAATTATTAACAATAATTGTTTGTATTTGTTAATGTGGAAAAAAATTCTTTAATTCTAAAATATCAAAAATGACGAAAGTTGCGTATGCAATATGGCTTATTTTCAATTGATAAGCAATAGATTTAGTTCAAGACAATAAGCTTATAGATTGAGAGTGTGATAAGTAATTTAAAAAAATTATTTCAAAGCTTTTCATTCTACTTTTACATGTAGTAGGTTTTGTACAACTTAATAAGCCTTTTGATTTAAAGAATTATAGGTGAAGTGAAAAAATTGTTTAAAAGTATTTCCTCTAATTGTATAGTACACAAACTTCAAGTTATTCCATGCATTAAGCAAAAGCATGGCATGTGTAATGCTTAAAATAAAATAAACTACTCATATAGATAATGATATTTAATGCACAATATATTTAGTTTATTTGGGTGTAGGTTTTATATAGTGAGCCAAACCTTTGGATTCATATGATACATTTTATTTAACATATGGCACGAAGATAAAAGGTAGTGCTTAACAAAGCTTGTGATGGTTAGAACGTTGGGACTATTTTGTAAATTCTAAATGTGTATTGACTAGTTTGAGAAGGTTTTATGTTATTGAAAAATAGATATCAGGGAGTTAATGGTTGGTTTTGGAGCCACCACAAGCCATTCAAAAAAATTATGAAAGGATTCAAACATTTATATCTTAGAGACACCCTATTCTTCAAATATAACAAATTCTTTTAAGGCATGGTTGCTTCTAGAGAATATGTAATAACGAAAGAGAATATGTAATATGTAATTACAGACTTACTAATTTTTTAAATGGTTTCAAAAACCTCAGTAGACTTTTTTCTAATGTCAAGCAGACAAAGAAGGCACTTGAAGTAATGATTAAAGAGGTTTATTTTCCTATGATCGTAATTAAATCCTCCAAGAAGCTAAACTTATTGAAGTGGAGAGCTACTTGGAAATATTATATTAAATGTGGTGGAAATGACAAGAGAAGAGAGAAGGAAATCTTGGTATTCAAGGCTACCACATCCTTGTTTAAAGATAAACATTCTAGCAGTGTAGAGCTAGAATTCCTTGGTAAATGTTTTACCAAAAATTGATATGAAATTGCTTTCAAGAAGAGCTAAAACAAAAAAAACGTTGATCAAGAAAAAGAATGTAAAAAATAAAATTCTAAATATACTACTACAAATGCTATTAGCCTGCTCATTTCTACTCAAATTGACCAAAATTTTTAGAGAAGAGGAAATTGAGGAAAAACTCTAAAAGATGAGAAGTAGGCTATGGTTTATGCTTGAAGTTATTTGGGTCCAACATCAAAATCTTTAAATAATTTGGGGAATGAGGTTTGAAAATGTTTTTGTCTCAATGGCAAGCATGGTTCATTTTCTACCACTGAAGAAGTTGAGAGGAAGAGATTGTGGATTAATTAATGCAAGTGATTAGTAATCTAGGACCAATAATGATGAGGAAAATAAACTCTTTGATGCTAAATTATAAGGTTATTTGGTTGAGTTGATAAACTCTTTTAAGGAAAATTTAAAAATGTGAAATTTTTAAAGAAAAAAGAATATTTTTTATATGAGGAGTTCAATGAAAAGAATACAACATACTTATATGTATTAGAAACCTCAAGGGATGAACTTGTCTTATCTATCCGCTTGAATGGAAAAGAAATATTAATTTTTTTATGAGTTCTAAAAGTTTTATGCAAATTTGTTTACATTGCATCATATAGGTTAGGACATTTCTTTGAAGTGAAGTAGTTCATGGATATTGAAATCTCTTGAATTACATCACTGAATTGAACTAGAAATTTATAGACCCCTATGTAAATCCTTGTTGATTATTTTCATTATATTTATTGCTTTTAATTTCGATATTTAATTCCTTTTATAAAAAGTTCTTGTATAGATATAGATGAAATAAAAATTAAACTCTTTTATTCAATTATTCAGTACTATTTTGTTTACATTTACGACAACTAAGTTATTCACACATGTGGTATGTTTTATTTACTTTTAAATATGTAAAACATAATAGAAAACATCATATCAATAATTTTATTTTGACCCTTTGGTTCTAAACTTTTTATAAGTTAAATAAGTGGTATTTTGATCTCTTCTTTCTCGATTTATGTGTGACATAGAGGGAAGAGGAACCCATATTTTTGATATTTCTCCTATTTCATGAATTTATTTAGAAGAAAAGAAGAGGTGAAAGAAAAGAAAAAAGTTGAAGTCATCCATTGTGATTACAAGAAACTTAGGTTCACACAAACTATGTGCCTACCAATAAATAAAAAGATGGAAATGGAAGCAGCTTTGATTGATTCTAATCTTAATGGGTCATCATCTTCATCAATGGGAGACGATGCAATGAACTTCTTCTTTGTTGCATAGAACCAAAAGTCTAAATAAAATAAGGTAAATAGTTATAATCTTTGTTATAATGAAACTTAAGACACTCTTCCAGAGTTGTATGTAGTATTTTAAAATTTAAGAAAAGTATGATTCCTTAAAAGCATATGTATTTTTCCTAGCTCTAACATCTAAAAGATTTGAAACACTCCTTTAAAAAAATTATAAGATTTAATTGCAAATTCCTTTCTATGACCAATGAAAATTTTAATTTCATATGTAAATAACAAATCTCTAGAGATTGCAAATCGTTAAGGCATGATTTTGTGTCACGCACTTTTTGAACAAATAAACAGAAGAGGAATGCTAATTATTTACTTTTTAATAAACATAAGAGAATATCCTTACATTACTAGTGCGTCACCGATCAACAAGTAAAGCTCACTATTTTGTATTGATAACTCGAAAACCATAAATTTAACATTATAATATCAACTCATCTGAATAAATAATAGGAATCCTAATATCAAAAGAAAAAATGATAAAAAATGCTCCTAGCATAGAAAATGAATTGATAACGAAACTTAGTAAAGAAAGATAAATAAATATCGTTATAGCTTTATATATGATACATTATACCTAAGTAATATATAACAACACTTCAAAAAGAAATTATGTAAATGTTGATATTCTTTTAAGATAGCTTGTCTTATATTACCTTTCATATTTTTTTTATCTCAGACTACTACTCACAGGATGCCCCATGATGTACATCGATAGCACATGGAGATGATAGAAAAAATTGTGTAAGTGGCCTCATAATGTATTGCAAATGTACGGTCATGCAACACATTTGGACATTGATGTAAACTACAATCATAAAAAGGTTTCCATGCAACTAAACAAATTATTATGCATCCCACATGAAATGGGTTGATTAATAAAATGTATTAATTATATCATTTTATTTCCATTATCATAATGTTTGCCTTGGTTGTCATTCTTTTCCATGTACTTTTCATAATTACCAAGAACAATCACACTTTCATTTGATTGGTGACAATACATCCAAACAATTTAAAAAGAACTTGTTTAACTATAAACTAATTCAAAGTTCACAATAATCACAAAAGTTTATTATGAGATGTGTTGAATGCCAATCCTTAGGCACTAGACCTACGATCAATACATTAACCAAATATATAGCTCAATACATTAGTTTGGAAATATATTTCCCTTCTTTCAATTTAATTTTTTTTCCATAGAAATATTCATAGATTTTAAACACATTAGTTTTTTACTTATGAATGTACCACACATTGTGAATGGAAAGCAATAACATTCGTCATTGCATCTGTCCATTATATGCCATTATTTAATTTCATTGTTTGAGCCAATTTTGAGGCATCAATTTTAAGTTCCATTTTTATTTGACCATCTATTTATCCACAAAACTTTTTTGTCACAAAACCCTTTTGTCAATATCATTCAATGATTAGATACTTATTTTGTAATCATTAAACTGTTATATTTTTTATGATATCAATTTTTTTATTTCTCTACATATCATTAATAGAATATTTAACACCTTTGTTAAACAATTTGACACCTATCAATTCTTTATCAAATAATCCAACATGAACTTGCTAGAGACTTTAGGTAAAACTAATAAAACTATCGAACCTTGCAAAATTCTCATGAAATTGTTTGATCTTAATAATATGATAATTTGACACAAACTCCTTAAACATTCTTACAATTTATTTGGACCATTAAATACATTGGAAGTACATAAGTGGAACGAAAAATATTTTGCACTAATATGTTTGAATCATTCCAAATACTTTTCTTCATGTCCCTACCAATCACTATGGGGAAATGGGCCTGACAAGAAGCTTTTATGTGTACCACATATGAACTTTTAAAATTTTAATATATCCTTTCAAAACCATAAAAATTTTTAGAGAAGGCTCAACCTGAATTTGTAAGTGATATTTTTTAAAATATCAAAGTGAATTGGATCCCATCCACCTACCTCAATGGTATTTACCAATCTCATTCATTGTCTGTCCTCTAATGAGCAAGTTCCTTGCCAATCACATCTTTCTTTCCTATTTAAATTTCTTTGTGTTTCATCTATAAATTTTATTATACATATATACTTATGAAG
Source organism: Vanilla planifolia (assembly GCA_023846275.1). Classification (NCBI taxonomy): domain Eukaryota; kingdom Viridiplantae; phylum Streptophyta; class Magnoliopsida; order Asparagales; family Orchidaceae; genus Vanilla; species Vanilla planifolia. Next base: position 264,161 of record JAIUJO010000247.1, on the reverse strand, counting down.
AATTTTCCTTTTCCTTTAAAATATGAACTTTATAAGAAATATATTCCTTTCATTTTTATTCCAAATTTTTCGTCACATACACTGGATAATGTTTAAACTTAGCTTCTTTTGGCACACTTCATTTCAAAATGAGTTTGGAATATTCTAACATTAATTAGTATCATTAATAATGTTGTTCATGGAATAATGTTACGATTAAAATGTTATTATTTATTACTATGTTTTAGCATATTTTTTATGATAAATTGATATACAAATCAATTGAAACTATTGTCAAAACATTTGTTGCAATTAACACTTTACATTTAACATTTTCTTTCATCATTTAAGAGACCTTACAATAATATAGTTATTAACAACTCTTGTCAAATACATTGCATGAAGGTTATCTTCCAATTCATTTATTAATAATCAAAATGATTTGATATTTATTTTAAAAAAACTTTAATTAAATTTTAAAGGTAAAAATATTTCAATTACAATCTTTTAGATCCCTTCCACCACTAATCTAAAAATGAAACTAAGCCTACAAAAGCAATAATCTTCCATTCACTAATAGCTCACACTTGCGAGGAGGCTAATAGTGTAAATGCTAAAAGCTTTTTTAATTGAAGCCAATAGTTCAATAAGTCTACACTAAGAGTGGATCAAGCTCATGAGCTATTGTTACTTTTCTTGCCTATCTCAAACCCTTAATTGATGACCATTTCTTGAAAAATATAGTCAAACAATACTCTCATAATGTTCCACCACTACTATATAGTTGTAGATCCCTTGTACTACATCCATAAAAGGTATAACATCCCATCCTCTACAAAGTCATCAATAGCTTTAGGCCCATAGCATTAGCTATCACCATTATGGATATCCAAGTGTTTCTTCCACTAACTTAGTTTACATCAAAAGAAAAAAAACCTAGACTTATAGAAATCATCGCCAACCCTAAGCGTGTTAACTCCATTTGGCTACAAATAATAGACATTGATAGAGTAAATTTAAGGGTGGCTAATATACTATGGTATATAAATAAAGATGTGAAGGCATCACATCAAAATGGATATGAGGGAATTGGGAAAAATTTGTAGAAAGAGAAGCAATTGATGAAGTAAAATTGGAGTGGTACCTACACATCCTCCATAAATCAATTAATTGTTTTCTGTATGGTCCTAAATATATCTAAATGTTGGCTTCTGCTACTCAAAATCAAGACTATTCACTACCATAAAGAAATGTTTTCCTCCAATGCCACTCCACATCTTTGCATGAAATAATAATTACATGCTGCTACCTTACTTGTTCTGCTCCTTTGCCATATAAGAAAACTTAGATATCAAGGAAGAAATAACTAATGTTCCTTTGCAAAAAAAAGGAGATGACTAAGTTGTCAAACAACAAATGATACAATAGCAACAAGAAGCCCAAGATCACAAAGCACAACACCATGATTTTACCCCAATTTATAAAAGAGGGTTATAAGCATTAGAATAAAATAAAACCTAGATATACATATTTTCAATTAGATATGAGCATTTTAATTTTCACTAAAATAATTACTTCAAAAACTTTAATGTTTTATACTTTTTAATTTGCATCATCTAGTACCCTTCTTTTCAATATGATGATAATTTCTATAAATATTCTAAACAAAAAAAGAGCTTTATTTTAACTTTTTCTTAAAATAATTTCTAATTTTCAAAATTACAAAAATGTTTTCATGGATGTACTTTTTTAATTTAATTCATATGTATTTTATTTTTCCAAAAGTTATATTAATGTTTTATTTTCTATTTGCTAGTTATGAGCAAAATAATAAATATTTGAAAAGTTTTGTAATTTGGTTAATTTTTTAAATTTTTTTTATTTTCATCATGGAATTTAACAATCTTACCTTTTCAAGAAGTATTACGAATTACATGAGTTTTCGTAGATTTTAAATAAAATGATTTTAAGATTTTATTTTTTTAATCTCTTTATTATGTCTTAATGCACCATAAATTTTATCAAATTTGTATTATAAATATTTATTTATTTGATTTGTTTTACACATTATCAAACTCTTTATTTTTTTATATTTTAAATTTGCCACAATTATGCTTTTTTCAAATGGCTAATTTTTATATACGCATTTTTTAAATGAAATATTACAGTTATTTTACTCAAACATGAATAATATTTCATTGCTTGATAATTTTGAATTTTTGTAATTTCACTATATGGTCATGGAAATGTAATATTATATATTGTTGCATTACAAGGTTGTACTTTATGTTGAACCCTTCCAATTTTCACCAATAATATGTTAAAAAAACTTATGTTCCATCTTTTTAATATTTTTCTTATGTATTTCTAGATCATGCATCTCAATATCAAATAGGTTGATTATATGAAAAATTCTTGATCATTGGAGTCAAGTAGCTTAAATGTGATGTTTCGGTGTTAACCATAATTGGCACCAAAAGAAACTTAAGTATTGGTAACACCTAATGAAGATCTTTACTGAGTTATATTTATTTGTATTAACATGTTAAACATTTAAAAGTTTACATATGACACTAAGGATCGATAAGATTGAGCATGAATTTTAATGCCTTTAGAGTCATCTATCAACTAATATCATTATATTCTTAAGGAATGCATCTTATTTTGGCCTATGTACATAGAAATATGCCTTGTTATACTATAAATTTAATAAAGAACTTTGGTTAGCATAATTGAATCAAATTAGAGTTTAAATTTGAATGAACAAAAATAACTATTAAAAAATATACTTATCTTGCTTTATGATTGATTCACGAGACAATATGACTTGTTAGCCATGTTATCAAATAAAGAGTCAAACATCGTTGATCCTAAGTTAAGTTAATTAAATATGCTTTATACATGTACAATGCCATTATCGTATAAGTGTGGCTCCATTTCTTCTAAGGGTAAGTGGAGATATAGCAATATTGTGCTTTGTGTAACTGAATATACTTTGTCATACTTCCATGAACAATTCAATAGTAGGAATAAAAAACGGTTCTTATGCTAGTGACTAAGTATGTGTTATAGTTTGTCTTATCATATATGTACAACATGTCATAATGTATGGTAACCATTTCTAGAGACATGATACTTCTGACTTAAGCATTAAGCAAAGTTGCCTGCATTAAGAAGTATGATTCATTATTGTAGACAAGTGATGTTCAATTTGTAGTGAGAGTAGTACATGTGAATGGCTTTAGACAAGTGTAATAGTTGTCATCTTATTATACCACTTTGTGAAAATTTAAAAGATGAAAATCTAGATTTTGAGTCTTTTTTGTTTATAATATGTGTGATATGGTTATGGTATCAACTAATTATTTTTTAGTAAGTTGAAAACACAAATAACAATTAGCCAATAGTTAGAGTCCTTTTGACTATTGTTGTTGCATTCTATGTGCTAGTGTATATGGTGTTTTTCTCCAAGTGATTGTGGATTCCTTTTGCTAAGTGTGTAGCATTTTTTTGGGCTACTAACATTTTGTGAAATGTGATTCATTTTTTTCTTAGGTCTTCATTCGACTTTGAATTGAACAACATAAAAAGATTTTGCTTATCTTTTCTTACTGCTCTCTCACTAAAATTTTACAAGTTAATACTTAGTTGTAAAACAAATTTTTTAAAAGGCTTTAAGAGAGAAAAAAACATTCTATTGTAATATATTTAAGACTATTCAAGTTTATGATTTTTGCAATTCATGCTGCAATGGGATGGGTATCATGCTCCTTCATTCCTAACATTTTCCTTCCCCAAATACAATGCTAGCTATTCATATTAAAAATGTATCATTACTTGTTGACAACTTCCCATAAGTTTTCTTGGCACTTTATCATTTGTTTTCATTGCTATCATATCTAATAGTCTTGTCTTACTAGAAAAGCTTTTCTTGACCTCATAAAAAAATTTGATTAAGTATTAAATATGAATTATGTTTTTATGGTACGTTTTGTTTTACATCTTTTAATATTTTTTTATGTATTCTAGAGAATTGTCAAAGATATGTAAAACATATGAATTTAGAAAATTAAAACATTATATTTTTCAAATTAACTTTTGTGTCATAACATTCAATGTTTGTCTATAATATCAAGTGTTGAAGGTATGCTTTTATAATGAACTTTTCTTTTAACAATTAGAAGAAAAAAATTTTTAAATGATTTTTAAAACTTTAATTTTTTTATACATTTTATAGATGTTAGATCTCTTAGCACATTTCAATTTGCAACATAAATTCAAGTTAAAATATTAAGCATACAAAAAGAAATTTAAAGTATATAATAGCATTGAAATTATTAATTTTTAATTATTTTTATTTTCATGTTTTAAATTATTTATTTTTTGATATTATATTGTTGAAAAAAGTATCTACTGAAGTGTATTACACATATTATTGATAACTTGAGAAGTTTTCTCTATCTTAGACTTTTATGTTTTACAACATTTTTTGTGTAATGCTTTTTATATTAGTAAGTTATGAAAAAAAATATTTTCAGTAGTTTGTATATCATTGTTTTAGTAAGTTAATTTTAGTTATGATTGAATAACGTTTTTGTTCTTTTCTATTCTACAATTTTGTTCAATTTCATTTTTAAAAGAATTTTTGTACTAATCACAAAAATAAATTTTGGTAATATGTTTTAATATTTTTTTTTATTTGGAGCATTTTATTTTTCTTATCATGTTTTTATGGGGAAATATAAAATCTATGTCCATAATTCATAACTTTCTAATACAAAATGTGCATCAACTCTTCACATAAATTTCTAGCAAAGCAAATTCATCACTTACGACAAAATACAACAAATGCACTTGAGAACAATTTGTCAAGAACAAAGTTTTCAAAGAGACGATCTTGCAACAAAGTAATTTGAATCTCCTCTCTTTGTTAAAAGAAAGGAAATTACTTATTTTCAATGCCTTCTAAATAAATTTAATATGAAGATGTGTTGGTGGAAGAAAATGGTATCAAAAAAAAGAGGCATACATATTCTTATTAAGAATGTGTTCGTCCTAATACTTATGTTCACTAATGAGACATAATCTTATTAAGAAAAGCTTGAATGGTTTACTTTTGTGTGACTTACAAAAAATCATAGGAACTATAGGGCGAATTCATCAAAAGTTTTTCTTATAACTATAGAAAACATTAAGTTGCTAAGTGTGCATTCTCAACAAAACCAAATTTGAAATTGCCAACAAATAATTCACTATGGTCAACACAAATAAAGGAAATATTTCTAATATCAAGAAGGAAAGAAAACATGTATTAGACCATTATGCACATGAAAAGAAAAAATGAGATGGTTTTAAAACTAATTAAACTCTCCAACACAAATAAAAATATCATCGAAAAACTCATAACTATTGGAAATTTCAGCATTCTATCAACCTGGGAAGGAACTAGTAGAAAAATTCTATTATTAAGTTTAAGATATAAAAATTGTATTTTTTAAATGTGTATTTAAACTATCATTTCCATGGTGACAAGTTTCAATAGTCTGCCACAATTTTGTAATTGTTCAAGAGAGATCAACTTTTAGAAGGATTCAAAGTGCCCACACAACTCTAGTGAAGGCTCAATAAGCCAATGCATTTTATGTTGATAAAAAGAAAAATAAGGTGTGATCTATCCTTGCCAAAAATGTACGAGCTAAGGCATTAGAAACTACAATGTTCTAGCAAACATCTCATTAGTGAGCGTAGGGAAACAACCACATAAGTTAAAGAAAAGACATTTTGATCCATCTTATTATTTCATGGAACATATGGTATGCTAATAACCCAAAATTCCAATTGGAAGTTAATTAACCTATAAACACCATTATCAATTGTGTCATATTGCAGTGTTAAGACTTCTAGTTGTATTGGCAACACAAAAACTACTAACTAGAACAATTAAATGGCTTAACTTGTTTTAATCCATATTCAATTTTGAGGTACAAAAGCTACCAAGTTGTGCATTAGTGCTCTCCACACAAAAAAGTGTAAGATAAATGTTGATGGTTATGCATATAATCATAATGGGCAAGTTGGTTATCTTGGAATTATAGGTGATCACAAAAGAAAAAAAGTGAAATCAACTTCTCCATTATGGGCAACAAATTATTGTTATAAACTAAAGGGTTGTGTATGTTCCTTGATCTTTTTTTGATTAATAACAAGAACATACATATGTTAGTCATCAAAATGGACCATATAGAAATACTTAAATAAACAGAAGGACCAACCAAAAGTCTTTTGGAGCTATAAAACATTCTTCAAAAAATAAAGCAAAAGGGAACAACAATAATAGTTTGGTAGAGTTACATTTGCGAATAAGTAAATGGAGTAGTGAAACACCTTATAGAAATGGAAGTATAATCTACAAAGTTAAACAATTAAGATGAGCAAAACCTTCTAATGATATGCAAAGCAATTTGTCAAATGCCTAAAGTAAAAATTTCATATAGTTATACTTCATACAATGTATTATGCTTCACCTTCGTGTGATAGTTATAATGTAAATATATATGTTTTTCATTTCATGTGCCATTATCTAGATGGTTATGATATTCATATCATATTGTGCAAGCACACATTGCTTACAATATACTAGCATCGTAAAAATTTTTTTACCCTTGTCTTAGTTATGGTTAATTATGATATATAGGAATACCTAAGTAGATATCAAATATTCTTAAATTACAAATTTCAAATTAAAAGAAATGGACATTTATGACTAGCCATCATTCAGACTTTTCACATTTAAAGATAATTGTACCTTTTGTACCTTTTTTAAAATCATGAATGTAGCAAAAATCAAATAATCACAATACCTAATGATGATACAATTTATAAAAAGCATCATTCAAATTAATATCATGTTCGAAAATGCAAAGAATTTTGGTCATCTTTATGGTAAAAGCATAAGAAAAATATCCATAGAGTCAATAAATCATTTAAATCTACTCCATTCTATCGAAATACCATGAATAAATACAAAAGATTATTTGGAAAACTTCTTAAGAAACTACAAAGATTAACATAAACATTGTATAACCTACATGCCTAATAAAAAAACTAATTAAAAAATGTCAAATTTCCCACTAATGATGATGAAGTGAAGATGGTCAACCATCCAAATAATGCACTCTTTTTGATAATCTCTAGCTTGACCAATACAAAACCCCTTGCTCCCTTGTCTAACAAAACCATTAGGGGGCAAACTTAGAGGTTTAATCGAAAGTTATTTTGTCAAACTACAAAAACTAATGTATAGTAGCGACAAAGTATGTTCGTAACAAATGAGTAAATAATGTCAACAAATGACATCAAGTTTTAATTGCCATAATGACATCACCAACTACAGGCTAAGTTTATATATATATGTGTGTGTGTGTGTGTGTAATTATTTTCATTAAATTGTGGCTAAATAATAAATGTTTTTTCAAATTTACTCTCCTATCCATGAGAATCATGATAATGCTTGGCACCCTTATCACATGATATAATCTAAGACTCAACAAAGGATGTATTGATCACATGGACTAACTTGATAAAATTCAAGAAGTACTCAAAATCTACATGTACTCCTCTCTAAAATATAAGATATCATGTGATTCCTCATGGTGCTAAATATCGAATAGTCCCTCCTAGGATAATTTTTATAATGATATTTAACTAATTCAATAAATTCTTATAATGAGATGTAGCACTCCTCTTATAGGATCAACCAGTCATGTGTAACTATCTTTTGGCCAATATAATAGAGTCACTTAACTTGCTTATCTCTTTAATTAGCATGCACAATCAAGGGCCCAGTACATTTGATCTTCTCTTTATCATAGTAATGACCATAAGGTGTACCACCCGATTAACTCTATTACATAACTATTTAGTGTTCTTCATGCCCTAAGTCAACTTTGAATTTTAATTTTATGTTGATTTTTAGTTATCCTTAGTTATTATTTTCTAAATTATATATGTTTTTTCGAAAACTCTAGTTCAACTTTTTATAATTTTATGACAAATTTTGTTATATTTATTATTCATTTAATTTTGTTTAGGACAATTTTCTTTTTGAGCTAACCCTAGTGCTCACAAATACTTTGCTTTCCCTCTTAGGTCCATATATATTTGATTATCATTACAGCAAAACTTATGCTCATAGAGGTATCCATAGTGACCCATGAGCCCCAAAGGCAACATTGAGTCGACATACACATCTTAAGGCCTCTGTTGAGCTACAACATTTCTTAAGATCTCAAACTAAGGTCTCTACACAAGGCCTAAGAGATTATAAAAGGCCACTCATGTTCTTACTCAAAAAACTGGCGAACTATGGGGTCTAGCCAGAATATTAACCTTCTTAATTCCTTCATCAAACCTAACATATTATGATGTCTTATTCCAAGCTCTTTTACCTTCTTGAAAGATCTCGAAATAAGCTTTACTAACAAAATCTTAATTTACAATCTGCATAGAGCTTCAGTAACAGTATTTCCTTAGCCCATCATGGGGACATTCTTTCACAGATTCCTTTTCCTTGAATGAACTCTAAGACTTTAAGAATAATTCCAAGGGTAAGCTTACCATACATACCCATATCAAAGAGCCTCGAATCTCAAACTTTTGCCTGACTAGGCATTATCCATATAACTAAAAGTCTAACCTTAGCCTTAACATTTCTAGTCATAACCAACTCTTTAGTTTCCAATAAAAATATCCAATGCCAACCTAGCCTTGTTCTATATCCATAAATTGAGCCCTCAAAGGCTTCCTAGTTAGAAACCATGGGCCACACACTCAAACCTTAAAAAGTTGTGTAGGTTATCTTAAGGGTTGCTTTAGTGCCTCCTATGGCTTGGCCAAGCCATGGTCCTACACTTACCGAGCAATATCAAGGCAAGGGATAATTGATTGTAACATATGATCTAAGGTGTTAGTTATACTTTTTACATCCAAAACATGGTTCATCTATGAATCTATGCTTTAAATTTTTTATATAATCCGTGTCTCACTTTCATACATGGTTTTGTAACCCCTATTTACATTTATATCATGTCATGAGGTGAAATAACATATATCCTTTTGCTTTTTTAACATTTTATATTTCTTATGCATTACTACTTAGTAAAGCATTTACATACATTCATAGAGTTTAATCTTTACAAAATAAAAAAGATGAAAATAAAAATACTTGCCTTAGTTTTGTGATGCAAACTCATTACAATTTACTATAACATGCTTTAGCAATTTTATAAAATCAATCATGTTAAACTTTGCATATTGATAGCATATGTAAGATATCTATGAGGTACATACATTAGCATACCTCATTATCATGTCTTAGTTTTTAGGTAGTCTCCATCTATAAATAGTTATTATAACTCCAATTTCTTCTTATTTCTATAATTAAACCTTAAAATTCAAGCATATGAATTGGAATTTCCCTTATATATAAAATTGTTTATATGAAAAAATCTTGCATGTTTCCTCCAAAAGCATTGCATTAGAAAGGAATGATAAACAACATTTATGTCATACTACATGTTCGTAATGAGTATGAGAGGCTTCTCTTTTTCTAAACAAGGTTAACGGAAGAAGATCAACTAGCTTTTAGCCAAATTTCTCTTTGTAGGTTCTACTTGCAATTTTAACAGGAGAATTCCTTTTCAATGATCCTTAGAACATGGCTAGATTTTTTGTATGCACTGAAGGGTTGTCATAGCTAGAAATTGACGTGAAGGCCTTCTCCTTGGATAGGTCTTTCTAGGATTCAAATTTAACCTTTGTCCTTCTTGTTCGACATAGTTTATCTTGCTTTCCACCTTAGTATGCCTTTTGTGGCTTATGTTTTCTAAAATCTTACAACCACATCTTGAAGGTTTAAATTTCATTGTCAATACCTCTTCAAATAACATATTTTTTTAAGGAAACCTATTTTTGGTTTGGTTTAAGGCATGGTTCACACATTTGAGTTAAACCTTTCTTAATTAACTCAATTTTTGTTAGCCATATCTATCTCCAACAATTTGGGAGCTTAAGCAAGATATGGCTATAACACATTTCACCATTTATTCTATATGGCTATAACACATTTCACCATTTATTCTACTTTCTCATATACATTTTATTAAATTATTCTAATATGCATCACCAAGAATTTTAAATTTTTAATTCTCTTATTATGACTCATTAACTAACTCCTAATATTTATGAATCTTATCCATATCTGCACTATGAATTCAATGTTTGATATGAATAAGGATACGAAATAATATTAATAATAATAAAATTAAAAATGATAAGCTAATTGTAAAGCGTGAAGTGTAACATCCTCGATCATCAAAACATGTGTAAATAAAAATATCTCATTGCCAAAACTATTAGAAATGTACTCTTTAAAAAATAAAATCAAATATGTAATTTGACATAGTTGATTGATTTGAGTCCAATTATGTTTTTTTTGTCATGATCAAATAATGATTAGAATTACTAAAAATACAAAACTATATTAGCAAAATTAATGACAAAATAATATATTCATATTAAGTAAAAAAAATAATAAGGCTAAAATTAGTTAAATTTACAAATGTGAAATAACCAAATAAGAGCAATGTCAATGTCACACAGAAGGAGATTTAGCATTAAATAGTAATATAAAAAAATAAATGTGAAATTTTTGAAGTAAAAAAGGTAAATTGTTTAAGAAAGTTTCTAGGCAAGATATAAATGAGGTCGAGTGTAACATACTTGATTATCAAATCAGATAAAAATTAAAATTAGTTCTAAGGGATGCTAATATTTTATAAAGTAAAATATTATAAAAATTAATAAATAAATATTATTGTGATTAAGATTGTTGATAATTGTTTTGTTTCATTCAGACTTAGCTTAGAATTAATGTAAACTACCAAAAGAAAAGAAGCATAAACCATAATAAGTTATTATTTTAACATTAACCAAATATACATTAAAGAAAAAAATGAAAAACTAAAGTAATCTAATATCACAAAATTAAGGTTATGTAAATGTCATACTGAAGGAGCATTAGAGTTTCATGATAATATAACCAAATAAAAGATAAAAATTGAAAGAAAAATTTGCTCCATTGTCAAATAAAGTACAAATAAAAATATCTCATAAAGCATGCCAAAATCTTAGAAAATAAAATTCTTAAAATTATAGTAATAAAAATTTAATTTGGTAGAGCCTGTTGGAAGTAGAATAATGAACTTTATTTCCTATTTCCTACAGCTCATTGGAAATTAATACAAATTTCCAAAATAATTATAAATAAATAATAATAAATTATTTATTTAATTTTTCAAAAATATATCTTGAAGTTGATATGAGATAAATTGATATATTCTAATATAACTAAATAAAAGTGACAAAAATAGCATGAGAGGAGATTCGTAGTTAAATAATAACATAACCAAAAAAGATTAAAAAATTTAAAGAAATAACATAAATTACACAGCAGACCAGTATTGAAAGATATTAACCAGATTGAGCAAAACATCCTCAAACATCAAATGAGGTACAAAATGAAATAAATCATAAAACATATACAAATTCTATAAAATGTTAAAAAAAGATGTAAATATCAACATGTAGTTTGATAAACCTCATTGTGGCAAGTCTTATGATGTTTATTTCTTTCTTAATTAGATCATGATTGGAACTATTATAAATTACAAAAGTAAATAAACATAAATAATAAATTTATACTTGAAAATAAATTTATGTATATTAATGGTGAAGTGTTATAAATCAAAGCAATGTATTATTAAAAAAAAAATTAAAGTGATGTAATAGTCATACAAGATAAATGTTATAATTTAAGAGTAATATAACAAAATAAAATTTAAAAATTCAAAAAACTAAGATAAATTATATGAGAATGTTGCATTAAGATGTATTGTGGACATATTTTGTAGCATTATCGATCATCAAATCAGGTGCAAGTTATTGTATCTCCAAAACAAAAAAATCATAAAAATTAAAATATTTAAAATTTACAAAAAATAAATATTTATTTTGATAAATATTATCAAATGAGTTTAAGGACTTTTCTTCATTTTGATGTTACATCATTTATAATTAATTTTTTAATTAAAATAAATAAGCATAAATAGTACAAAATTCTTATTTAATGCTAAGGAAACATAAATTAAAGTTCACAGTAGATAAATTGATGAAATGTAATATAATTAAATAAAACTAATGTAAATGTCACAAGTTGGGAGATTTAGTGGCACATGATAATATAAAAAAATAAAAAAAGAATAATTTGAAGATATGAGTTAAATAATAACGAGAAGTTGTATTTCAAGATATTAAAGAGATCAAATGCAATATTCGTTGTCATCAAATAAAAAGCTTAATTGAAATTGATCATAAATTATGTAAATCCCTATAAAATGCAATATAAAGAAATTATAAATATGAATATATCATTTGAGAAAGCTCACTGAGATAAGACCAAATCACTTTGTTTTGTTCATATCAAACATTTATTTAATCTAATATGAACTACCAAAATAAATAATCATAAATAATAAGAAATTATCATTGTATGTCATGAAGTTTATATTACCATGACATGAGAATGATAGTTTTATTGTAATATAATAGAATTACTTAAAAAAATTTCAAAAATAAAAGATAAATTGAAATTCACATACTCGATTGTGAAATAAGGTATGAATAAGAATTTGTGACAAAACATACCCAATCTATAGAAAGTCAAATATATATATATATATGATTTTCAAATATATATAGGTCGGTAAGATAAGTTTAAGAATTGGGTTTCATCTAAATCAAATCTCATCAAGAAGTGTCTAATGATATTTGTTTTATCCCTATCATGCCACATTTAGAATTGAAAAAAATTACAGGACAAACTAATCATTAAAAAATATATAACATTAATGAAACACATAATGGAGGGAAAATAAGTTAATAAAAGTACTAAAATAATACAAATAATGTTAATTTAAATGACAAATAGTAGGAGAAGTAGAGTTTTGTTTTAATATAATGAAATAAAAACAAATAACTTTAAAAATTTTGATAAAGTTTATGAAACTATTTCATTCCAAGATAATACAGAGTTCTAAGGTAATGTCTTAGATCATCAAATCAGATACAAATGTTAATGTCTCATAAATATGTTGAAACCCTTTTAAGTAAAATACCTCAAAATATATAATCAACTATTTAATTAGGTATAGCAATTACTAAAAAAATAATAAAAAATAATAATAAATAATAATAAATTAATTTTATTATTAAGTAAATATTTATTAAGGTTAAAAAGAAAAAAAGTGTCACGATATAACAAAAAATCAAAGTAATTTAAAAGTTATATGAAGGGATGTGGGCTTACATAGCAATATAACCAAATAAAAGCAAAACATTTAAAGAAATGAGACAAATTGTACAAGAACATTAAGTTCCATGTTATGAAGAAATTTTGGCATAACTTTCTTGATTATAAAATTGGCTACAAATTAAAATATTTAACAAGACATACAAAAAACCTAGGAAAAAATGAATAAAAATGTAGGCAATTAGATTTAAATAGAAAGAGCTAGTTGAGACTATAAATAATTTTGTTTGTATGAATAAAATTTATATCAAAATTAGGAAAAAAAATGAAACAATTTAACCTAACAAAATCAACGCAATGTCAAGGTTATATAAAAGAACTATTAGAGTTTCAAAATAATATATCAAAATAAAAGAAAACAATTGTTGATGTAATATAAATTGTATGAGAAATTGATTCTCAAAAATACTAAAGAGATTGAGGGTAAAATCCTTGATCATCAAATCAGGTACTAATTAGAATGACTTATAAACTGAGCAAAAAACCCTTTAAAAAGTATTTGTAAATATAAAAGTGATATTTAATTTGGTAGATATCGTGAGCTGAGTCCAATGACATTCGTTTTAAGTCAATCAGACCTTACTTGAAATTTTTTACAAATTACTAAAGTAAAAATATATAAATAATAAAAAAATATATTATTTTAATACTAAGAAAATATATATTTAAGGTGTAATCAGATAAGTTGTAAAAAGGGTGTATAACAAAATGAAAGGAGCATAAATGTCACACAATTAGTTTTATAGCAGTATAAAGAAACCAATATGAAAGAACTAAAGATCTGATAAATTATGTGAGAAAGGTACATTATAAGATACAAAGGAGATCAATTGCAATATCATCAAACATCCAATTAGCAATGACTTAAAATGCTTGGTAATGTATGTCAAAACAATATCAAATAAAATATTTGAAAAATATTTTAAAATTAATATTTTATTCATTAAACCTCATTGAGATTTGTCCAATGATTTTAGTTTTGTATTAATTAGACCTCATTTAAAATTGCACTAATTAAAAAAATAAAAAACATAAATTATAAAAATTTATTATTTTAATATTTCAAAGCAAATAATAAGGTTGAAAAGAGATTCATGAAAAAAAAGATGCTAGAGCTAATGTTTTGAAAAAATAAGATAAATTATTTGGGAAAGCTCTTTTATAACATACCAAAGCGATTAGTTGTGGCATCAATGTTCTGAAATAACGAACAAGTTGAAATGCCTTATAAAGCTTTCCAAACACAAAAAAATAAAATGTTTAAAAATAATGAAATGATTATTTAGTTAATTGGAGCGCTATTTGATGAGTCAAGTCATCTTTTTCATATCTATAGAACAAAATTTGAAATTGTAAAAAATTACTAAAAAAATAATAATAAATTATTATTTTTAGTTTTAAAAATATATAACAATGCTTAAATGAGGTAAATTAAAGAAATGTATGATAACCAAATCACCATTTTGTGATTGTAACATTATAATGGAATTAGAGTTTTATAGCAATAAAAAAAATTTAAATCAAAATTTTCCTAATATTGGATAAATTGTACGACAGAACTGCAATCCAAGATACTAAAAGGTTCAAGTATGTTTCTTCGATCATCAGACATGGATTGAATCGAAATGCCTCATAAATCTTGCAAAAAAACCTAAATAACAAAAACTTTAGAAAACATAAAAATAAATATTTAACAAGATAAGGTCCTTTGAGATCAACCCAAGGATGTTACCTTCATGTTAATGGAAACTAGTTTTGATGTATTACTAATTATGTTAATAAATAAAAATTATTAATAATAAATTATAGTTTTAATATGATGAAACCATATATCAAAGATAAAATAACTTAAATAATGTAACATGACAAAAACAATGTAATGTATAGGTCACACAAAGAGGATTTATGTTAGATACTAATATAACCAAATCAAAGTAAAAGTTTTTAAACATTAGATAAATTGCATGATAAAGGTCCATTTATTGATCAAAAAATCAGGTTACAATTTAAAATTCTTGTAAAACATGCCAAAATTATAAAAAATAAAATATTTAGAAAGTTGAAAAGTAATATTAAATTAGATAAACCTCATCAAGGTAAGTTTTATGACACTTATTTTTTATCCATCGCACCTCATTTAGATAATTATAATAATAAATTTATTTTTCAATATTAAGTACATGTTTATTAACACTAAAAAGAGATAAACTCAAGCAATGTTATTAGAATTAGAATTTCGAGGAAAAATATGTGAAGAAATGAGATAAATATTACTCAAAACCAACATTCTAAAACACAAAGGAGATTAAGTGTAACATTTGTATTGGTCAAATTAGGATCAAATCAAAATATTTCATAAGCTCTACCAAAATCTTAGAAAATAAAATATTTAAAAACTTAAAACTAAATATCTAAATTGATAGAACTCATAGAAATGTCTCTAATAATATTTATCTGAACTAAACTAAACCATGTTATGGATTTTTATGAATTACAAAAAAAAATAATAAGCATAAACAATGATAAATTTTTATTTTTTGGGTAAGTAAATATATTTTAATGCCAAACCAAAATAAATTAAGGGAATAAAATATAACAAAGTTAATGTAATATAAAAGGACACTTGAGAAGAGATTCAAAGTTACTTTGTCATATACACAAATTGAAGAAAAAATTTTGAATAAATGCAATAAATTGCTTGGGAAAGTTGTATTCTAAGATTCTAAGAAATTAATTGTAGCATACTTGAACATCATATTATGTGCTAATCAAAATGCCCTTAAAATTATGTAGGAATGCTAGAAAATGAAATTTGTTAAAAATATTGAACTAAATATTTAATTGGATAGAACTTATCGTGATGAACACAATGATGCTTGTTTCATATTGGTGAGACTTCTTTTCAATTATGTGATTTATCAAATGAAATTAGCATAAATAATAACAAATTATTATTTCAATTTTAAGTTAAAGCTAAAATGAATTAAATTAAAGTAATATAATCTAACTAAATCGAAGCAATGTAACGGTTACAACTAATGAAAAATAGAGCTTTAAAGTCATATAAACAAATGAAAGAGAGAGTTTAAGAAAATAGAAAACTAAGTAGATTGTGTGTAAAATCCTTTATTGCTAAACAAGAATGAATCAATTTGATTCTTAGAGCATGCCAATGTAATAGAAAATAAAAATTAAAAAAAACAAATAAATATTTTATTAAATAGAGATTATCAAATAAAGTTTAATAGATTTTTTTCATTTTTTTTGAACTTTTTTAGAATTTAAAAAAATTATAAATTTAAATAAACATAAATAATCATACCTAACTATTTTAACATACAATAAAAACATTGAAAGCTGAATTGAGTTTAAATGAAATAATTTAATATAATAAACTAAAGATGATGAAATTGACACATGAGAGGTGATTTAGAGTTATAATGTAACATTATAATGTATAAGAAAATAATTTTAAAAAATTAGATAATTTTGTGTGAATGTTCCATTTGAGGATACTAAGCTCAGGTGAAACATCCTTAATTGTCAAATATGTTATGAATCAAAATGACTCATAAACCATGCAAAAATATGAGAAGATAAATAAATCTAGAAATATAAAATTAAATATTTATTTTGATAAAGCTCATCGAGTTTAGTCCAATAAGTTTGTTTCTTCCTAATTGAAGACATTTCAAACTATAGCCAACTACAAAAGAAAATAAAGAGAAATAAAAATAAATTTTTATGTTAATATTAAGTAAATGTATATTAATATTAAAGTTATATTAGTTTAATCACTATAAAATAGCTTAGTTAATGTTATGTAATGGTCATGCAACAATATATTTTTTGTTGAATAAAAATAAAACCAAATCAATTTGAAGTGTTTAAGGAAATAAGATAAAGTTTATAAGAATGTGAAACTCTGAGATGCTAAGCATGTTGAGTGAAATGTTGTCGAATGTCAAATAATTGATGAATCAAAATGTCTTACAAAGCATGTAAAAAATCTAGAAAATAAAATATTTTAAAAATATATAAATGAATATTATTTATACTATAGCACGTCAAGATAAGTGTAATGACATTTATTTCATCTAGATTG
This sequence comes from Vanilla planifolia, assembly GCA_023846275.1. Lineage (NCBI taxonomy): Eukaryota > Viridiplantae > Streptophyta > Magnoliopsida > Asparagales > Orchidaceae > Vanilla > Vanilla planifolia. The sequence continues at coordinate 246,651 of JAIUJO010000247.1, read as the reverse complement.
GATCTCCTTTGAAATTCCATGAATAACAAAACTTAATAAGAATAAATGATAACAAATTATTATCTTGATACTAAGGATATTTATATTAAAGAGAAAATGATATAAACTATGGTAATGTAATATAGTGAAATCAAAGAGACGCAAAGTTTGCATGAGAAAAGAATTTGAGTTCATTATTAAAACTTCCACACAAAAAAAATTAGATATTGAGATAAATTGTGTTAGAAATTTGTGTTCTAAGGCATAAAGGAGATTCACAAAAAGATCTTTGAATGCTAAAACAAGTATGAATCATAATGCTTGTAAAGCATGCAAAAATCATTAAAAAATAAAATACCTAAAACTATAAGAATGAATATGTAATTAGATATAGGTCTTTTAGGTTACTTTAACAGTATTTTATTTGTTTGATTCAACCTTAATAGGAATTTTTGTGAATTCTAAAAGTAAATGAGAACAAAAAAATAAATTATTATTTTTAATATCTAATAATATATTTTAAAGTAGAAATATGATTTGTTTTGAAAATTTAAAATAATGAGCATTTCATAAAATTACAACAAAATTTAATAAAAAAATTGAACAATTGAGAGAAATTGAAGTGAAAAGTTGAATTCCAAGATATTAGAGAGATCATGCATAATATCTTCAAATATCAAATTAGGTGTGAATCAAAATGTCCCATAAATTATGCCAAAACCCAAGACAATAAAATATTTAAAAAAATAAATAAATGAATATTTAATTAGAAAGAGCTCATTGTGAAAAGTATAAAAAATTATTTTTTCTTGATTGGACATCCTTTAGAGTTACTATTACCTACCAAAGTAAAAACAATAAATTAATATTTTAATATAAAGCAAATATATTTTTATATATATATATATATCAATGCAAAAATAAGTTACTAAAATTTTGTAATAAAACTAAATCCAAATGATACATAGGTCACACATGAGGTAATTAGAGATTTAAAGTGAAATAACTAAATAAAAAAATCATTTCTACAAATAAGATAATTTACAAAGGGAAATTCCATTGAAAAAAATTAGAAGATCAAGTTTAACATCCTTGATCTTTAAATAAAGTTCAAAATAAAATTTCAAATAATGTAAGCAAAAACAAAAGAATATAAATTTTTTTAAGTATAAAAGTAAAATTTAATTAAATAGAACCAGTCAAGGCCACTCTAACGACTTTTGTTTAGTCTCAATTGGATCAAATTTGCAATTATTGCGAAAAAACTAACAAAATATATTTTAAGAAAATAAATTTTATATTTTATTATTATGTAAACATATATAAGGCTAAAATAAGTCTAATAAAGGAAATATAATACAACTGAATACAAATGTTGTAATGATCACAAAATAAGAGAAACAACATTTAATAAAAATACAGCTAAATAAAAGCACAAGCATTGAAAAAATCAGTTAAATTATATGAAAAAATTATATTTCAAGAATTTAGAATAACCAAGTTTAACATCCTTAATTATCAAATATGGTACAAATCTAAATATCTCATAAAATGTGCCAACTCTTTTGAAAATAAAACACTTCAAAATATATAAATCATATTTATTAAATAAAACTTGATGAGATGTTTCCAATGAACTTTGTTTCACCATGATTTAGAACGATGTAGACATACATATAAATATAACAAAATATAAGCAAAAATTTTAAAAATTAGATCAATTATATATGAAAGTAGCAGTGCAATATTAAAGAGATTTAATGTAACATTCTTAATCATTAAATTAAGCACAAATCAAAATATCTTCTAAAATATGCTGAAATGGAAGAAAAAAATATTTAAAGCAATCAAAGTGAATATTTTTTTTGATAGAGCATGTGGGGCAATTCCACTAATCTTTGTTCTCTCTCTATTAGACATCATTTAGAATTATTTCAAGTTATCAAAATAATTAAGCATAAAAAATAATATAAGAAATTCAAATTAATGAAATTTTTATTAACGTAAAAATAAAATAAAGTGAAGTAAAGCAATATAATAAATTTTAAAGAATGTAAAGGTAATGAGTGAGTAGAATTAGATTTTAATAGATAAATAAACAAATCAAAGTGAACATTGCCAAAAAAATGAGATAAATTGCATAAGAATGTTGAATTTCAATATACTAAAGAGGTTCAATGTAAGTTTCCTTACCATCATATTAGATACAAATTCGAATATCTAAGAAAGTTTACAAAAATCATAGAAATTAAAACACTTCAAAATTTGAATAAATGAGTCCAATGACATTTGTTTTGTTTGTATTATGGGAAATTTGGAATTTTGTGATTAACAAAAGTAATAAGCATAAATAATAGTAAATTCTTATTTTCATAATAAGTTAATATATATTAAAGCTAAAATGAAATAAATTAAGGAAATGTAATAGAGCCAAATTTACGCCATAAAAAGATAAAAATAATGGAGATTTATAGTTACATTATAATATAATTAAAATCATATCAAACATTTTGAATAAATGAGATGAATTGCGTGGGAATGTTGCTTTCATAGACACCATGGAGATTAAGAGTAACATCTTCGATTATTATATTAGGCATGGTTCAAAATGTCTGCTAATGTGTGCAATAACCATTAAAAATAAAAGAATTAATACTTAATTGTATAGAGCTTGTCAAGTTGAGTTCATTAATTTTTGTGACATCTTAAATAAATCTTATTTTGAATTACAAAAATTCTCCCAATTAAGTTAGCATTAAAAAAATTATTGTTTCAGTATTAAATTAATTTATATTAAAAAAATAAGATATATTAAGGCAATGTAATATAACGAGATCAAAGAAATATAAAGTTTATAACAACACATAAAGAGAGCTTTAATGTGATACGACAAAAGAAAATAACAATATTTGAAGAAATAAGAAAAACTACATAAGAAAGTTGCACTCAAAGTTACTAAATAGATTGATGGTAACATCAACAATTGTCAAACTAGGTGTAAATCAAAGTCTCATAAAGGATGTCAACACCCCACAAAATAAAATATTTACAACATATTAAAAAATATTTAATTGGATAGACTTTGTTAAGACAGTTTGATGATTTTTGTTTTCTCTTGATCCGATCCTTTTTGGAATTATTACAAATTACAAATTTAAATAAACATAAATAATATCAATTTACCATTTAGTATTTAATAAATATATTTGAATGCTAAATTGAGATAAATTAAAGTAATGTAATATAAAAAAATTAAAGTGATATAATATCACTCCAAATTAGATTTAGAGTTTCAAAGAAATGTGACAAAAGCAAAGTGCCTCATTAGAAGAAATGACATTAATTATATAAGAGAGTTGCACTCCAACATACTAAGAGACAAGGCATTGCATTCTCAATAGTCAAATCAGTTACAACTTGAAATGTACCATAATGCATGAAGTAACACAAGAAAATAAAGTTAAAAAAAAATAAAATAAATATTTAATCAGATAGAGCAAATTTAGATTTGTCTAATATAGTAGTTTCATCTCAATCAAATATCATTTCGAATTACTATGAATTATCAAAGTAAATAGGCAAAAATAATAACAATTTAGTATTTTAATACTAAGAAAATAAATGTTAAACCATAAATAAGATAAATTGAAGCAAAATAATATCATAAAATCATAGAATTGTAAAGGTAACATGAGAGGAGAATTAGAGTTTCATAATAATATAAAAAATTAATGCAAAATTTTTAAAAAATGAGATAAATTATAAAAACAAGTTGCATTCCAGGATACTAAGGATATTAATGGAAAAATCCTCGATCATAAACTAAGATACAAATTAGAATATTTTATAAAATATGTAAAAACTATTCAAAATAAAACACTTATAATTATAAATGTAAATTGTTTATTTTATATGTCCTTGAAAAGAGTTCGTTGATCATTGTTTTTCTTATTGGACATCAATTAAAATTACTATGAATTACCAAAGAAAATAAATATAAATAAAAATTAATAATTATATCACTATCAAAAATTATATATCAATCCTTAAATAAGACAACGTAAGAAAATATGATATAAACAAATCAATGCAATGTAGTGGTGACACTATCAAAATTAAAGTTCGAAAGAAATATATCCAAAAATAATATTATGAAATTTTTAAAAAATGTGATTGAATTTATGAGGAATTTTAATTCTATAATACTAAGAAGATTGTGTGTAAACTCTTTCATTATTAAATTATTGATTTAGTAAATGTCCTATAAAAAATTTCAAAAAATTTTAAAAAATATTTAAATAATATTAAAATATAATTCATTCTGCCATGTTCATTAAAAGGAGCCCAATGACATTTGTTTTGTACTAATTGTTACTCACACGGGAAGAGATTTTTGTCGGCATAGTTGTCAAAACAAATCAAAAGTGCAATGAAATAAGATAATTTAAAAGCAATAATTGCATTCCAATATATTATTGATGCTAGGTGTAACATCTTTGATATCAAATCAATGAGTAATCAAAAGGACTCATAAACTGTTTCAAAGCCTTGCAAAATAGAACATCTAAAAATATGAAATGAATATTTAATTTGATAGAACTCACTGAGATAACTCTAACTATCTTTTCTTTATCTTGACTTGATCTTGGTTGGAAATACTTTGAATTATCATAGTAAGTAATCGTCAACGATAATAAATTATTATTTTAGTATCATGTAATATAATTTATCACAAATATAAGACAATGAAGTGATGTAAAATAAACAAATACAAAAATACGAAGTTACATAGAAGGAGAATGAGAGTTTCATAGTAATATAATCAAACATAAGAAAATTAGAAAAAAATGAGATAAACACTACAAAAAAGATCCATTCTATGACATGATGGAGAACGAGTATAACATCATGGATCATTAAATATATTGAGGTAGAATGCCTCATAAGGCATGTCAAAACCCTACAAATTTAAAATAACAAAATAATACATAAAAATGAATAGTTAATAGAAAATAGCTCAATAAGACAAGTTCGATGGTGATTGTCATTCTGATTAGACCATGTCTATCATTGCTGTGATTTACCAAAGAAAATAAGCATAAACAGTAAAAAAACATTTAGTGAAATGTCATGCAAATAATTTTTAAAGCTTAAATGACATATACAAAAGAAATGTATTACAAACAAAATTAATATGATATAAATGTCACATGAGAGGACAATTAGAGTTTCATAATAATCTTACCAAATCAAAAAACATTTTGAAGAAATGAGATAATTTTTTTTTCAATGTTGAATTCAAAGATGTTAATGAGATTAAGTGCAGCATCTTCGTTTATCTAATTACTTAAGAAATGAAATGTCACACAAAACATACCAAAACTCTAAAAAATAAATTATATAAAAATATAAAAGTCTAAAAATAAATATTTAATTAAATAGAGCTTATCAAAGCATGTGTGAAGATTTTTTAGTGTTAAATAGGCCTCATTTGGAATTACTATGAATTAACCAATTAAACAAGCATAAATAATAATATACCATAATTAATATTAAGCATAAGATAAAGTTGAAATGAGATTAAATGAAATAATATAATATTACCAAATAACAATATTGTAATGGTCACATGATATGAGAATTATGTTTACTTTGTAATATAAGCAAATAAAAGAAAAAATTTTAACAGATAAATCTTTTTAAAGAAGTTGTATTTGAGGATACTAAGAAAATCAAATGTAATAATCTTGATTATCATGTTAAGTATAAATTCAAAAGCCCCATAAAGCATGTAAAAACCCACTAAATTAAAATATATCAAAAAACATAAAATAATTTTGAATTTCATAGATCTCATCGAGACAAGTCCAACAACATTAGTCTTATCTTCATCAGAAGCCGTTTGTAATTACTACAACTAAAGGAACTAAATAAATGTAAATAAAATAATTTCCTGATTTAATATTAAGTAAATATTTATTAAAAGTAAATGAAAATAATTGAAACAATATAATACAACCAAAATGATTATGTTACAAAGGTCACACAAGGAGGAATTATGATTTATATAGTAATTTTATCAAATCTAATGGAAGTTTTTAAAAAAATAAGATAAATTATGCAACAATATTTCATTCCAATATACTAAAGAGATTGGGTGTAACATCAATGATCATTAGAGTTACGTAGCAATATAAATGTCTGGTGAAGCATATCAAACCAATGCAAAATAAAATATTTAAAAAATATAGAAATTAATACTTAATTAGATAGATATTATTGAAAAATGTCAAAGCAACTTTTTTCCATACCATCAAATCTTGTTTGAAATTATCGTGAATTGTCAAATTAAAGAAGATAAAATAATTTAAAATTTATTATGTCAAATATATAGCATAAATATGTTACAGCTAAATTGAGATAAATTGAGGAAATTTAAATGTAGTAAAAATGATGTGATTGTTAGAATAGAGGAGAATTAGATTTTTAAAGTAATATAACCAAATCAAAAAGGAAAACTCGCATATTAAGATAAATTGTTAGAGCAGGATGCATCTAAGGTATTAAGGAGATTGATTGCAACCTCCTCAATTCTAAATTAGGTAGCAGTCAAAATAGGCCATCAAATATACAAAAATCTTAGAAAATATTAAGCTAGATATATTACCATTGAAATGAGACAAACAAAAGAAATTTAATATACATAGATCAAGAGATGTAAAGGTCACATGATAAGAGTTTGAATGCATCCTAACAAAATAAAAAATGTTAAATTAAACAATTTAAAAATATAAGATAAACTATATATGAAAGTTTCATTCTTGGACAATAGGGAGATCAAGTGCTATAGTCTCGATTGCTGGCTAAGGTACTAATTAGAATGCTTGGTGAAGCATTCCAAAAACCAAGAAATGAAGGTATTTAAAAAGTTAAGTAAATTTTAATTAGATAGAGCTCATCGATGCAAGTCCAATCACAATTTTTTCTTCTCGATCTTAGCTCTTCTAAAATTATAAAAAATTACAAAAGCAATAAAAACTTACAATAAAAATTTTTAATATTAAGCTAACATATATTTTAACTAAAGTGAGACAAACTTCGAGCATATCAAAGCGATGTAAAGGAAACATGAGAAGAGAATTTGAGATCCATAACAATGTAAGAAAATAAAAATAAAAATAATTTGAAGAAACAAGACAACTTGTATCAGAAAGGTGCATTGAAACATTTTACGGAGATTTATTGTAACATGTTTGATCAACAAATAGAGTAAAAATTAAAATATCCCTTAAAGTAAGCCAAAACACTAGAAAATTGTGTATTTAAAAATATAAGAATAAATATTTTATTGAATAGAGCTCGATAACACAAGCCATATGACATTTATTTAGTCTCATTAAGACCAAGCTTGGAAATACTTCAAATTACCAAATTAAGTATGATAAACAATAATAAATTATTATTTTAATGTTTTGAACACATAAAATAAATCTTAAATAATTTAAATTTTTGTAGCATAATATAGACAAATAAAAAGGTTGTAATGGTCATATGACAAGAGAATTGAAGTTTCGAAATAATTCTTCTACATAAAAGCAAAATATTTGAACAAATAAGATCAATTGTATAGAAATGTTGCATTTTAAGAAAATAAGGAGATCTATTATAACGACAGTTATCATCAAACTAGGTATGAACTAAAATCTCACAAAAAACATATTAAAAACCTTCATAGTAAAATATTTCAAAATATGAAAATAAATATTTTTTTGGATAAAGCTAACCCACATGAGCACAATTACAATTTTTAGTCTCTATCAAACTTCATCTAGAAATACTAAGACTAACCAAAAAAAATAACATAAATTGAAATAGAAACTTATTTTAATTTTAACTAAATTTATATTAAAATTGAAATGAAAGAAATTAAAAAAATGTTTAAAAACAAAAATATAGTGATGTAAATGACACACACAAAGGAATTTAGACTTAGATAGCAACAAAAAAAATTAAAAATGAATCTTTAAAAAAAAAAAGAAAAGTTGTATAGAATGTTGCTTTCTATGATACAAAGGAGATATACAATGTCATCCACAGTGCTCAAATCAACTAGAAATTAAAATGTCTCATTGTGAATACAAAAATAGAAACTATAGTACTCAAATATATAAAAAAAAATATTTAATTAGAAAGAGCTCATTGAGATCGGTATTAAGACATTCGTTTCATCTTGATTAAATCCCATTTCAAATTTTTTAGGATTGCCAAAATAAAAAAAGAAAAAATAATTATAATCTATTCTAAAATATGAAAAGAAAATATATGTTAAATATAAAAATTATTCAATATCATACCCTGAATCATGAAATTAGTTACAAATGAATATGTCTCCTAAAATGTGAAAAAAAAAAGAAAGTAAATTATTTAAAAATATAAAAATTGATATGTAATTAGATAGATCTTATCGAAATGAGTCCAATGATGGATATTTCATCTCAATCAGAACACATTTAAAAACAATATGATTATAAAACTAAATAAGCATAAGTAATACAAAATTAATTTTTCAATTTTAAAAAGATATATATATATATATATATATATATATATATATATATATATATATATATATATATATATATATATATATATATATATATATATATATATATTAATGATTAAAATTACATGAATGGGTCGCACAATAGTAAATTTAGAATTGCAAAGCATTATAACTCTATAAAATTTAAAAAATTGAAATAAATGAGATACATTATAAGAAAAGTTCCATTCCAGGATATGAAGGTGATCAACTATAACATCATCAATTGTTAGATATAGTAAAAATTAAAATGTCATGTAGTGCATAACAAAACTCTAGAAAATGAAATATTTGAAAATATAAAAAATAAATATTTAATTGAATAAAGCTCATGGAGAGGAGTCTAGTGACATTTATTTTGTCTTAATGAAATCTTATTCGAAATTATTTTCTTTAAAAAAAGTTAACAAAGCATAAATAATAGAATATGATTACTTTAATATTAAATACATATTAGTTAAAGCTAAAATGTGATAAATTGAAGCTATATGATCTAACTTATCAACGCAATGTCAAGGTTACAAGTGACGAGAAATAGACCTTCATAATAATGTAGCAAATTGAAAGCAAAAACATTGAGGAGATAAGAGAAATCATGTAACAAAGTTGTATTTTAACGTACTAAGAAGAATTACTGTAACACCCTAGATCATCAAATTAGTTACAAATTCATGTCTCGTAAAGCATGAAAGCATTAAAAATGTTTTTTTTGTAATGAGTTGATGATGTTTGTTTTGTATCAACCTAACCTCACCTAAAATACTACAAATATAAATTTAAGTAATAATATATGACATCTTTAAAGTTTAGAAAACATATTCTAAAGTTGAAATAGGATTAATTGAAATAATATAATATAAGTAAATAAAAGTAATTCAAATGTCATGCAAGAAGAGTTTTAGGGTTGCAAATTAGCATTACCAAATAAAAGTGAATGATTTAAAGAAATAAGAAGTATTTTATAAGATAGTCACATTCCATGGTGATAAGAATGTTAAGTACAACATTCTCGATGGTGGAATTAGTTATGAATAAAAATGACTAGTTAAGCATTACAAAATAGTGGAAAATAAAATATCTAAAAAATATAGAAATAAAAATTTATTTGGATTGCACTCAATGAGATGAATTTAATGACAATTATTTAGTTTTGATTAGACCACATTTGCAATTTTTGTGAAGCAAAAAAGTAAACAAGCATAAATAATAATGATTTATTATATTCATATTAAGTAAACATCTACTAAAGTTGAAATAAGATAAATTTATTTGATATTAATTAACCAAACGAATTCAATGTAAAGGTCACACGAGAGCAGATTTAGAGTTAAATAATAATAAAACAAAATCAAAATGAAATATTTTGTGAAACCAATTAAATTTCATAGGTAAGCTATATTCCAACGTACTTAAAAGATCACATATCGTATCCTTGATAGTCAAATCTAAATGTGAATCAATAGGTCATATAAAAGTTGCAAAACATTTAGTAAAGAAAATATTAAAAAATTAAATATATTAATAATAATATTTTATTGAATAGAGCTTACTAAGAAAACTCCAGAACATTTCTTTTATAATTGGACATCATTTGGTACTATTATGAATTAAGAAATTAAATAAATATAAATAATAACAAATAATTATTTTAAGACCCATTAAATATATATATTGAAGTTGAAATAAGTTAAATTAAAGTAATGTAACATAGCCAAATTAAAATAATTAAAATATAACATGACACTAGAAATATAGTTTCATAGCAACATAACAAAAATAAAGCAAAAAATTAACAAATGAAATAAATTGTGCTGGGAAGGTGCATTCTAAGATACTAAAAAGTTCAATAGTAACATCCTTATTCTTCAAATTAGTTATGAATTTAAATATCTCATAAACCATGTGAAATCATAGAAAATAAAATATCCAAAAAAATAAATATGAATGTTTAATTAGATAGAGCTCGTTGAGACAAGTCTATCAATATTTGTTTTGCTCAAGCAAACCTTAATTGGAATTGTGACTATTTGTAAATTAAATAAGCATAAATAATAGTAGAATATTTTTTTAATATCAAGTAATTTATTTTAATAATTGAAAGATATAAACTAAAGTATTATAATATAAATACAAGAAAGGATTGTAACACGTAAATAGGATCAAAATTAAAGTTTCTTAGTAATATAAAAACAAAACAAAAAACACTTGAAAAAATGAGATAAATTTTACAACAAAGTTGCATTGCAATATGCTAAGATGATTAAGTATAACATCCTCGATCATCAAATAAGGTATGAATCAAAATGACTTGTACAAGAAATCAATGTATTTAAATATAAAAACTAAATGTTTAATTGGATAGAACTTGTTAAGCTAAGCCCAATGTTTGTTTCATCTCTATCAGTCATCATTTTTTAATTTCTAATAATTACCAATGTAAAGGTCACATAAGAGTAGATTTTTCATAACATAACAATATTACTAAACTTAAAAAATTAAAAAATGAGATATATTTTAAAAGAGAGTTGCACTCCAAGATGTTAAGGAAATCGCTATAATGTTCATGATCATCACATCATGTATGAATTAAACTTACTAGTAAAATGTGCCCAAACCTTAGAAAATACAACATATAAAACTATAAATAATAATGTTCATTTGGATGTATCTTATCAAGAGAAGACAGACAATATTTATTTCATATTGATTAAACCTCATTTGTAATTACTATGAATTGCCATAAAAATAACCATAAAAAATAAAAAATAAATATTATAATATTGAACATATATATATATATATATATTAAAATTTGAATGAGGTGAATTGAAGAAATTTAATATAACCAAATAAGAAGACAGTAATTTTTGCATTCACATAACAATATAACCAAATTAAAGTAAAAGTTTTGATAAAACTTGATAACTTAAATCAACAAGTTTCCCTGAATGATACTACAATTGATTGTAACATCATCGATTATCAAAAAAGTTTTGAATAAAAATAACTTACAAAACATCCTAAAACTTGAAAAATATAATTTTTAAAAATTTAAAAATAAATATGTAATTAGGATGAAATCATCTAAATGAGTCTATTGCGCTTGTTTTGTCTTCATAAGATCTCAATGAGAATTACTATAAATTAGTAAAATTAAAAAATAAATAAGAATAAAATAATATTTTAATATTATGCAAAAGTAAAAAGAGAAAAGAGTTTTAGTCATATAGTAATAGAAGAAAATCAAACTAAAATATTTGAAAAAATGAGGCAAATTGTATGAGAAAGTATCATTCCAAAGTACCATTAAGACTGAGAGTAACATCCTAAAAAAATTTAGGTATGAATCAAAATGTCTCATAAAGCCTTAAAAAATATTAGAAAATAAATATTTAAAAATATAAAAATAAATATTTGTTTTGATATATCTCAATCAAATGAGTCTAATAATGTTTATTCAATCTATATAAGGTAGCATTTAGAATTACTATAAATTACTAAAGCAATTAAGAATAAACAATAATAAATTCTTCTATTAATATTAAGAAAATAAATATTACATCTAAAACAAGATAAATTTGAGAAAAGTAAAATAAACAAATGAAAGTGATGTAAATGTCACACTATAAGAGTTTTATAGTTAAATCATAATTTAACAAAATCAATGATAAATAGTTTAAAAAATAAGTTAAATTATATTACTGAGTTATATTCCTTAATAGTAAATTGGTTGAGTGTAACATCATTGATAATCAAAAAAAAAAATCTCATAAAGTAAGACAAAATCTAAGAAAATAAATATTCCAAATTTTAAAAAATATTCAATTAAATAATACATGTTAAGACAACATAAATGACATGTGTTTCTTCTCTATTGGACCATATTTGGAATTACCAATATAAATAAGTATAAATAATAACAAATTATTTATTTAATGCTAAGTAAATATTTATTAAAGCTAAAATGAGATAATTTATTGCAATATAATAATTTCAAATGAAAAAAATGCAAAGGTCAAACGGGAAAAATTAGAGCCTCATAACAATATAAACTAATCAAAGTAAAAATTAAAAGAAATTAAATAAATTGTATTCAAAAAGAGCATTCTAAGATACTAAAGTGATCGAGGGTGACCTCTTTGATCATTAAATCAGCTATGAATCAAAATGTGTAGTAAAGCAAGTTAGAATCATCGAAACAAATATCTAAAAAAGTAAATGTGAATTTTTAATTACATAGAGCTAACTGATATAAATCTTATTGAAAAAAGAAACATTTAATTAGATATAGCTTATCTAGATAAGTTTGATGATATTTATTTTATCTTGATTCATCCTCATGTGTAATTACTATAAATTTCAAAAAAATAATTCTTAAATAATAAATAGTTATTGTTTTAATAATTAGTAAATAAGTATTCAATTTAAAACGAGGTAAACTATGGTAATATAATATAACTAAATCAATATGTTACAATTATCACGTAAGAGAAACTTTTTAGTACCATACTAGTAGAGCCAAATAAAACAAAACATTTGAAGAAACAAGATAAATTATAAGAGAATATTATATTCCAAGATATTTAGAAGATCAAGTGTAACATCCACCATCAATAAATTAAGTACATGATGAAATGACCCATAACATGTGCTGAAACCATAAACAATATAATATCTAAATCTATAAATTTTAATATTCAATTGAATAAATAATATTCACGTGAGTCAAATGACATTTATTTTATTTTATTCAAAGCTCGTTTTGAATTACAAAGAACTTCTAATATAAATTTGTAAAAGTAATAATAAATTATTATTATAACATCACATAAATATATACTAAACTTTAGATGAAATAATTTGAGGAACGTAATAGAAAAAAATAACGTTACATAAACGAATGGAATAATTTGAAAAAGTTAGATAAATTGAACACAAAAATTTGCTTTCCAAGTTATTAAGGTAATCAATTGGAAGAACATTGATTATAAAATTAGGTATGAACAATATTTCTTTTATCTCCATTAGAACACCTTTGAAAATACTACAAATTACTAAATTAAATAAACATAAAGAAGAATAAATTATTAATTCAATATTATTTAAATATATATTAAATTTAAATGAGATAATTTTAAAAAATATAATATAACAAACTAAAAATGATTCAAAGGTGACATTAAAGGAGAATTAGAGTTTCACAATAATGTGAATAAATAAAAGAAAAATGTTTGAAAGAAGAAGATAAATTTTACATCAAAGATGCATTAAAATTTAATAAAAAGATAAATTATACATTGTTAATCATGAAATTAAGTTTACAATTACTAGAAATTACCAAAGTAAATAAATATAAATAATAAAAAATTATTATTTGAAATTTAAGTAATCATGTATTGATGTCATTAATATACAAATAGAATTATTATAATATAACAAAATGAAAGAACTATAAAGCTCACAAAAGATAAGAATCAGTGTTTTATGGAAATATAAGAAATCAATGAGAAAAATTTGAAAACATTACATAAATTATATGTAAAAGTTTTATTCTATGATACAGAACACTTATAGTATAACAACTTTAATCATCTAATTAAGTAAAAAATAAAATCTCTCTTAAAGTATTCAAAAGTACTAGAAAATTAAAAATTTAGAAAAATAAAAGTTTTGAAAATTTAGTTAGACAAAGCATGTATGGAAGTGTCTAATAAACTTTGCTTCAACATCATCATTCCATTTTTTTTATTATTGTGAATTTAAAAACAATAAATAATAACATATTATAATTTAATATGAAGAAGATATGTACTAAGTTTGAAATGAGATTAATTATGTAACAGAAAAGAACTAAATCAAGGTAATGTAAACATTATAGAAGAGAAGATTTAGAGTTTCATAGAATTTCATATAATCAAAGAGAATAATTTTAAAAAAATTAGATAAATTATAAAAGAAAGCTTAATTCCAAGGTATTAAGGAGATTGAGTGTAACATCCATGACCATCAAATCAAGCATAAAATGAAATGCATATTAAAGCATGTAAACCATATAGAAAATAAAATATTTAAGAATATAAAATGACTATTTAGTTTGATAATGCTCCCTAGACCTATTTAATGACTTATTTTCATCATGATCACACATCGTCTAGAACTACTTTGAATTATAAAACTAAATAAACATAAATAATAACATTTTATTAATTTAATATTTAGTATATATATTAAATCTAAAATAAGACAAATTGATGATATATAATTCAACTAAATGAAAGCGGCAAACTGGTGGCATGAGATGAGATTTTAAAGAACATAGTAATATAATAGAATTAAAGTTAAAGATTTTTAAAAAAGTTAAATTGTATTGATAAGTTATATTCCTTAACAACAGTAAACATGTCAAATGTGACATCATTGATAATCAAATTAAGTGCAAAAAAATCTCTTAAAGTATGCAAAAATCTTAGAAAATAGAATGTTAAAAAATATAAAAAATAATATTTAATTAAATAATTCTTTTTGAGACAAGTACATTGACATATGTCTCTTCTCTATTGAAACTTATTAAGTATACTACTATAAATAAAAAGTAACCAATGATTTTTAATGCTAATTGAATATTTAAGCTAAAATGAGATAAATTAATGTAGTATAAGAATTCTAAATGAAAATAATGTAAAGGTCAAATGAGAGGAAAATTAGAGTTTCAAAATAATATCACCACATAAAAGCACAAAATTAAAGAAATGAGATAAATTACATTTGAAAATAACAATTTAAGATACCGAATAGATCAATGGTGCTTCCTTGACCATTTAATTGGCTATGAATAAAAATTTCTAGTAAAGCATGTTAAAACCCTAGAAAAAATATCTTAAAAATAAAAAAGAATATTTAATTAGATAAAGTATAATGAATAGTCCAATAAAGAGAAAAAGAATATTTAATTAGAAAACTTAATCTTGAATAATAAATAGTTGTTCTTTTAATAGTAAGAAAATAAATATTAAATATAGAAAGAGATAAACTATGGTAATATAATATCGCTAAATAAAAACATTATAATTGTCAAATAAGAGTTGCTTGTCAATACCATGCTAATATAGAAAAATAAAAGCAAACATTTGAAGAAATGACATAAATTGTAAGAGAATTTTGTATTCCAAGATAATTAGAAGATCGATGGTAACATCCTCGATCGATAATTCAGATACATAATGAAATGTATCATAACACATACTAAAACCATAGACAATATAATATCTAAAATTATAAATTTGAATATTCCATTTAATAAATAACATTGAGGTCAGTCAAATTACTTTTATTTCATTTTAATAAATGCACATTTTGAATTACTATGAACTTTCAATATAAATTGGTATAAATAACAATAAATTATTATTACAACATTGCACAAATATATATTAAACTCGAAATGAAACAATTTGGTGGGTGTAATTAACCAAAACAATGTTACATAAAAGGTTAGGTGTATTGAGATTTAGATTTGCATAATAATGTAACCAAATCAATGGGAATAAGTTGAAAAAATTTCATAAATGGAATAGAAAAAATTCTTTCCAAGGTATTAACGTGATCGATTGGAAAAAGGTTGACTATCAAATTAGGTATGAACAACTTTTGTTTAATCTTCATTAGACTACTTTTGAAAATACTACAAATTACAAAATTAAATAAACATAAACAAGAATAAATTATAAATTTAATATTAAGTAAATATATGTTTAATTTAAAAAAGATAAATTTAAAAATAATAATATAATAAGCTAAAAAATACTCGTAAGGCTCACATTAAAAGAGAATTAAAGTTTCATAATAATGTGAATAAATAAAAGAAAAATCTTTGAAAAAATGAGATAAATTATACATAAAAGTTGTGCTAAAAGATAATAAGGAGATATAGTGTAACATCGTTGATCATGAAATACAGTACTAATTCAAACTGCTCATACAACATACAAAAACCCTAGAAAATAAAATATTTAAAAGTAAAAAAAAAATTAACTAGATAAATCTCATAGTGGTGAGTCCAAAGACACTTATTGTGTGTAAATAAGGCTCATATAATTACTAGAAATTATAATTGAATATAAATGTAAAAAATAATTTATTATTGTAAAATTAAGTAAGTGTTCATTAATAATGCAAATAAATAAATTGAATTACTATTATATAACATAATAAAAGACTTGTAAAGCTCACAAATGATAAGAATGAATATTTCATAGTAAAATAACCTAATTAATGGGAAACATTCAAAAACATTAAATAAATAATATGGGAAAGTTATATTCCATGAAACTAAGAACTTTTAGTGTAACAACCTCGATCATCAATCTAGGTATGAAATAAAACGTCTCGTATGGTTTTTAAAAATAATAGAAAGTTAAATATTTAAAATAATAAAAATAAAAAATTTAATTAAATAAATCTTATAGGGAATTGTTAAATGACTTTTGTTTCAACTCGATGATGCCACTTTGTAGGATTATTGTCAAATTCAGAAAAAGAAATAATAACATATTTTAATTTAATATGAAGAAGATATATATTATTTACGAAATAAATTAAATATAGAAATAAAATAGAACCAAATCAAAGTGATGTAAAGACCATAGGAGAGATGGTTTAGACATATTCAGAAGTATAAAATAACTAAAGAAAATAATTTAAAAAAATGAGATAAATTATAAAGAAAGCTTAATTCTAATTTACTGGGGACATTGAGTGTAACATTCTCGATCATAAAATTAAGTATGAAACAAAATGCTTTGCAAAGAAAGTAAAATGATAGAAAAAAATTTTAAAAATATAAAAATGACTACTTAGTTGGAGAAACCTCCTTCATATGAGTTTAATGACTTATTTCCATCATGATAACACCTAATCTAGAACTACTTTTTAATATAAAACAAAATAAACACAAATAATAACATATTATTATTTTTAATATTTAGTACACATATATTTTAAATCTAAAATAAAGTAAATTAATGAAATACATTTCAACAAAGTGAAAGCAACACAACGGATGCATGAGAAGAGATTTAGAGTTACATAAAAATATAAAATAATTAAAGTAAAAATTTCAAATTAACGAGAGAAATTTCATCGAAAAGTTTTATTCAGAGATACCTAGAAGATCGTGTGTGATATCCTTCATAATCTGATTAAGAATGAATCAAAATTTTGTGTAACATTTCCCAAAACCTAGAAAATAAAAATATTAGAAAGTATAGAAAAATGAATTCATTAATGCTCATTGTTGTGAGTATAATACTACTCATTCCATATCGATATGTTATATTTTTTATGCCCTTGTGTTTGATAAGTCAAGCATAAATGTTTATATCTCATATGGGCTTGTTTTAAATAAAATTGTTAATATTTAATTAAGTTAAACCATGAACTTTAAATGTCTAAAACAGTGGTCTTCAAGGCTCTTGGAGTCATGGCAAGCCTCAAGGAAATTGATGACATGCACTAAACTTTTCATACTTGAATTTCTTTTTATTTTTCTTGAATTTGATATGTCCAAATTTTGAGATGATATGGCACAATAGTAGTATTAATATTTAAAAATGTTATAAGTTTAATAATTGTTGAATTTTGATTTTTGGGCCAAGCATTTTTAATGAAAAATATAAACATTGGTATTTGATTTTTTAAAATTATATAAGAATTATTTTTCATGAATTTATTTCATAGTCATTTAGGAAACTTATAATACTATGATAATATAAAATCATTTTGGTACACTTATTTTAAAAATTTTGGCACAAAAATTCTCACAAGACACCGTAAAAAGACGTTAGTCTCGGGAATTTTCACTGTAGCATTGGGCGGGTCGACCCGACCAGACTACTGGCCCATCGAGGCTTTAGAAATTAAAAAAAATATAATAAAAATTTTTGTACTTACCCGGAAGGGGCACCCATAGTCCAAAGGAAGAAGGCTGCAGGTAAGGCTGAACTGTTCATAGCAAATCCAGGCCGCAAAGAACAGAACACGACGAATTCAACACGCAGGCAATGCTAAAAGGAATTGTGCGAGATTAAGTCAACCCGAACCAAGTGATGTAATCTTGGTCAAGAAAGGGGGAGCCAACCCCAAAGCGACTCGCCATACGAACCAAATTCCTTTTAAAGCGTAATGGAAAAGTTATTTGGATGAAGTCGGACTAAAATCCAACCTGATTACCAAAGAAGGCGGAAGGGCAAGCACGATCAGACCGCTGAGATTAATCAACGTAAAATGAGAAGCAGGAGAATCGAACCCGGGTTGAACGGAACACGGCAAATTCACGCCACAGAGGATGGAACACGACGAATTCAGCACACATGCTATGCTAAAAGGAACAGTACGAGATTAAGCCAACCCGGACCAAGTACGAAACACGTCGAATTCAGTGCGCAGGCTATGCTAAAAGGATCAGTGCGAGATTATGTCAACCCAAACTGTGATGAAATCATGGTCAAGGAAGGGGAGCTAACCCCAAAGCAACTCGAGGATCATACGAACTGAATTCCTTATAAAGCACAATGGAAAAGTTATTTGGACAATGTGCGACTAAAGTCAAACCTTATTATCAAAGAAGGCGGAAGGGTACTGGTGATTGGACGACTGAGATTAATTAACGTAAAATAACAAGTAGGAGAATCGAACCTGGGCTGAGCATATATGCACCAGGACACGTAATCACTGCGGCAACAGTTTTACTTTGTTTAATATCTGGACACATTATACTAATACATGCAGGACACCTGTGCGCGATCAAAAGGTCCAGATCAAGGCTGCCTAGATCCAACGGCCGGGATTAATCTTGAACGGTAAAAACGGGATTCAATCAGAAACATCCATTTTTGGGCCCCGAATTTCACTGTGGCTGCTTTCCGTTAGTTACCCAAATGGCTAGTTTATTTTAGAGCCATTGGCAGTGTTTTTTAGAGCTCAAATTTAAGCTTTATAAATAAGGATGGATGAAGAAATCCAAGAGGTTACAATTGCTAAGATCTCAAAACTTTCAAATCACGATTTCGAGCAATTTCAAGTGCATCCGGTGCTTCCAAATTCATAAAGAGAAAGTGGCGAGAAGGATTCCGAAATTAGAGGTTTTCGCTTCAACTATTTTCAATTTCTTTTCCTCCCTTTTTTTGGTATTGGGTGTGCCTCATTCTTATTTTAAATTGTATTATGTTTATACTTTGATGACAATTTTTTGTATTTCTTTCCTTGGGGTAAGGGCATCCCTACAATTGTGCAAAAGCTCTGGGTTTGAGTTGAGCCCAAAAAAACTCAAGTAGGTTCGACATTAGCCATAGGTAAAATCCCAAGTAGGTCTGAGGTGATCCGTACGAAAAACCTCGCTTGTTTTTTGGTGATTTTAGTGGTTTTTTCCCAACACCGGTTGGGGGTGGATGTAGGCTCAATTTTGAGTCGAAACACCATAAAAATCTTTTGTGTACTATCCTTACTTATTCCTGCTTAAAAGATTTAAGTTTTAATTGAAACAAAAAATCAAAAGAAAATTTTATTTACCACAATCCATCCCCCTCTTATGGGATTATCTTAAGCACAAAGAACTTCAATATTCTTGAACAATAATGAATTACCAAAGAAAATAAGCAAAAAGAATTATAACTTGAACATTTTATGTATAGTAAATTCATAATAATGTTGAAGTAACATAAGTTGAACAAATCTAATATATATAATTCATAGCTTTTAAAAGGTCATAGAAGTGAGAAATTAGATTTCTATAGTAATATAACTAAATTAAAGAAAAACTTCTCAAGAAATGACGAAATCTTTTATTGGAAAATTTCCTCCAATGAAACGAAGGAAATCATGAGTCCAATGATATTTATTTTATGTTGATCAGACCCAGTTTGAAATTATTACATATGTTATGGAGATATGTATTAGCATAGAAATGACATAAAGTAAAAGAAATTTAATAATACAAATTCAATGTGTTATAAAGGCAAAATGATGGAAGATTTAGTGTTACATTGCATTATAACTAATTAAAAACAAAAGTTGAAATTAGATAAATTATATAGGAATGTTGTATTCCAAGAAACATAAGAGATCAGGCATAAAAACATCAATCAACAAATAAACAAAGAATCAAATTCTTGAGGCATACTTAAACTCTATAAACTAAAATATCTATGGAAATAAAAAAATAATATTTAATTGTCAAGACAAATCCAATGATGCTTAGTTTTCAGCTCATTTGAAATTACTATGAATGACTAATATATTTAAACATAAATAATAATAAGTTAAAATGTTAAAGTTAAAAAATACAAATTATTTGAAAAATTAGATAAATTAAAGTATTGTAGTATAACAACATAAAAATATTATAAAGGTCACATAAGAGTAGAATTGGAGTATAAAAAATATAAAACCACATCAAAGTAAAACATTTAAAGAGATGAGATAAATTTTGTAAGAAAGCTACAATCAAAGATGCTAAGATGGTTGAGTGTGACATCCATGACTGTCAAATCAACTATGAAACAAAATTCTTTATTAAATATGTAAAAACCTAAGAAAATAGAATATTTAAATATATAAAAATGATCTTTAATTGAGAAGAGCATTTCTAGAGGAGCCCAACGTCATTTATTTCATATCCAATATGCATTATTTTGAATTATTATAAATTGCAAATGTAATAAATAAGTATAAAAAAGTTTTTGTTAATATTAAGAAATTTTATGTATTAAAATTGTAGTTAAAAAAATTTATTTACTTAATATAACCAAAACATACCTTAAAGAGTATAAAAAATATAGAAAAAAAGATTTTTAAAAAATAAGAAATTCTTATTTAATTAGAGATAGCTCATCGAGACATGTCTACGTATGTTTTCTTGCATCCAGCAAAATCTAGTTTTCAATTATTTTTAAATAGAAATGTAAATAAATATAAATAGTAATTTATTATTATTTTTAATATTAGATATATATAGTGTAGCTAAAATGAGATAAATTGAAGCTAGTTAATATACATAAATAAAGTAATGTCAATGGCACATGAAAAAATATTAAGAGTTATATATTAATATACTAAAATTAAAGTGAAAATTTTAGTGAAATCAAATATTTGGACAAATGCAAAAATTTTATTCCATGACACTAAGAAGATTGACTATCACATCGTTAATCATTAAATTTAGGAATGAATGAAATGTCTCATAAAGTGTGACAAAACAAAAGAAAATAAAATATTTAAAAATAATAAAATGACTACTTTGCTCAATGTGGTCATTGAGATTACTTGAATGACTTTTTTTTCATTTTCATCAAACTTCATTTTGAAATACTACATATTACCAGAAAAATAGAAGGCATAAATAGTAATAAATTGTTATTTCAACATTAAGTAAATATAGATATAAATTGAAATAAAAAACATTGAAGCAACGTATTATAACCAATTCAAAAGTTGTGAAAGTTACACAAGGGTGGAACAATTGTTCCATAGATATAAAACAAATATCAAAGAAAAATAATATTAAAAAATAAGAAAATTATATAAGAAAATTGCATTCCAAAAGATACTAAAATGACCTAGATTAATATTCTCAATGATAAAATTTGTTAAGAATGAAAGTATCTTAGAAACAATGTAGAAATCTTGGAAAATAAAATATTTTAAAACGTTAAATAATTATGAATTAGATATATGTAATCAAGACTAGTCAAATGATTTTTTTCATCTTTTAAAAATTAATAAATTTAAAATTTTTATTTAAGAATACATTATTATTTCAATATTAAGTAGTTATATAATAAAGTTAAAATGAGATAAATTCAAGTAATACAACATAAAAAATTTAAGAAATGTATAGGTCACACAAGATGAGAAATAGAGTAAAGTAGTTATATGGCCAAATTAAGGCAAAAAATTTGAAAAAATGTGATAAGATATATGGGAAAGTTACATTTAGAGATTCTTAGAAGATCGAGTGTAAAATACTTTATCATCAAATCAAATATGAAGCCAATTGTCTCGTAAAACATGCAAAAACTATAAAATAAAATATTTAAAAATATTACTTTTTTTAATTAGGCAGAGCGTGTTAATATGATGCACGATGGTTTTGTTGCCTCCACTGAACGTCATTTAGAATTACTTGAATTACATAATAATTAAATGTAACACCGAATGTATGATTTGAAATAATAACTAAATATATGTTTTATTTAAAAATAAATAAATTAACACAATATAATATGGCAAAGTTATAAGATGCAAAAGTCACAGGAGTGCAGAATTTGAATTTCTAATTAAATCAAAGCTAAGCTATTATAGAAATGATATAAATTTAATAGGAATGCTACATTCGATGATAATATAATTTATGAAGCGAAAAGTCACCTAATAAATGGAAAAATTCTAGAAAAATACCTCAAAACATGAAAATGAATATTTAGCTTGATACAACTCGTCTGGACGACTCTACAAGTGCCGGATTAATGTTCAACGAACCTCATTTGCATTTGTTCCAAATTAACAAAGTAATAAAACATTAAAAATAATAAATAATTATTTAATCTTAGGTAGATAAATCCAAAAGTTGAAATGAGAAAATTGAGGTAATGTAATATGACCAACTAAAATCGATGTAAATGTAACATGAGAAGAGATTTTGCATTAAATGAAAAAAATTTAAAGTCAAAGTTTTGAAAATATGGTTCAACTTTAATGAGAAAATCACATTCAAAGATTATAAAAAGATGAAATGTTGTATCCTCGAGCAAAACATTAAGTACCAAATAAAACATCACATAAAACATGGTATAATTGTAAAAAAAATTTAAAAATTATTAAAAAAATGATTAATTCAATAGAACTTGTCAAGCTGAGTGCAATGACGTTCTTTCTTTTGTATAACTCCTAGTTTTGAATTACTATGATTTATCAAAATAAATAAGCATAAATAAAAAATAACTATTTTAATGTTAATTAAATATACAACAAAGCTAAAATTAGAAAAATGGAAACAATGTAAATAACCAAACAAAAGCAATGTAAATGTCAAATGAGAGGAAATTTAGAGTTACAGAATAATATAATTAAAAAATAGATAATATTTCAAAGAAATGATGTAAATGTTTTGAGAAAATAAAATTTCAAGAGAATAAGGCGATCGAGTATAACATTCTTGATCATCACATTATATAAATAAAAATGTCACATAAAACTCACCAAAACCTAGAAAAAAAAACTTCGCAAATATTAAAATTACTCTTTGATAAGGTAGATCTCATTGAAATGAGTCCAATCACATTTGTTTTTTCTTAAATCGACATATTTTGAAATTATTACAAATGTTTTAATTAAATAAGCATAAATATAAACAAAAACTACTTTAATATTAAGCTAATAGATATATTAATTCCAAAATAATATAAATTGAATCAAAGGAATAAAACCTAATCAATGCAACATAAAAGACGTGTTATAGAGATTTAGAGTTACAAAGCAATATAACCAAATTGAAGTGAAAATATTTAGGTGAGTTTAAGTAGATCTAAGGTAATGTCCTGTATCATCAAATCATGTATGAATAGAAATTTCTTCTAAGACTTACTAACAACATAGAAAATAGAATATTTAAAAATATAAAACTGATGATTTAGGGGAATAGAACAGGTGGAGATGAGTTCAATGATATTTCTTTTGATTGCATCATGTCTTATAAAATTTCTACAAAGTAATACTTATTATGAAAATAAATAATAATATATGACTCTTTTACTACTAAGCATTTATATAAAAAGTAAAATAAAAATTAACTAATATAATATAAGAAAAATAATGTGACATAAATGTCACACAGAAAAGATTTAAAGATACAAATAATAAAACTAAGTCAAAGTAAAAACCCCCAAAAAATAAATATATCTTTTGAGAATCATTGCATTCCATGAAAGAAAAAAATCAAGAGTAGAAACCTCAATCATCAAATTCGTTATTTATTAAAATGACTACTTAAACATTAAACGAACCCTAGGAAAAGATACAAAAAACTATATTAAAATAAATATTTAATTTGATTTATCTAATTGAGTTGAAACAAATGAGACTTGTTTCATTTTGGTTTGACCCTAGTTTAAAATACCTAAGAGTTACCATTGTAAGCATAAATAAGTATAAATTATTTATTTAAACTTAAGAGTTACCAATGCCATCAATTGTCAATTCAAATAACAATAAAAAATTTATTATAAAACATGCAAAAACCCTTGATAATAAAATATTAAAAATAATATTTAATTAGATAGAGTTCATTTAGTCAAGTTCATTTAAACTTTACTTTCTCCAATAGACCTCATTCGCAACCATTAAAAATAGCTATCATTCTAGTAAAACATAAATAATAACAAATTATTATTTTAATAATAAGTTGATTTATATTAAAGTTGAAATGTGGTAAGCTAGGCAATGTAATATAACTAAAAAAATGATGCAAAGGTCACACAAGAAGAAATTGATATTTATATTTACTAACTGAAAAAGAAAATCTTGAGCAAATAAGAAAAGTCATACAGGAAAGTTGCATTCTACGTTGCTAAGAAGGTTGAGTATAACGACAACAAACATCACATTAGGCATGAATTAAAATGCCTCCTCAAGAAAACTTAAATTCTTGAAAATAAAATATGTAGAAAAAAATATAAAAAAATATTTAATTATATAGAACTTATTGAAACGAGTACAACAAATTTTGTTTTCTTTCAAGTAGAACTCATTTGACATTACAAAGATTTCATAAATTAAATAAACATAAATAATGACGAATAATTATTTTAATATTAAGAAAATCTATAATAATGCATAAGTTAGAAAAGTTGAAGTAATTTAATATAATAAAATCAAAATGATATGAAGCCAACATGATAAGAGATTTGGAATAACATAGCAATATAACCGATAAAGCAAAAATGTTGAAAAAATGAGATAAATTATATGAGAAATTTTTATTTAACATAATAAATAGATTGGGTGAAATATCCTCAATCATCAAATCAAGTACACATAAAAAAATCATAAAGTATTCCAAGACCTTAATATATATATTTTTTAAATATAAAAATAAGTATATAACTAGATAAAAGCTTTTTAAGGCAAGTTCAACAACATTTTTCTTAGTTGTACCTCATTTCAAATTACAATAAACTATCAAATTAAGTAATCATAAAAAATTATAAATATTAATAAAATAATGATTAAGAAATCAGATAAATTAAGACAAAAAATTTCTTTTATAGACATTAAAAAGATTGAGTGCAACATCCTTGACAACCAAAGCAAGTTTGAATTAAAATGACATAAAAATATGAATAAACTTCAAAAAGAAAAATATCAAAAAATATATAATGAATATTTAGTTTAATAAAGCTCATTGAGATGAGAAAAATGATTTATGTTTTGTGATTATCAAACCTTTTTTCAATTGCTACAAATTCCTAAATTAAACAAGCCTAAATAATAATTATAATTATTATAAAACTAGTGCAACATATATTAAAGATAAAGTAAGAAAAATTTAAGTAAATCAATATAACTTAACAACCACAATATAAAGGTCACACAAGGTGAGAATTAAATTTAGATAGTATTATAAGTGAATCAAAGAAAAAATGTTAAAGGAATTAGATAACTTTTAGTTGAAAGTTGCATTATAAAATACTAAGAAACTAGACGGTAACATCCTCGATCATCAAATAAGATAGGAATTGATATGATCCATGAAGCATGAAAAATAACGAAAAATATGGCTGAGAATTTAATTGGATAAACAACATCATGACAAGTCCAACGACATTTATTTCATTTTGATTGGATGTTGTTTGGAATTACTATAAGTTGCAAAATTAAATATGCATAAATAATATCAATTACTATTTAAGCATTATGTAAATATATAATAAAATAGAAGTGAGATAAATTTGTATAATGTAATATAATAAAATTCAAGCATTGCAAATTACATATAAAAAGAGAATTTGAGTAACATGTTAATAAAGGCATACATGAGGCAAACATTTGAAGAACTGAGGCAAAATGAAATAGATTATTACATTACAAGATACTAAGAAGCTCAAATGTAGCATCTTTAATCATCAAATATTGTATGTAGTAAATCGCATCATAAAAGATTCACAATCCATAGAAAATAATTTATTTAAAATATTAAATTATTTTTTAATTTGATAAAGATTATCAAAATGAGACAAATGATGCCTAATTTATGTCCATCATACCGCATTTGGAATTACTAAAAATACTAAAAAAATCAACATAAATAACAATAAATTGATATTTAAATATTAAGTAATTATATATATTAAAACTAAAATAAAATAAATTGTATTATTGCAATTAGCCAAATCAAAAGATGTTAAAGTGACACAAGAATTGCTTTAGAGTTTCACAAAAATATAACAAAATAAAAGAAAACTATTTGTAGAAATGATATAAATTGTACAAGAAAGTTATATTCTATGATAAAAAAGACAATAAATTTAATGTAAAAAAATGATTAGCCATAAAAGGATTTCTTTCGTCAAAGTGTTACAGGAGGATTACAACTTTCTTTTTACAACATTGAAATTGGCATTCTATTTCCATTATCATTATGAAAACCTAAAGTATGAAGGAAATAAGAAATGAAATTAATGATTAACAGAAAATATAAAAAATCCTTTAGCTAGATAAGTTAAAAGGTGGATGTAGTCAAGTGGATACATGTAATAGATCATGAATCTACGATGCATAGGTCAAATTCTTGATAGTCTCTTATCCAATTATTTTCATTCAAATGGATTTTCAATGTATCCTTGATCATAACTCCGATAAAAATAAAAATACCTCATAAAGTATACCAAAATCCTATAAAATAAAATATTTAAAAAAACGAAAAATAAATTATTTAGATAGATAGAGCCCATGAGTTTATTTTAATGACTTTTGTTTCATCTCCAATAGAATGCATTTGGATTTATGAAAAAACTACAAATATATATAAACATTATTATTAAATAGATATATTAACACAAAAATGAGGTAAATTGAAATTATATTATATTTTTTAAAATGATGTTTGGGCCACACGAGAAAAGATTTGCAATTACATAAACCAAATCAAAGAAAAAAATTTGAAGAAATGAGAAACATTATGTGGGAGATGCATTAAAAAATAATAAGAATAACTAGTGTAATATGCTCGATTGACAAATTAGGTGGTAATCAAAATGCCTCATGAAAATGAAGCAATGTAATTGCTAAGACTAAAAAAATGACTAATGTAATTGGATAGAACTTGACAAGATGGGTTTAGAGATTTTTCTTCCATTTTTATTGGACCAAAGTTTGGAAATACTAAGATTTATTGTGTTAAACAAGAACATCGAATAATAAATTATTACTTTTATAGTAAGTAAATATTTGATAAAGTATTATATAGATAAAATGAAGTGATGTAATGTAATAAAAGTAAAACATAACCTGAAGTCCAACAAATTAAATTAAAGATAACCTAATGAATTTCGATATAATGGACACAAGATAACAAATTTTGAGTTACATAATATTATAAGCAAACTAAAGCAAAAACATATAAAGTTATATAAATTGTAAGTGAATATTGTATTCAAATAGAGGTTGAGTACAACATCATTGATCACCAAAAAATAAATAATTTTGAATAAGAGAAAATTGTTGTTTGAATATTAAGTAAAAGTATAATAAAAATGAAATAAGATAAATTAAAGCAATGTATTACAACCAAATGAAAGCAATATGATTATCCTATGAGAGGAGAATTCAAGTTTCATAGAAATAAAGCAAATCAAAGTGAAAGATATGAAAAAATATGTGAAATTTTACGAGAGTGGTACATTCTAAGATACTAAGGAGATTAAGTGCAACCTCTTTGATCGTCAACATATGTACAAATTAGAAAGCCTTATAAAGCATGAAAGAAATCCAAAAAAAATATTTTAAATAAAAAAATAAATATTTAATTTACTATAAGTAATTAAGTACACCTTCTTGATGTTTTTTCTTATCTAATAGACCAAACTTAAAAACATGGATAATTAAAAAATAAAATAACCATAAATAGTAATAAATTATTACTTTATATTTACTAAATATATAAGAAAGTCGAGTTGCAACAAATGTAAGTAATGTAATACAATAAATTAACAATATTATAAATGTTCCAAGAGAGTAGAATTGGACCTTCA
Organism: Vanilla planifolia; assembly: GCA_023846275.1. Lineage (NCBI taxonomy): Eukaryota > Viridiplantae > Streptophyta > Magnoliopsida > Asparagales > Orchidaceae > Vanilla > Vanilla planifolia. Next base: position 217,770 of record JAIUJO010000247.1, on the reverse strand, counting down.
CTGTATTATAACTAAATCATTGCAAAAAATTTCAAGAAAAGAGATACATTTATATGAAGGTTGCATTCATAGACATTAAGAAAATTTTTTATAAATTTCTAGTAATTAAATTATGTATGAATTAAAAAAATTCATATATTCAAGAAAACATTTAGAAAATAAATTATTTAAAAATATAAATAAAATTTAATTTGATAGAGCTCAATGTTATGAGTTCAACAATTTTGGTTCTGTGTAATCAAACAAAATTTTCAATTATTACTAATTATTGAATTAAAAAATAAGAAATAATTAAAAATTATTATTATATTACTAGTAAAATGGATATAATAATTGTATTTAAACAAATTGATGCAATTTTAAATATCCAAACAAATGTGACTTAAAGGTCAAATGATATGATATATAGAGTTACATAGTGTTATAACCAAGTCAAACCTTACAATTTCAAGAAATTTCATAAGTTATACATCAATGCTCCATTCAAAGATTCCAAAAATGTTAAGCATGACATCATCATATGCAAAATAATTAACAATCAAAATTTCTCATAAAGTGGGCAGAAATATAAGAAAATAAAAACTTATAAAAATAAAAAAGAATATTTAATTTGGTAAAGGTCATCTTGAGTAGCTCAATTATAAGCATTTTATCTTCATTGGATCTCTTCCAGAATAACTACATATTACAAAAGTAATTAAACATAAATAAAAAAAGTTTAATTTCAATTTTATGTAAACAAATATAAAGGTGAAATGAAAGAAATTAAAGTAATAAAATATAACAAAATAAAAACATTGTAAATGTCACAAAAGTGTATAGTTAGATTTCCAATGAAATATAACAAAATTAAAGTGAAAAATTGCAAGAAAATGAGATAAATTGTATAGAATAGCTACATTCTAGGATAGTAAGGAGATCGAGTGTAACTTGCTCAATCAAAAAAAAAGGTACGAATTAAAATATCTCATAAGCAATAATAAAATTCGGAAAAATTTAATAATTATAAATATAAATTTGAATATTTAACTTGGTAAATCTTACTAACATGAGTCCAACTATTATTTTTTCTCCAACAGACCTTGTTTGTAATTTCTACCAATTTCAAAACAAATTAAGCATAAAGAGAAATAAAATTTTCATTTTAATAGTAAGTCAACTTATACTAAAAAATAAATGAGTTAAATTTAGGCAAAGAATTATATCTAAATCGAAGCAATTTAAATGTTCAAGGAGAGAAGACTTAGAATTACATTGTGATATAACCAAATCTAAATGAATAATTTGAATAGGTGTGATAAAATGTATAGTAAAGTTGCATTCAAAAATACTAAGGAGATTGAAGGATATCCTTGTTCTTAAAATTAAGTGAAAATAAAAATATCTCATAAAACTTACCTAAATTATAGAAAATTATTAAAAATTAATTAATTAGATAGAGCTCTTAGAGGCTTGTTAAAAAACATTTATTTCATCTCTATCGAACCTCTTCTAGAAATTCCATAAACAAAAAAATAAATAAACATAAATAATAATAAATTATTATTTTAATATATTAGAGCTACAATAAGAGAAATTGATGAAATTAAATATAACCAAATGAATGTGATCCAAAGTTTACATTAGAGAAGAGTTAGTGTTTCCTTGGATTATAACTAAATTAAAGTGAAAAAATTTAAGAAACCAAATAAGTTGTAAGAAAATGCTATATTCTAAGATATTAAGAAAATCATAGTAACATCTTTAACTATCAATACTTTTTTTTAAATATTAAAAAATTAAAAAATCTTTACCAATATAAATGTAATATTTTTTTGCCTCGGTGACACATTCATCGAAATTCCTATCAGTTATAAAATTAAATAATCATAAATAATAACAAAATAACATAACCAAATAAGTTTGACATAAGGGTTACATGATTGTCGATTTCGAGTTGCTTAGTAAAGTAATAAAATCAAAGAGAAGAATTATAAGAAATGAGATAAATAGTAGAATAAGTCTTATTTGAGGACATTAAGAAGATCAAGTATAACAACCTCATCATCAAGTAAGGGTTGAATCAAAATATCTTATTAAATGATCTAAAACCATTGAAAATATAATATTTACAGATACAAGAAAATAATTTAGTTGGATATAGCTCATCTAGGTGAGGATATTATGTTCATTTTGATTTATCAAACCTCATCTTTAAATATTATGAATCACTAAAGTAAAGAAATATATATGATAGGAAATTAAGTTTTTAATTAAAACTAAAGATAAATTATAATTGAAGTATTGTAAATTGAAGAATGCAATATAATAAAATCAAAAGAATATAATGGTCTAATGAGTGAATAAAAAGTACCCCATACTAATATAACCAAATCAAACTATATGATTTGAAGAAATGTGATCAATTATATTAGAAAGCTACATTCAAACTTAGTCAGCAAAATTAGTGTAATATCATCAATAACCAAATATGGTAAGATTGCAAATGCCTCATAAATGATGCAAAAACCCTAAAAAATGAAATATTGTAAAATATAAAATGAATGTTCCATTGATTAGAGCTTGTCAAAATGATTCCAATGAAATTTGTTTCATATCGATCATATAAATTGTTTAACTCATCTCCATGATCTTTATCATATAAATATTACTTTTTATATTTTTACATTTTTTTTATTTTCTAAGCTTCATGTGCACTTTTTACAAGGCATTTAGATTCTCTCATTTGTTGATGATTGAGGATATTATGTTCTATATCTATAGCATCTTGGAACGCAACATTTTTGTACAATTGATCAAATTTTTTCTTTGACTTTCCAATGTTATTATATAACACTTAGTCTTCTCTCATTTGACCTTTAGATGCCTTTGATTTTGTTATTTTCATTACTTCAATTTATCTTAATTCTTTATCAATATATATTTGCCTAATATTAAAATATAATTTATTATTATTTATTTTATTTACAAAGGTAATTTATAGTAATTCCAAAAGAGATCTGATTGAGATAAAAACAATCATGTTTCCCAGCTCTATTAATTTGCAAATTGCCTTTTAAATTTTTAAATAATTTAACTATTTCTTCGAAATGCTTTATGAGTCATTTTGATTCATACATAAATGTTTGGTTAGGGATGTGACATAGAATCATCTTAGTTTATTAGAATGCAACTTCCTAATATAACTTATCTCATTTCATCAAATTTTTTAATTTGATGTGTTTACATTTTTTGCAACTGAAAATCTCCTATCATGTTAATTTTACATCTCTTTGACTTTTTTTTCAATTTTTATTACCTTAATTTATCTCATTTAAACTTCAATATACATTTACATTATATTAAAATAACAATTATATTATTTGTGTTTTATTAACTTACCAATTGTTTGCCATGGGATAAAAAGTCTAATCGAGACAAAAAAATTGTTATTAGACAAGTCTCGTTTAGGTCTATTTAATTAAATATTAATTTTCAAATTTTCAAAACTCTTTAATATGTTTTCCCCCTAGATTTTTTTAGTAAAAATTATACTTATTCCAATTAATAATTCATAGTAATTTCAAATGATGTCCAATTGAGGAAAAAAAAGTTATTTGAACATATTTTACTTAACTCTACTCCCTAAAGTACTTATTTTTTATATGTTAAATATTTTTTATAGAGTTTTGTCTTTGTTTACAAGTTATGTTTGTGCATACATCATTTGATTATTTAAGATATTATATTAGATCATTTTAGTATCACAGAATAGGACTTTTTGATATAGTTCATCTCGTTTCATCAAATTTTTCACTTCCATTCAATTATATTAGTTTTAAACACTAATTCACGACTCCTTTAACCATTAAAATACTTTGATTTAGTTATATTACGTTTTTTAATTTATAATATTTTTTATTTAATATATATTTATTAAATGTTTAAATAGAAAATTATTATTATTTATGCTATTTACTATTGTAGACTATGTATGAACGGGGAAAAACATAATTTCATTTCACACATCTCGATGAGATCTATCAAATTAAATATATTTTTAAATATTTTATTTTCTAGGGTTTTGGCATGCTTTATAAGATGTTTTGATTCCTAATAGATTTGGTGATCGATGGTATCATACTCAATCTCTTTAGTATCTTATTATACAATATTTTAACACAATTTATCTCATTTCTTAATTTTTTTTCTTTTATTTTCTTATATTTTTATAAAGCTCTAAATCACCCCTTGTATTTCATTATATTGCTTCGATTTAGTTACATTAAAATAATAAATTTTTATTACTTTGATTTGGTTACATTTCTATAATTTAGCACATCTTTGCCTAAATATGAACATACATTATTATAAAAAATGTATTGTTATTCAGGCTTTTTATATTTTAGGTATTATTCATTATAACAAAATCGAAGCTAAACATTTGAACAAATGACAAATTATATGAGAGAGTTACATTACTAGATAGCATGTAGATTTAGAGTAATATCATTGATCATAAAAACATTTATGAATCAAAATAACTCATAAAATATGGTAAAATAATTGAAAATAAAGTATTTAAGAAAAATGAATTTTTATTAGATGAAGCTCATTGACGCAAATTCAATAATATTTGTTTTGTCATGATTAGAAGTTACTTGGAATTACAATTAATTAACAAACTAAATAAGTATAAATGATAACAAATTATTGTGTTACTATTACATAAATATTTAGAAAGGTTGGAATAAGAGAAATTTAAGCAATATCATAAAAAAAATCAATGTTATGTTAAGGTTTAGCAAGAAAGGATTTAGATTACCAAGTAATATAACTAAGTCAAAGAAAACAACTTGGAAAAGTGAAATTATATTGCAAAAGTTGTTTTTCAAGACAAAAATGAGATCATGTATAATATCCTTAAATCATAAAATCTTTTATGGATCAAAATAACTCATAAAACATGCAAAACAACTTTAAAAACCTTACTTGAAAATATAAAAATGAATATTTTTTTATATAGCTCGACAAGATCTATCTAACGATTATTGTCTCCTCTTGACTGGACTCTTTTTGAAGTACTATGAAATCTCAAAGAAAAAATGTAAGGAAAATTAGAATATTATGTTCATTTTTGGTAAATACATATTGAGAACAAAATAACATAAATTAAAAGAATGTAATATAACAAAATCAAAATTATGGAAATATCATAAGAGTGAAAATATAGCATTACATAGTAATATATTTAAATCAAAGTTAAAATTTAAGGAATCAGACAAGATGCTAAATAGAACGAGTGTAACATCTACTATAATTAAATTTGATATAAATTAAATATCATATATAAAGTGTGTCATAACCTTTTAAAATAAAATACTTAAAAAATGTGATAGTAAATATTTTAATAAGTGAAGCTCATTAGGATGATTTCAATGACATTTGTTTCATCTAAATTGGAAGTTCCTTCAAAATAATATGAATAATAAAATAAAAAGGCATAAATAATTATATATTCTTATTTAAAATTAAGTAAATACATACTGAAGTTAAATTAAAAAATTTAAAAACTATTTTAGAACTAATCAAATGTTATATAATGGCTATATGATAGGGGAATTGGAATTTCATATTAATATAACAAAGTTGAGGCAAAATCTCTAAACAATTTAGAACAATTATATAAGAAATTTATAGGCTTAGAAGATAAGGAATTCAAGTGCAATGTTCTCAATAGTTAAATTTCGTATAAATTTAAATTACTCATAGAGCATACCAAACATTATAAAAAATATTTAAAATAAAAACAATAAATATTTAACTTATGGGAATTTGTTGAAATAAATACAATAATTTTCCCTCATCTCGATCAATCCATTTTTTTAATTACTATAAATTAAGAAAAAATAAGCATAAATAATAAATCATTCCCATTTTAATATTAAGAAAATATTTATTAAAGCTAAATTGAGGCAATTTCAAGTAATGTAAAACAACAAAATGAAATCGATATAAATGCCACTTAAGAGGAGATTTTGGACTTCACATTAATATGCATAAATCAAAGCTAGAAGTTTTAATAAATGAGATAAATTATATAGGAAAGTTGTGTGCTAACATATCGAAGAGGTCGAGTATAATATCCTCAGTTGCTAATTCTGATATGAATTAATGTCATATAAATTAAGTCAAAGATATTGGAAATGAAATATTTAAAAACATAAAATAATATCTAAATTTATATAACTCCTTGAGTGGAGTCCAAAAACATTTATTTCAACTCAATTACACTTTGTTTAGAATTAAAATAAATTACCAAAGTAAATGTACATAAAAAATAAAGAATTATGATTTTAATATTTAATAAATACGTATGTTAAAGCTTAAAAATATATTTAAAACAATTTAATCTAGCCAAAAAAAGTTATGAAAGGTTACATGAGAGAAGATTTGAGGTTCATACAATTATATAACCAACAAAAGAAAAATAATTACAAGAAGTATGATAAATTACTCTGGATAAGCTATATTCCAAAATACTAAGGAGGGTGATTATAACAACCCTGATAATTAAGCAAGAAAAGAATTAAAATATCTTAAAGGTTTTAAAAACTCTCAAAAAAAATTTAAAATTTTAGTATAAATATTTAATTGGATAGTGTTTGTCAACATGAGCTCAACAAAGTTTCTTTTGTCTTTATCTAACCACATTAGAAATTGTTGTAAAAAACTAATTTAAATAAGTACAATTTATAAATTTCATTTTTAATATTTCACAAACAAACGATAAATTTAAAATAACATAAATTTAAGTAATTTAATATAACCAAAAGAAAATGATGTAAAATTCCCCCCAAGAGAAAACTTAGACATTCATAGTAATATAATGAAGTCTAAAAGAAAATTATACATATGATAAATTATACAAGGTTCCATTTCAAGATATTAAGTAGATCCAGTACAACATCATGGAATAACAAATTATGTACAAATTAAAATGACTCATAAAGTATGTAGAAATCTATGAAAATAAAATATTTTAAAATATAGAAATGAAAATTTAATTCTTCAAAATGAGTCTAATGAGATTTGTTATGTCTTCATTATACATCATTTGGAATTACTAAAATTACTAAGTACATAAGCATAGAAATTAACAATTTATACTTCTTCTTTAAGTAAATATATACTAAAACTAAAATAAGAAAAATTGAAGCAATATAATCTAATCGACGTAGAGTTCACACAAAAGGAGAATAAGAGTTAGAAGCTAAAATTATGAAATTAGAGAAAATTTGAAGTAAATAGATGAATTATATGGGGAAGTTGTACTCCAAGAACTTCTGGAAATCGATTATAATGCCCACGATCATAAAAAATGTCATTAATAAAAAGGTTTTGTAACACATGACAAAAATATTTATAAAATATTTAAAAGTAAAAAAATATATATTTAATTATTTAATTAAACCAAAAGGAGATAAATATAATGTAATCTAACAAAAAAAAGGAGATTTAATTTTCATATAAGAGTAGATTTAGAGTTGCATAATATTATTCAAAACAAAAGAAAACATTTAATGAGATAATTTTAAATAAAAGTTTCTTTTTATATTGTTATAGAGAATGAGTGCAACATCATTGATAGTAAAATTTTATACAAATAAAATTGATTCATCAAATGTACAAAAACTCAAAAAAAAATTCTAAAAATATAGAAATAAATATTGACATTGATTATTAGTTAAATAAGTGCAATGACTCCTATTTCATCTTAGTGAGACCTTTTTAAAGTTACATTAAATTTTGGAAGTAAATAAACCTAAATAATAATAAATTATGATTTTTATATTAAGTAAATATATAATAAAGTTAAATAAAGGTAAATTGAAGCAACATTTTATAACGAAACCAAACTGATCTAAATGTCACAAGACTAAGGATTTATAGTCATATAGCTATATAATATGACAAAGAAAAAAATTTGAAGAAATGAGATAAATTGCATGGGAAAGATACATTCTAACAACTACATATACAAATTCCTGACAAATAAAGCAAAACTGGTAAAAAAATATTTTAAAAAATGAAAATGAATACTTTATTGGTTAAAACAGTTCGAGCGAACTTTTGTTTTCTCTTGATCGAAACTTCGTTTTAAGTTAGTATGAATTACTAAAACTTAATCTACATAAATAAAAATAAATTATTATTTTAAAATATTTTAAAGCTAAATTATATAAATTAAGCAATGTATTATAACCAAAGCAAAATGATCTTATAGTTTTCATAAATATTTTTAAAGAGTTTTGGAACACCTTATGAAACATTTTAATTCTACCTTGTTTAATAATCAAGGAAGTTATGCTTGATCTCTTTACGCTCTTTGAATGTAACTTTCCCACACATTTGATCTCTTTTCTTCAACATTTTGACTTTATTTTTACGTTAATGTGTAATTGTACATCTTCTTTCATGTGACCTCTACCAAATTTTGACTAAGATAAATTTCGTTTCATCAATTTCACCTTTTTTACTATAATATATATTTACTTAAATCTAAAATATTATGCTTTTAATATTTATGCCCAATTATCCTTATAAATATTAGTAATTCTAAATAACTATTTATCAAATTATTATTATTTTTGTTTAGTTTGATTATTTATAGTAATTATAGGCATGGTCCAATTAATAATAAATTAAAGACTTTAGACTCATATTAATGAGCTCTATCTAATTAAATAGTTTTTCTAATTTTTTAAATAATTTATTTTTGATGGTTTTGAAAATTGGTAAAGCATATTTTTCTTCATAACTAATTTAATGATATAGGATGCTACACTTAACTTCTTTAATATCATAGAATTCAACATTTCTTTACAAAAATATCTCATTTCTTCGACTTTATTTTGGATATATAACATTTCCTTTTTTTGTTCCATTTTATTTTTAATATTTACTTTTTGTTATTGAAGCATTAATTTAATATTATTGATGCTTATTAAATTTGATTATTTTTAGTAACTCAAAAATAGGACTTATCGAGTTGAAAGAAATGAAATAAATTCTTCTAAACATACTGAACGAAATTAAATATTTTTCATGTTTTGTAAATCATTCAATTTCAAAGGTTCCTACATTTTTCATGGGACATTTAAGTCATTATTAATCTAACAATTAAGCATATTACCCACCATTTGTTAGAATACCTTAATGCAACTTTCTTACTCAATTTTCCAAATTTTTTAAATTTTTTTCAAAATGTTTGGCTATACTATTTTTAAACTTTAATTTTCATATAATGTAACCATTGCATCACTTTAATTTATTTATATAACGTAATCTTACCTTGTCTCCTTTTAGTAAATTTTGATTCATATTGAAATAAGCATTTCTAGTTATTTATTATTATTTTTCCTTTTGTAATTTGATGTAATTCCAATCGAGGTTAGATTGAGGAAAACAAAGATCATCAATCTTGTTTCAACAACCTCTTTCAAATTAAAAATTCATATTTATAATTTATGGTAATTTATTTCCTATATTCTTCTACATTCTATATAAAACCATTCAAATTATATTATTTGTTAAATTTTTTCACATCAATTTTGTTATGTCACATGAACTCTAGTTCTTCTCTCTTGTGACATTTATAAAGCTTTCATTTGGTTATATTAGATTTCTTCAATTTATCTTATTTTGACCTTAATATTTATTTGCTTAGTATTAAAATAATAACGTATTATTTATGCATATTTACTTTTATAATTCACAATAATTCTAATTGAGGTCACATTGAGATGATGAAAAGCTGTTAGGATTATCTCAAAGAGCTCTATCCAATTAAGCATTTATTTCCATTCTTTAAATATTAAATTTTCTAACATATTGGCTTATGCAACATTTTAATTAGTACATAATTTGATTGTCAAGAATGTTAGATTTGATCTGTTTAGTATTTTGGAAAACAACTTTCTCATAAAATTTATCTTATCTCCTAAAATATTTTATTTTTGTTTGATTATATTTTTATTTGACTCTAAACTCCTCTAGTATAATATTAACATTTCCTTGAATTGGTCATTTTACATTATTTAATTATATTTAATTTTTAGCTTTATAATATAAATCTACTTAATATTAATATAATATTTTTTATTAAGTAATCCTTTTTAATTTGTAGTATGATGTAATTCCAAGCATGACTTGATTGAAATAAACAAAAGTCATTATACTTATCTCTTCGTGTTTGATCCAAATAAATATTCATTTTTTTGTTTGCAAATATTTTATTTTCTAGTGTTTTTGCATGCTTTTTGTGTCATTGTCATTCACAACATATTTGATGGTCTAATATGTTGTTCTCAAACTTCTTAGTATCTTGGAATGCAAATTTATGTATACTTTATCACACTTCTTTTAAAAATTTTCTTATGTTTTGCAATATTACTTTGTATCTCAAGATCTCCTCTCGTATGACATTTATATTGCTTCGATTTAATTTTTTTACATTGCTCAATTTAATATAAATAAGCTTTGAATTATTTTTTTGTGCTATACTAAATTGGAAAATTATTATTATTTAGGAATATATAAATTACTAATTCATAGAAATTCAAAATAAGATCTGATCAAAATTAGGCAAATTTATCTCAGTACCTTGTAATATAGCTTTCTTATACAATTTACTTTATTTCTTTAACTTTTTTTCTTTGATTTGATTGTATTAGTATGTTAAATTATATTTCTTTAATTTATCTATTTTTATTGTAATATATAATTTTTAAATATTGAAATAATTTTTTTATCATTTATGCTCACTAAATTTAATAATGCATAGTAATTCTAAATGACATCTGATTGAGATTAAAGAAAAGCTTTGAAATACTTTTTTTAATATTTTATATTCTATACATTTTCCATGCTTTTTGTTACATTTCTATTCATACACTATTTGATTTTCTAAGATGCCACACATGAACTCATTAGTATCTCAGAATGTAGTTTTGCTATATAATTTGTCTTATTTATCCAATTTCTCTTTTGTGACCTTTATAATACTTTGATTTGGTTACTATATTTTACTTTTTATTTTCTAACTTTAACAATAATATATAACTATTTAATATTAAATGAATATTTAGTTATTATATATGCTTATTAATCTTAGTAATCCATAGAATCTCCAATTGAGTTCAAAGTTATGTGAAATAAATGTCATTGAACTAATCTTAACAAAGTTCATGTAATTAATTGTTCATTTTTTAAATATTTTATTTTCTAAGGTTTTGCCATACTTTATGAGGAATTTTATTTTGACTTCATTTGATGATTAAAGATCTTAACTCTCAACCTCCATATGTCTTGGAGTGCTATTTTCTTATACAGTTTATCCCATTTCTTTGAATATTTATTTTTTATTTTACTATATTAGTATGCAACCATAAAACTCCTCTCATGTAAGCTTTGTGAGTCCTTAATTTGATTATTTTATATTATTTGAAATATTTCAATTCAACTTTAATATATATTTACTTAAAATTACAATAAAACTTACTATATATTTTATTCTAATTTATTTTTGTAATTTCGAGTTGTTACAAATGATGTTTGAAAGAGATAAAAAAGGCATTAGTCTTATATTAATGACCTCTGCGCAGCTACATATTCAATTGTATACCATTAATTGTTTTTCTAGGGTTTTGTCACCCTTCATGAGACATTTTGATTCCTTCTTGATGTAATGATCAGGAATATTACAATAATTCTTGTTAGCATCTTCGAATCCAACTATCTCACATAATTTATCTTAATTTCCTTGAATTTTTTACTTTTTTAAGTTATTTTACATTGTAACAATTTATCTTATTTTATAATTACTATATACTTACTTAATAAAAAATAATATTTTATTATTTTTATGGCCATTCACTTTTTTTAATTTATAGTAATTCTAGCTAATATCCAATCAAGATGAAAGAAACATCATTGGACTTTGGCTGATAAGCTTTCACTAATTAAATATATGCTGGCTTATTTTTAATTATTTTTTTTGACATGCTTTATAAGGCATTCTTGTTGGTGTATGAGTTGACAATTGAAGATTTTACTCCCTCAGTCATTAGTTCCTTCAAATGAAACTTTCTTAGATAAATTAACTAATTTATCCAAAAATTAATATCCCATTTCTTAGTAAATAATAGTGTTTCCAAATGAGGTCTAAGTTAGATGAAATAAATGTCATTGAACTAATCCAAACAAACTTAATCAAATTAATTGTTCATTTTTAAATATTTTTATACTCTAAGGTTTTGGCATACTTTATTAGGAATTTTATTTGTACTTGATCTGATGATTAAAAATGTTACTTTCAACCTTCATATATCTTGGCATGTTGTTTCCTATGTAATTTATCATATTTCTTTGAATATTAATTTTTTGTTTCACTATATTGCTATGTAACCATAAATCTCTAGGTATATAAGGTTTACTTAATATTAAAATAATTATTTAATATATTTAATAACTATTTATTTATTTAATTTTGAGTTATTATAAATGATATTTGGTTGTGATAAAAGAAGATGTTGGTCTTATTTTAAAGACCTTTACCCCACTAAATATTCAATTGTATACCTATAAATATTTTTTTCTAGAGTTTTGGCACGTTCATAAGACATTTTGATTCCAACCTGATCTAATGATATTCAAATGATATTTAAGGAGATGAAGCTCGTATGGTCTAGTCTAATGTTGTCCATTTCATCTTCATGACACAAAATTTTGATTCGTTATGAATTATATCACAAAATAAACATAAGGAATATTAACATATTATTTGAATATTATTTAAATATATATTAAAAAAACTAGATAACTTGAAGAAATATAACATAACATAATAAAGCATTATATAGGTCACTCCAAAAGAGATTTGGTGTTATATTATAATTTAACCAAATCAAAGCAAAAAAATTTAAGAGATTAAATAAACTTAGTGGGAAAGTTACATACTAAGATGCTAAAGAGATCAAGTATAACATTCTTGATTACAAAATTACGTATAACTTCCAATTTCTCATATAACAAGACAAAAACAATGGGAAAAACATTTTAAAAAAAGTAAAAATTTCATTTTGTTAGGGATTGTTGAGAAGAGTCCATTTAATGTTTTTTAATTCTATTTGACCTTATTTGAAATATTTAATTTAAAAAATTAAATATGAATAAATAGTAAGAAATTATAGTGTTAATATTAACTAAATATATATGTTGAATAAAAAACTTGAATCCCACGATACTATTGAGCTGAAGAATTGCATCCTTGTTAATCCAAAAAAGAACAAATAAAAATTTCACATATAATGTACCAAAGTCCTAAAAAATATTTAAAAACATAATAATAAATATTTAATTTGGTTGAACTCATAGATATGAGTCCAATGAGATTTTCTTTGTCTCTACAAGACTTCGTTTGTAGTTTAATGACTTACAAAAGTAAATGAGCCTAAGTAGTAATAAATTATTATTTTAATATTAAGTAAATATGTGTTATTATTCAATAAAGACAAAATAAGAAAATATTACATAACCAAATAAAAGTGTTGCATGGGTCACATAACAAACGATTTAGGGTTACATAATCATAAAACAAGTCAAGGTTAAACATTTGAAAAATTGACACAAATTATTATAGACAGTTGTATTCTATGATACAAAGTAGTTTGATTATAACAAATTTATACATCAAATCAAGTGTTAAACAAAATATTGCAAAGCATGCCAAAACCTTATATAATAAAATATTTAAAAATAGAATAATGAATTTTTAATTGTTTAAAGATAATCAAGACAATTCCAATGACATTTTAACTCAATCAAATTTCGTTTATAATTATTATGAAATACACAAGTTAATAAGTATAAAAAATTTAAATTATTATTTCATTTTTTAACTAAATATATACTAATGCTAAAACAAGATATATTGAAGTAATTAAATATAACCAAATCATTGTAATATAAAGGTCACATAAAATAAGATTTGGAATAAAAAGTAATATAACAAAATTTAGGAAAATAATTTCAAAATATGAGATAAACTATATAAGAAAGTTTTTTCTATGATGCTAACTAGATTGAGTGTAACATCTTTTGATCATCAAATCAAGTGCAAATCAAAATGTTTTGCAAAACTTGGCAAAAATATAAAAATATTATATTTTTTTTTATTAAAAATGAATAATTAATTAGGTGCAACTCATTGAGATGGCTCCAATAATGTTTGTTTCTTCTCCATCAAACTTTTTTGAAATTACCATCAGCTATAGATGTAAATAAATACAAAAGATAATGTATTACTATTTAAATATTAGGAAGATATATATTAAACCTCAAATGAAATAATTTTAAGTAATGTAATTTCATAAAATCGAAGAGATGCAAAGGTCATACAAGATGATATTTAGAGTTAAATATTAATATAACTAAAATATTGAAAGAAATTTGGAGAAACGAGATAATTTATATTAGAATGTTACATTGCATAATACAAAGAAGATTAAAAGTAACAACCTTGACCATAAAATTTGGTATAAATCTAAATGTCTTATAAAGCTCATCAAACCACATAAAAAAGTATTTAAAAATATTGAAGATAATATTTAATTAAATAGAGCTCACCAAGATGACTCCAATGACATTTTTATTTTTTTGATCATACCCCACTTTGAATAACTATGAATAAAAAAATTAAATAAACATGAAAAACTAAATAACTATTTTAATAACAAATAAATATATAATAAAGTTGAGATGAGATAAATCATACCATTATAATGTAACCAAATCAAGGTGATGCAAAGGTATTTGAATAGAAGAATTGGACTTACATAGTAATATAACAAAACCAAAAGGAAAACATTAATAAATTCAATAAAATGCATAAGTAAGTCGCATTTGAAGACACTACGGAGATCAAGTATAACATATTTCACCATGAAATCAAGAATGATGCAAAATGTCTTGTAAAGAATTTTCAAAAATATTAAAAATTTTAAAATTAATTTTAATTAGATAGAGCTCATCAAGGCTTATGTAAAGAATATAATACAATCAAAGTGATTCATAAGTCACATGAGATGAGACTTATGGTTGCATAAGAATATAACAAAATGAATGAAAAAATTTAAAGAATTGAGATAATATTTTTTAAAATTTTGTGTACCTAGATATTGAGTAGATCGAGTGTAATAGCCTCGATCTTCAAATCACATATGAATCAAAATTAATCATAATGTTTCAAAAAAAAATATTGAGAAAATATAAAAATGAGGAATTTATTGAATAATACTCACCCAAAATAAAATCAAATGGCATTTTTTTCTTGATCAAATCTAGTTTGCAAATTTAGTTATTTTAAAATGTTAATAAGAATAATTAATAATAAATTATTATTTTCAAGAAAATTTAAAATATAAGATGCAATGCATAGGAAAGTAGCATTCTAAAATACTAAGAAGGTGTAGCATAACTTGAACGATCATCAAATTTTGTACGAAAAAAAATATTTAGTAAAAGGTGTCAAATGATTAGAAATTTAAAATATTTAAATAATAAAAAATTTATATTTAATTTTGTATATGTTGTTTAGAGGATTCCAATGAGTTTGTTGTCTACATTAGACAATGTTTGGAATTACTATTAATTACAAAAGTAAATAAATACTAAAATAAATTTATTATGATTTTAATATTAAGTAAATTTATACTAATACTAAAAGACTAGAAGGTTAAGCCATGGAATATAACAAAATAAAAGTGATGTAAGTGCTACATAAGAATAGATTAAGAGTTACATAGTAATATAACCAAATAAAAACAAAATAAATTGAATTCAATGGCCTTATAAAGCATGCTAAAATAAATTAGTTAAAATCTTTTAAAATATAAAATAAATATTTATTTTGATAGAGCTCATCGAGACATGCTCAATGCGCTATATTTCATTTTGGTCATAACTCATTTTTTTTTAAGTGGATATAAATATATTATATCAATAGTGGCAAAGTCATACAAGTGTCACAAAGAGGGATCCTTAGGGAGGGTCAAACATGAAATCAGACAACATGAGTTTGAGTAGGGGCTTGGGGAAGGAGTCCCCAGGAACCCAAATGAACTCATTAAGGCATGCAACACGAGCAACCCAGTAAGCAGGCGTGTTCCCCTCTCTGTAAATATGGGAGAATCGGACAGCCTCCAGACCCATGGTATACTGAAGAGTCTCAGAAAAACCCCCTCCACAGGAGGGTGGGAGATCATTTCGTGCACCACCTGGAGCACTGTCATCGAGTCAGTTTTAATTTCCACAGCCCAGTAAAGGGGAAGGGATCCCCTAAGCAGGTTGATGGCCAAGAGTATAGCCTAGACCTCCATCATGTCAGCAGCCTGGGAGAACATTCTCTTATCGACCACCAAGAGTGGCCTTCCCATACAATCTCTGACAACCATGCCAAGACCTGCAATGGAGTCACCAATCGCAACATCACAATAACTTTTATCCATCCTGTTAAGGGGGGAAGCCAACCGTGCTTTAAAAGCAAGTCCAAAGAGTTGCCAAGATTCTCACTGGACAGGGATGAATAGAAGAGATGCCGACTGAGTACAGTGTTCACCTCGATCTTCATTGTCTGAAGCAGCAAGCACTGCAGAGGCACTGAGGTTGTTGTGCCTGATCGTGTTCCTCCTGGTCCAGATTTAGTAAATGGTGGTGGCTAACATGGCAGCAAGCCTCGCACCGTCACCACGAGGCGCAGCTGGTGAGCCCACAGACTGGAGGAGCCAGTCTGTGAACAGTGACCCGATGCCCGCACCCGTGCACCGGCCGCGCTCGGTCAGAGCCCCGTGGGCCTGGCGATCAACCCAGAGATCCAGGGCATGCAGGCAGTCCCAAAACACGTGCTGTAGGGACTCCTCCGCCACGCAACACAGCTGGCAATTGGAATCCCGTTTTAAACCCCTGCGGGCCAACCACCCCACCGTAAGAATGAATTTGCAGGCAACCCGCCACAAGAACATGCGAACCCTAGGCATCGTTTTGATCTGCCAGATTCCCCTCATCACCTTAGTGGGGTGCTGGCCACCACACCTGTCGAAATTCACAGCATTGCAGACAGTTTTTACGTAAACTCGGCTTCTATCAACCCTCGCCATCTCGGTGTGCGTCTGGAGCAAAACATCCTAGGAGGACTCTCGAGCTCTCGAAAGGTGCAGGATCCTGTCAATGAGCTCCTCACCCGCTCAGATGTGGATAGCTTCCACAACCCAATCCCCAGTAGCCGTGATGTAGTCAACGACACTAGCCGGCCAGTGGGTGTGCCTATTGACAAATGTCAGCCAACAGCAAAGTGGGAGGATGGCCAGCCAGTTGTCCCCCGCAAACCGCAACATCTGTTAGTCACCGATGCACCAGAAGAAGAACAAAATTGCCACAGGCATCGCCTCTAGCAACATTTTGCACACAAAGGAGGCATTCTGGGGAGCTTTCATCAGCAGATCACTAAGCAAATATTTCCTCCTCATGATGTCAACCTAGAGACTGGCTTCACGACTGAGGATGCATTTGCAGTTGCTCATTTGGAGCACCAGATGCCAGGCACGGAAGTCCCGAAGACCAAGCCCGCCAGCGGCCTTCAGCATGGTGATGCATTCCTATGGTGTGTAATGCATCATATTCGTGCAGCTTGTCCCGCACCAGAGGAATCTTCTAACAAGCCACTCCATGACATCAAGGACCCCCACCGGCACAAGATCTCAGGACGTGGCTGGGAATAACACTGAGAACAGAGGAGGCCAAGGCGGCTCTGCCCGCAAGAGACAGCGGGCGGATGCGCCAATTGACCACTATGGCATCCATTCTTTGGACAAGGAAATTGAGATGGGCCATAGTCAGGCACCTCGCAGCAATGGGAACACCAAGGTACTTAAATGTCTGTCCATGTTGCATGTGGAGCTTCCTCAGGATTAGCTATGATTTCTTCTTACTAAACTTAGTGCTAAAGTAGACCCTGGACTTCACGAGATTGACCCACAGCCCAGCAGCCTCCCTGAAGGCCTACATGATACTACGGACAGCGCGCGTAGCAAAGCGAGAGGCGGGAGCAAACAACAGCACATCGTCCGCGAACAAAAGGTGCGAGATCGCCACGCATGCTGCCCAGGCCTGAACCCAAGCAACTGCCTTGACTCATAGTCCCTCACTAAGCTCGAAAGGTACTTATTGGCTAAGATGTAGAGGTAGGGCGAGAGCGGGCAGCCCTGCCATAGTCCCCGCTGTGCCACTACCCACGGGAGACGAGAACCGTTGATGAGGACACCAAATCTTGGAGCAGGTGATGCACGCAGCAATCCAATAGTGCCAAATGAGAGGGAATCCCATGACCTTCATAATCTCGAGCAGGAAGTCCTGGCGCACGCTGTCGTAGACCTGCTCCATGTCTATCTTCACAGCATGAGGCCCAAAGCAGCGGTGTAGGTGTGCATCTTCGCAGCCATTTCCTGTGCGATTTTGATGTTATTATAGATGCTCTGCCATTGGATGAATGAAGCTTGCGCGTGCGAGATGAGGCTCGACATCAACGACTTCAACCTCCCAACCAGAATATGTGCCACCACCTTGAAGATTGTGTTGCAGAGTAAATAAGTGTAAAGTGAATTACCTAAGTGAATTACCCAAGTAAATAAGTATAATCATTAAAAAAAGTTTTAGTTTATTACACTATATTGCATCTTTTGTTCAACACCAATTTATTCTTTGTTGCTTATATGACATACAAATAGCAATATTTCTCATGAAATTGTTATAGTTTTACCATAACCATGATGTACTATTATGACCAAAGTCAACTTTAATAGCTTATTCATAATTACATATTGATTGCATTTGCTAATCAATTGTACCATAGGATTAACAAATATATCAACATACAATATTGCTTACTGGGCTTTCATTGATGTTTTTCCTACAATGTACTATGTCACCGTCTACCATTTTCCTAAATGAATTTTCAAAGAGGCAAAATTACAATAAAACTAGCTTATTTAGTAACATTTACAAGCTTTTAAGCACAAAAAGAAGAGAAATTAACATATATTTGTTAGCCAAATGAGAGGTGTACCATGGTCCTAATAGGTATTGAAAAACAATTATAGACTTTTTGACATAAAGAAGATGTGAAATGAACCTCAAAGCATTGCACTGTAACACAAGTCTCCAATAATAATAAGAATTTTAAAAGATGTTATGAGTTATTGGCTAAATGAAACAACTAATTTTCAAAATATGTGCATTCATAGACAATTCATGTTTTTAGTTTTCTGGTTAAAAATATTATTTATATTGAAAATATTTTGCTAAAATCTTTTTAAACTCATTGAATTAAGGTTTCCACTTATACAAGGACATTTCCTAATCAGTAAAAATGCTAATAAGAAACTTTAGTTGCAAAAATTTTCAAAGGCATTTTGAATAAAACGGTAGCCATTCTTTGCCATCAGATACCTCATTAAGAAAGATGTACCATAAGGGATCTCTGATTTTCAGATAGAAATTCAAAGCAGTAATATATTTCATTTATGTATGTTACTTAACACATTTTTCAATATAGCAAAATGTACAAAACAAACTGTACATCATTTTTTATTGACGATATTATCATCTCTATATTTTTTCATCAGCATAATATACTAAACATAAATTGACTTACTAATGAAATTTAGCTCATAAGAAAAAAGTCAAAATTTATGTGTTATTGATAAGTGTAAATTTGAGGACCACATATTATATGCACTTTATGCTTTTTTAAAAATATGAATGATTTGGTATATAAGGAAAGGAAACATATAGTGAAACTTATAAAAATTTCAAAGATCTTACTTCTTCCAAAGTTCAAATTGTTAATGCATGAAAATTATTTTAAAACACCATGTAAATGCTCACTTTGGGATGATTTTTTAATTGATGAATCCTTAAAAAAGAAAGTTTTGTGACAACAAAGATAAACTTTGTAAAAGTACTAATTTTTACATGTGTAGGTAAGAAAATTAAGATCATACAAGTATGATAATAAGAAAACATTCTAAGTTTAGCAAGTAACATGAAATGAGTTGACGATTGTATACTTGGATTAACACAATAATATTTGCATAATAAAGCTATGAGAAACAATAGAAATATGGAATCATTGGGTTCCAATGTGAGAGTTAGTATGCCATTTCATTATAATAGAAAAAATTTGAAGGTCATAAAATTATGACAAATGTGGTTAGCAGTTTGAAAACACATATTTAGCACATCATATAATACAATAATAGCCATAGTGCAAGTAGAGCATTTCATATGGAAAAAATGTTATTTTTTATATGAGTTACTACTGATCATAGCCATGGGAATTGAAGCATATAAGTCCTAAGAAATGCAAACAACTTGGATAGAGATCGTATGGGGAAAATAAATTTTAGAGAGACATAAATACTAGAATTCAGGTGTATTTAATGAAAAGCTAAGGTGATATATTATAACTATTCTAAAAATATATCCAATGATTTAAGAATTATTTTTTTAGCTACAAAAGGTCTTAAGATTTAGTAAGGAAAGAGATGCATTTACTTCTAGCATTGATGTCTTCTATGATTATATACTTGAGAAAAAGCTAAAGAAAAAAGCTAACGACAAGGAAGGAAAAGTGGGATCTTGAACTTGCTTCAAGAACAAAAGCATACCACCATTTTTGGTAGGCCTTTGCTTAGTTTCTGTGGTTAGCTACCCTTTGTTTAGCATTAAAAACAAGAACCATACTATGATAACAACTAAAAAATAAAAACCCCCAAAGAAGGTAAATATATTTTTAACTGAGTTCTATTTCTCGTTTTCCTTAAAACTAAGGATTTACCAATTAAAATTTTCCTATCATGATAGAAATTGAGTCATAATATTTCCATTTGGTAGTTAAAATTAATGTTCATGTTTACTTAAAATTTCCCTCTTGAATCAAGCAAGAATTTCATAAATTTTGCTAATTAAAAATTGTGTAACACCCCTGACAAAAACTTTACGATACTATTGTCAAATTATGTTTCAAATATTCAAGTTCTTATTATAATATAAATAATGATAATTTTTTAAATAAATGGAAAAGAAAAGTTTTTTAATTGTCATAATTATTTTTTGTTGGAATGAAAAGAAACTATGTAGTTAAAACTTCATATATAAATATTAGTTATTTAATGGCATTACATGATGAAATCAAAATCTTAAATGTCTAAATTATTCATAATGTTACTATTTTGGAGGTTAAATTAAGCTTTTTATTATGTTAGCTTCCCAAAAAAATTGATCTTTTATTAACAAAAAGGAACTTTGATTGCTTACGAAGGCCAAACTTTTATTGGATGAGATCTTCCATAAATAAATTAGGTTTCCATTGAAATGCAATCTTGTTGTTGAGATTTCTTTTTTACAAATGTGATAGTTGTGATAATTGAGTGAAGTAAATTGATATTATGCTTTTGATTGCAATATGAAATTCTTCTTCAAATATTTCTTGAGTGCCAATGCTAAAATATTTCAATTAAGCTCTACTTTAAGCAAATCATGAGTACATACATGTTTTGTCATCTTCAAAGTTTTAAATTTGAGGTAATTGTTTCAATTTGCAATATTGACAAAACCTATGATATGGTGAAATATTGGTGTTTTTGTTAAATTAACATCAACCATAAAAAAGAAGATATGATTAGAGTTTTTGTTTTTAATGTTGTAATTGTAAGGCTTCTAATTATGTAAATTATGCAAAAAACTGAGAATTACAATGCAAAGGTTTGAACTAGAAAGCTCGACGGGCTTTGGTGGACTATAGAAGAAGTCTAAATTCTGACCCTTTTAGGTTCAATGAAAACTTGATTATGAATTAAAAATTTAAAGGTCTAACTAGTACAGTTTGTGAACTTAAACTAAGTCTAAGGGCCCATTGCGATTGCAAACATGAACCTAAGGATTGGTGTTAGATGCTTGGGGATTTAAACTTTAAATGCATTAAGCTTGAAATCTCAATGTTGTTTGTTAAAAACATCACTATTTAGGATTTGGACTATTAATTCTTGCAGTTTGCTATTTAAATCTCTCGTAAGGTTATGCACCTAAGTAATGCTATTAAGGCTTGAAAGTAAGTTTTGACTTGAAAATATCTTGGATATGGTTAAGGATTGTGCAATAAGTAAGCATAAATTAAGGTAAAATAACCAAATGACTACAATATTTATGCAATAAAATAAAAAAAGATAGAAATTAGGATAGGATAACGAAAACCAAGTAATTGATGAGATTGTTAGAACACGTAGTTTAAGGCTTTGATTTGATGATGGTCACTATTTTGACCTTAGAAATTGTGTTAAGAGAGCTTAAAGGGGGTTGATCGTCTTGCTTTTTTTTTGTTAAACCCTAATCTAGTTTGGATAGTTTGGTAAGATCTTAAGTAGCCCTAAATTAGGCCTTTAGACCATTAATTAGTTCCTAAGAGGGTAATGTTTGTTGCTTACGTGGTTTATAAGAGGTTTGTTCGTGGGTCTAATGGCTCAAGTTTTCATGTTAGAAATGCAAGTCACTATGGTAACTCATATAAATCAAGGATTAGAAATTAGGGCATTAACTTTATCTTATTCAATAAAGAAGTTACACATTGAATGACTGCTTAATTGGTTTTCTTTATAGTTTAGAAGATTTGTTAGTAACCCACCCTAGCTTAGGCAAGGTAGCTATTAAGGCTTTGTAAAAATGTTAGGTGATCTTGATAGATGATTAGGCTTTTAACAAAACTTTTAAGGTTATATTAAATTATAGGTTAGAGTTAAGAAAGATATCTAAAGAACATTTTGATGTTGGATGATGAAACTATATGGAATGATGTTACTTGATAAGAAAGTCAACACTTTTGATGGCATGGCTTATAAAGTAGTAAAACTTAAATGATAACCCACCAACAAAAGTTACGTTATTTAGATGTACTAGATAGCAATACGTCTACTAATTTGCAGACTTGGTGACATATAATAGGAAGTGCCTTAAATGTTTTTTCCTTGAGTAATATGCAACTTGTCACTTGATTGTAAAGCCTTGATGGTGGGCTTGCAGATAATTTTCTAAGAATCCTAGGGTGGCTGAGTGCCTGTGGTCTATGGAACCTCCCCAAATATTGTAGTGCAAGTCATCGAGTAAAGTTCTATGTGGTTATTGAGGACACCTATAGTCCCAAGGGGCAACCCTAATTGATTGGACTTCTTTTAACAAAGTGGGGAAATTTGTCATGACATTGGAGCTTACAACATACACTAAGGATATCATCATTATGCAGGGAATGCCAAATAATTTGTAGGTCACTAACTATCCCTTATGGTTTCGACTAGTATGGTCAATTAAGACATCATTTATTATATCATTGGCTATGCTAATACATTTATTCTATTTGATATGTGATTAAATTATTACATTATTATTTTTATATGAAAACTTAAGGATTGATTATTAAGAATGGCTAACCTTTGTTCCTTATATCATCCATACATGCAAATGAATAAAGAGCTAAGATAGGAGTTAAAAAGGTGGCATCTAACTCAATAATTTAATGATTATTCATTAGTTCATAATTTATGATGTTATAATTTTCTATTCAAACACAACATTATCATTTATTTTTGTTTGAATTTTCATTGAGGTGGACTATTCCAATACACTTTGATATCTTTTTTTTTAAATTTAATGTGATAAACTTACACTTTAAGACAGCTTATAGATCGTGTAAACATTTTTTTGGTGACATGGATTTGTATAAATATGCTTTATCACATGTTGCAAGCTTTACATTCATTGAATAGACAAGGCAACTTACTTAATTGAGTGAACTAGTTCTTAAGTTAACTAGGGGGTGACTAGTTGGTCTTGTGATAATCTTTAACATGGGAGGTAAACCACACGAATGATGATCATATTGGGAGATTCATACAATACACTTTAATATCACCCAAGGAGTGAAATGTTACGAGCAAAATATATTGACTAGTGCATTGTTCTAGTTATTCACAAAGATGAAAAAAATGTCACTAAAAAGGCTATGACTCAAGTTCTTTATTTCAATGAAAATTTCAAAATTTTTTAACAATCATTGGCATCCTTAATTGTCAACATAGTACTCATTATCACTTGTTACAAAACTTAAAAAGCTAAAATTATCTATTTAAAAATGAGAATGATGACAATATTATAACATAATGGTGAAGCTTTTTAAATTATATGACATTTCTTTATGTAGTTCTTAACTATATCATCAAACATAGCCTAGAAAGCCTAAAGAATGTCACAATAAAGGCCACAGGATATCCAATTTGTACAAAAATAATTTGATGCTCCCGATTGATTTGTGAGATACTCAACACAAGCTTAGCATTTCTATCCTATCACATGATCCAATAGTTTATAATCTAAGCTGTAACAATTACATGGAGAAGTTTGTATGGCATTAAGAGTAATCACAAACCAAATGTCACAATTATAGTTACTCTAGCAAATCAAAATTCTCTAGTGACATCCTTGTATTACACACGATTAACAAGGAATCCAAAATTTCTAATAGGAGTTCAATCATTTTTTATATATCTCACTTGTCTCACTCTAGCCTAAGAGGACATCATTGGGGTTATAAGATCGTAGTCTATCTGATCTTCAATAGATAATTTTAATTATCCTCATGATTTATTTTCATGCATTTAATTAGGGCTACCTAACCATAATTTATCAATTATAATTTCTTAAAATCCATAATCATTTGTTCTATATATGTCTCTTATAAATGTACTCCACTATCTAATTAACCTAAGGGTTATACTAAGGACTAATCTACATCTTTGGGTATCTTCCACATTCACATTTGAAGTATTTGTGTTAAGACCTTAACCATAATTAATAAATCCATAGCTTGAATACTTTAAGTCATAATTATTGCTCTTTAAACATGTTCACATGAATTTCACTACTAACACTCTCTTCCCTCATAAAACTAGAGTTGCCAACCTTTCCCAATATTCTCTCTTAATTTGCTTACATCTCATAATGCCACTAACAAGTCATGCATGATCTCACCTATCCATAAAACAAGATCAACTTTTATAAAAAATCTAAGTCTTCATACTCCCTTGTCCAGGCCTAGCACAACTCCTAATGCAAGAATAGTCATCTTAATCACTCTTATTTAGGACTAACAAACAACGTCATGGAATGATGGCCTCATTTAGAGTTTGTTGAAGGCTTCCCAAAATATTATATGCCCAATTCAATACTAATTCTTATTTTAAAATTTGTTTAGATAAAGCATTAATCCTAAGAAATTTTTCCTACCAAATTCATAAGTTATTTTAAATTATCAAAGCTTCTTTTTAGTCCTAATTTAACTTCATCCATACCATGCATTCTTGGGCTCTTAAACTTAACTTATGTTTGAGTTTCAAAACCTCTAGGAACTTAAAATTTGAATCCTATATATTAAAATTCAAATTTAAGACTTTTGAATTTTAAATGTAAAATAATATTACTTCTAAGTCTTATGTTCTCCATAATCCTATAAATTCTCAAGTGTAATGTAGGCCAAGTAAGCATATTGGTGAGGTTAAGTTCCTTCCAAATTTTCTATTATTGCTCAACAAAAACAAATGCTTTTTTTCTCAAAAATAAGACCTAGTCCTTCCGTAGCCTTCCCTAATAGTCAACTGAAACACTATAAATCTTGGCATGGAAAACCCATGGGTTTACCTAACTTTGAATCCATCTAAGTTTTTTTTCTAGATATTTTCTTGCATTTAGTGTTCTGGACCGACCCTTAGAATCAACCTCAAGTAAAAATTTGAAACATTCTTTCCCAAATTTATTTGTAAAATTCATTCCAAGGTTTTATTTTGTTTTGAGGAAATCTTGCTGAAGTCATAATAATAACATATGCTGTAGTTTTAAGAGAACATTCGTATGTCTTCATTCAATGCTTTTTGTAGATTTCTTGCTCTGTTTTCTTATCTAATTGGAATTCTTCATAGCTAAATTCTTCACCATAATGTGTAATAAATCTAAATACTTCAATGATATATGAGTAACATATTCATAGTAATGGTTCTAACAAAATGTATATCAACAAAAATATTGTATTAAATAAGGAAGTCTCCATAAAATCAAAAAATAACATTCATGGCTAGGATTCTTCAAAAATAAATGCATCAAACATTTTACCATTTAGCTCAAAATCAATCCAAATAACATAATAACACCTTATCTTCAACATAATGAAACAATTTTGTATGGAAAGCAATATGATTTTTTATAAATGATGTTAAAGATTTTATTTATTTCGATGATTTCAACTCAAATTAGAGATTACCATGCAATTTCAAAAATATATAAATTGAGCAATACATAATATTTCGTAAACATTAGAACCATTAACCTAAAAAACATTGTGTAATATTCATATCCTTACTAAATCAAAGATTATAACATGCAATGCTATTGGATTGAGATTAAATAAATTCGTTGGACTTTTCTGAATAAGATCTATCAAATTAAATTTTCTTTTCGATATTTTAAATATTTTATTTTCTTTGGTTTTGGCATATTTTTGAGATATCTTGTTTCATACCTAATTTGATGATTATTGATGTTAGTTTCAATCTCCTTTGTATTTCAAATTATAACTTTTGGGAACAATTAATCTCATTTTTCAAAATTTAGTTGCTTTAGTTATTTTAAATTACTATGTAATTCAAAATCTAATGTCTTGTGACTTGTATATTATTTTCATTATTTATATTATATTACCTTAATTTATTCCATTTTAGCTTTGGCATATGTATTTACATAACAATAAAATAAAAATTTATTATTACTTACACAAGTTTACTTTGTCAATTCATACCTATTCAAAAGGACATTCAATCCACACAAAAATTTTTATTAGACTCATCTCAAGTAGCTCTATGTTATTAAATATTTACTTTATATTTTTTATTTCATTTTTTAAAGTTTTGCATTCTATAAGAGATACATTGATTCATACCTAATTTTATGGTCAAGAATTTTACACTCAATCATGATGAAACCGAAATCATTAGACTAGTCTGTATGAGCTCCAACTAATTATATACTTATTTTTTATTTTAAAATATTGTACATTGAAGGGTTTTGGAATCCTTTCATGGGACATTTTAATTTTGTATCTTATTTTACAAATGAGAATGTTACAAATGGTCTCCTTAATATCCTGAAAGGTAACACTTCTATACAATGTATCTCATTTCTTCATAGCATTTCTAAATGCAGTTCAATTGAGATAAAACAAATTTTGATAGATACATTTTGATGACCTTGATATAACTAATTATTTATTTCATTATTTTAAACTATATTATCTATATTTTTGTTTAAATGAAGAGACATTTATGTTTACACATGTTTTGATAATAGAGGATGTTATACTTTACCACTTTGCCATCTTGGAACATAAGTTTTGTTTACAATTTATCTCATTTTTTCAAATTTAATTACTTTGGTTTGTTATCATTGTATATAGCTTTAATTTTTTTCATGTGACCAATTTGACATTTTAAATTAATTAAATTATATTACTTCAATTCGTCTTATTTTAGCTTTTTTATATAATTACTTATTATTGAAATAATAATTTGCTATTATTATTACATATCTTATTTGATAATTCTACTTAATTGAACATATGTTCCACTCACAACAAAAAAATGTCGTATGACCCATTTCGATAAGCTCTGACAAATTAAATATCTTTAATATTTGAAATTTCTTTTGATATTTTTGTATATATTTTATGATATATTTTGATTAATATATTGCTTTTTCATCAATGATGTTAAACTCAAATTCCATAGTAGAATGGAGTGCAACTTTTCAAGGTAATTTATCTCAGTTTTTCATATTTTTTCTTTAATTTCACACAATTCCTTTAAAAAACTAATTCACTTCTTCTGCAACTGTTGCATCACTTTTGTTTGGTTTGATTACATTACTTCAATTTCTCCTATTCTACTTTAAAATTTTTATGAAAATTTTAAATAATAATTTATTATTATTTATTCTTATTTACTTTTGTAGTTCTTAAAAATTTCAAGTTATGTCTATTTAAGATGAAATGACCATTGTAGGACTTATTCCAATGCTCTAAGCCTAATAAGATATTCATTTTATATATATATAGTTTTAAAAATAATTTGTTTTCTATGGTTCCATTACACTTCATGAGAGATTTCTATTGGCTCCTTATTTAATGATAGAGTAAGCTATATTTTATCTCTTTTGTTTCTTGTAATTCATCTTTTTAATAGAATGTATCTCATTTTTTCAAATATTTTTATTATGTTTGGTCATTTTATAGTGGAACTTTACTTTTACTCCTTTTAAAATGCTATAAAATGGTAATATTTAATTATTTCAAATTGTCTCATTTCAACTTTAATAAATATTTACTTAATTAAAAAATAATAATTTACTAATATTTAAACTTAATTGTTTTAGCTATTCATAATATTTCCAAATAAAATCCAATGAATGCAAAATAAAAGTTATTAACTCATCTCGACAAGCTTTATCCAATAAGTTATTTAATTTGATTTTTTTAATATTTTATGATCTATGGTTTTGGCATACCTTTTTAATAGATTTTCTTCATGCTCAATTTTACTGTCATGCAAGGCTAGATCTGTTTTCTATCTTAGGATAAAGATCTTTCAGACAATTTATCTCATTTGTGAAATTGTTTTTCTACTATTGGTCACATTATAATGAAACTCCAATTATCCTCTCCTACAACTTTCACATCACTTTGATTTTGTTGTATTATATTTCTATAATTTATCTTATTTTAGCTTCAATAAAAATTTACTTAATATTAAAATAAACATTTATTGTTATTTATATTTATTTACTTAGGTAATTTGTATTAATTTTAAAGTAGGTCTTGTCATCATGAAACTAATGTTTTTGGACCCATCTTGAGGAGATTTATATAATTAAATATTGAATTTTGCATTTTTAAATATTTGTAATGTATTTTTCTATGATTGATAAGTCATTTCTTTTCATACCTAATTTGATGATCCAGAATATTATACTCGATCTTCCCAACATTATGGAATGTAGCTTTATACTATAACTTATCATAATTTTAAAAACGTTTCACTTTGATTTGCTTACATTTCTATAAAACTCTACTTTTCCTTTAGTGTGTCCTTTACATCACCTTAATTTGGCTATAATATAATGCCTAAATTTATCTTTTTTTAGCATTATTATATATTTATCTAATATAAAAATATGTTTTTATTATTTATATTTTTGAATTCTATAATTCATAGTAATTCAAAACGAGGTCTTGTCAACATGAAATAGTTATGGTTTGACTACTATCAATAAGCATTATTTAATTAAAGATAAATTTTTCTTTATTTTTAAATAATTTATTTTTCAAGTATTTTAGTAGGTTTTATAAGACATTTCTATTTGTAACCAACTTGATTATCAAAGATGTTACAATCAAACTCTTTAACATCTTGGAATACAACTATCCTATAAAATTTATCTAATTTCTTTATTTTTTTTCTTTTATTTAGATATTTTTTCTTAAAGCTATAATTCTCCTCTCTTGTGCTACACTTAATGTTAAAATAATAATTAATTATTTATTTTAGTTAATAACTATAGCGATTCACTGTAACTACAAAAGAAGTTCAATCATGATAAAACAAAATTCATTGGAGTAATCTCAATGAGCTCAATGTAATTAAACATGCATTTTCATGCTTTCAAATAATTTATTTGATAGGTTTTTGGTACATTTTACAGGGATTTTGATTGATTAATTTATTAAGGATTAGGATATTACACTTTATCTCCTTAACATCTCAAAATGTGACTTTGTTGGAAAATATAATTAATTTGTTGAGAAGTTTTCTTTTCATTTTGTTGTGCTTTTATGAAACTCTAATTCTACTCTGTTATCACATTTCCAGAGCTTTACTTTTCTAACATATTAATGCATAATTTATCTTATTTGAGCTTTAATATATATTTACTAAATTTTAATATTAATTTACAATTTGTACGCTTTTTTTTCTTTAGTAATTCATTATAATTAAAAAAAGGTCTAATTCTCACAAAATAGGCATTGTTTGATTCATTTAGATAACTCTATCA
Source organism: Vanilla planifolia (assembly GCA_023846275.1). Classification (NCBI taxonomy): domain Eukaryota; kingdom Viridiplantae; phylum Streptophyta; class Magnoliopsida; order Asparagales; family Orchidaceae; genus Vanilla; species Vanilla planifolia. The sequence continues at coordinate 187,479 of JAIUJO010000247.1, read as the reverse complement.
CAAAAATATTCCTTTTTGCTTACATTTCAATAGCACCCACTTTGGCAAAGAGTTTGTTACACTTGATATTCTTTGTATCTTATAATGCTACTTTCTAAAACAATTTATCATATTTCATCAAATTTTTATGCTACATTTTCTTACACTATTAACAAAGTATAGTTCTCTTTTCATTTTAGCTTCACATCACTTTAATTTGTATACATTACATTAGTATAATTTTTCTCAATTCAACATTACTAAACATTTGCTTTGTATTAAAAAATACTTTACTGTTACTTATATTAATTAATTTTAATATTTTGTAGTAGGCCCTAATAAGGTCCTTCCAAAGCAAAATAAATATCTGTAGATGTATCTCTATAAGTATTATTTAATCAACTATAGAATTTTAGATTTATATGTATTCCTTTTATTTTTTTTTTCTCATGAATTTTGAGAAATTTATATTTTTAACGATAGATGGCAGATTATTTGATATTCTTATCATGTTGTAACATAGCTTTTATTTATGATTTCTATCATTTATTCAAGTGTTTATTTTTTATTTTGTTATATTATTACGAGACTTTAATTTCTTTAAAATGTTATATTTATATTTCTTTATTTGGTTATATTATTTCTCTTGAATTTATCTTTATTTAGCATTATTATAAATAAGTTATTTTAAAAATAATAATTTATCATTTTTTGTTCTTATTAAATTCCAAAATTCTTAGTCATTTCAAATAAGGTCCTTTCGAGATGAAGGAAACGTCATCGGAGTCATCTTGATCAGCTCAATTAATTTATTATTAACTTTTTATATGTTTAAATATTGTTTTATGATTTTGAGATATTTTATAATGTAATTTATCATATTTGCTAAAAGTTTTTCCTTTAATTTGGATACATTGCAATTTAACACAATTTCTCTTTTCTTTTGACCTTTGCATGTCTTTCTTTTGATTATATACATATGTATATATATATATCAAAAAATAATTTTTTCTATTTACTTCTATTTACTTTAATAATTCTTAGTAATTTCAAATGAAGATAGATGGAGGAGAAACAAAACCTTTGCCTTTTTTGAACGAGCTTTATCAAACTAAGTATTACTTTTATATTTTTAAACTTTTATTTTCTAATGTTTTGGTGTATTTTATAATACATTTTTATTTCAAGTTGATTTGACTATTAATTATTTTCCATGCAATTTGCTTTGTTAGGTAGGAATGAGACTTTTTCATATAATTTATCTAATTTCACTAAATTTCTTATATTGATTTGGTAAAACAATATATTACTCTAAATTTTCTTTTGTTTGATCTTTACATCGCTTTGATTTTGTCATATTATATTTCTATAATCTATCTATTTTTTGCTTTAATATATATTTACTTAATTCTAAAATAGAAATTTATTATTATTTATGCTAATTTAACTTTATAATTTTCAATAATCCTAAAATAAGTGAAATCAAGATAAGACAAACAACATTGGACTTGTCTCAGTGAGCTTTATGTAGTTAAAGGGACATTTTTATATATTTAAATATATTATTTTATTTTTTTTTTTCAAATTTTATGGGTCATTTCTATTAATACTATAGGATTATCTTGGATGTTACACATTATATTTTTAATAATTTTTAATGTAGCTTTCATTTATATTCATTTAACTTGTTAAAATATTTTTCTTTGATTTTGTTATATTCTTATTAAACTCTAATTCTTCTCTTATGTCGTATTCACATTAATTTGATTTGGTTTGATTATATTTCTTTAATTTATCTTTATTTAGCTTTGTTGTATATTTACATAATATTCAAATATACATTTTGATAAGGTCAATCTAAGCAAATATTTTTCTTTTTAAATTTCTTTTTGAATTGTTTTGGCACGTTATACTTGAAAATTTGATTCATTCCTAATTTGACATTGAGGATGATATACTTGATCTCTTTAGCATCTTATAATGCAACATTTAGACATAATTTATCTCATTTCATCAAAATTTTCACTTTTATTTGTTTATATTACTATGATTATATTATGAGCTCTATCTAATTAAATGAATATTTTTATATATTAGTTTATATTTTATTTTTCAGAGTTTTGGTATCCTTTACGAGTCATTTACACTTATACACGATTTGATGATCGAGCATGCTCCACTTGATCTCCTTAATTATAAAATGTAGCCTTCTGATATAATTTAAGATGTTATTTGAAATTGCTTACTTTCATTTAGTCACATTATTATGAACCTCCAATTCTCCTATCATTGTCCTCAAATTACATCCAATCAGTTATATTAAATTAGTTTAATATATCAAATTTTAGCTTTAATAAATATTCTTTTAATATTAAAATTCATTTACCATTACATATTTTAACTTAGTTTAGTAAGTTAAAAAAAGCAAATACTGAGAAAAGAGTGCATTTGTTTGTAGTGAGTAGGGTGGTGTTTTATCATAGATTAGTTTTCCTCTGAGCATATGTTCTTTTTATATAAACTCTCAGAAATAGTTAACGAGTTTGTAAGGAAGATCAATAAATGATAAGGGAGGCAAGCTATAAGAAAATGATGAGGAATGGAACCTACCTTTATTAAAGAAAAAACTTGAACTTCCTTCATTTGATTCTTCTCCCTTTCATCACATGGAAAGAATTCTTCCTTCATCCCCATAATATGTTTTTCAGATACTAGTATACAATTGCAACCCATCTTTACACAATAGGCGGTTGGCACATGACCTCCTTCTTAGAAAGAAATTTCCCCTTATTTGCTGAATAGACTTTTTTTGACACCATATTGTATGGTGGATTTCAAAAGATATGAAAAATCTATATCCAAGCCATACATAAGACTTTCATGGCCCCATTTTTAATCATGTAATAACTTCCCAATCCAAAGCTTGCTCAAAGTTTTCCTCTATGGAATATTGATTGGCTTTATCAGAACAAAACTCGAGGCCTTATCAGGACAGTGGTCTTTTATTTTAAAGTAATACAGGGCCCTATGTTTACATTGAATTTCAGGACTTGAACAAAGCAGGCCCAAAGGATGACTTCCTTGCACTGCATGAATTACATGAAAGTAGGATACAAAAAATTTAAGATTGGGAGAGTTAGAGCCAAAAAAGAGCATTCCTCAATCATTTGACTGTACTTAAGGAGTTTTTATCTAACTAAAAATTCATTTTTAATTTTTAAGTTTTTATTTTTGAAGATTTTGTTGCACTTTGTCATACATTTTGATACATACCTAATTTAATGGTTGTGGATGTTGTCCTTAATCTACTCACTATCATGGACTTTAACATTCCTAAACAAATTATCTTATTTTTTTCAAAATTTTCACTAAATAAAATTTTATTGCTATGTAACAGCAAATCTAGTCTCATGTAACCAATACATATTTTTCATTTTATTATATTTTATTAATTCAATTTATCTCAATTTAAAATTAAAACAATTTTATATAAAGTAAAAAAATAACTTTTATTTTTTTATTTAATTTAATTATTTATTAATGTTCTGAATTATGTTTGATAAGGATGAAGAAAATGTCGTTAGACTCATCATGATAAGCTCTATTCAACGAAGTATTTTAATTTTCAAGATTTAATTTCTAAGATTTTATAGGTTTTACTTGATTGAATAAGATAAACTAGATCCACATATTGTTAAGGAATGTACTTTTTTCATACAATTTGCCATATTTTTTGAAATGTTTACCTTAATTTTTTTTATATTATCATGTAACTCAAAATTTTCTCTCTAGTGACATTTACACCATTTTATATGGTTATATTACATTTTTTTAGTTTATCTTATTTTAACTTTATTATGTATTTACTATATATTAAAAATAATAATTTATTATTATTTATGATTATTTAATTTCTTAAATCTTAGAAGATGATACTATCGGACTTCAAAGTATCTTTGTATACAATTTCTTGAACAATTCATCTTATTTCTTCAATATTTTTTGTTTGATTTTATCACAATATTATCCCTAAATCTTTTCTCGTTTGACCTTTACATAACTTTTATTTAGATATGTTATATTGCTTTCATTTATCTCATTTATATCAAGGATATTATACTTAATCCTATTACTATCTTTTAACACATGATTCTTGCATACTTTATGTTATTTTCTTCAAATTGTTTGCTTTTCTCTTATTATATTAATTTGCAACTCAAGATCTAATCTCATGTGATCTTATAATATTTTAATTTAGGAAACTAAGCTTTTTTAATTTACTGCATTTCAACTTTAACATATATATTTAGTTATTATTTATATAATAATTTATTATGTTATGCTTATTACTTTTGATAGCTTGAAATAACTTCAAATGAATTCTTATAGAGAAGGAACACATGTGATTGGATATATCTTGACAAGCTCTATCCGATTGAATAATCTTTCTTATATTTTAAAATATTTTATTTTCAATTACTTTTGATTGTAAGAGATAATTGGTTTTATACTTGATTTGATGATTGAGGATGTTACCCTTGATCACCTTAGTATCATTGAATGCAACTATCGAAAAAAATGTATCTTAGTTTACAAAAATTTTAACTTTGATTTTCCCAGATTACTATGAAACTATAATTCCTATTTTGTGTATCATTTACAACACTTCGACTTTGTTCTATTCAATAGCCTATATTAAAGTCTGTTTTAGCTTTAATATATATGTTTTAACTATTAAAAGAATAAATTATGTGCTAATGCTAATTTATTTTTGAAATTCACCATAACTCCCAATGAGTCGTATTGATTTTAGAAAGACATTATTGGACTCAACTTGATGAGTTACATCAAAATAAACATTTTTTTAATATTTTAAAATAATTTATTTTATATAATTTTGGCAAACTTCATGAATAATTTAGATACTTAAGAGATTTGTTGATCAAGGATTTTGTAATCGATCTTCATAGTATTTTGGTATGCAACTTTTTCATGTAATTTCTCTGGTATCTTCAAATATTTGAACATGATTTCTTTATATGAATACGAAACTACAGTTGTCATCTCATTTTCCCTTCGTATAACTTTAGTTTGATTATTCTACATTTCTTCATTTACTCATAATTCTATTTATTATATATTTATTTAAAATAAAAATAGCATATTATTCTAGTGCTTATTTATTTTTTTAATTAATGAAAATTCCAATGTAGGTCCAATCAAAATGAAGCTAACAATGTGTCAAGCATCTTGACAAGCTTAATTCAACTAAATACACATTTATATAACTTTAAATACTTTAATTTCAAAGGTTTTTACCAACTTTTAAAGGCATTTTAATTTGTTATAAATTTGATGATCAAGTATTTTACACTCAATCCTCTAACAATCATGAATTGCTTCTTTCTCAAAAATTTTCTTAAATTTCTTGATATTTTACAATTTGATTTCATTAATTTACTAGGTAATTGTAATTTGCTTCTTATTTAACCTTTTCATTCCTCTTGAGTTTTTTATATTTCATTACTTTGCTTTTACTTATTTAGCATCAAAATATATTTACTTAACTATAAAAGTAATGTATTATTATTTATAATTATCTAGTTTTATGTTTTACAGTATTTTCAAGTGAGGTCTGATTTATATGAAAGGAACATCATTAGACTCATCGCTATGTGCTACATCCATATATATGTATATATATATATATATATATATATTATTTTTAAATATTTTAATTTCTATAATTTAGGCCTGTTTTGGGAGATATATAAATATATACCTGATTTGACAATAAAGAATATTATAGTTGATCACCATGTATCATTCAATGAAATTTTCTCATATAATTTATCTCACTTCAAATGTTTTTCATCGATTTGGAAATATATTATGAAGCTCTAGTTATACACTCTTGTGACAGTTACATCATTTAGATTTTGTTATATTACATTGCTTAAATTAATAATATGTATATATATATATATTTACATATTATTAAATTAATAATTTTATAATTATTTTTCTTATTGCTTTTTAATTCACATTAATTCTAAATCAGGGCCAATGAAGATGAAATAAATGTCATCCAAATCGTCTCAACAAGTTTTAGCTTATTAAGTATTCATTTCCAAAAATTTAAACATTTTTTTGATAATATTTGTGTGCTTTATGAGACAACTTAATGCAAACATGATTTGATGATTGATGATGATATAATCAATCACCTTATGTTGTTAGGTTGCAGTAATTCCAAACAATTTCTCTACTTGAAATTTTTTGGTTATCTTATTACATAACTCTAAACCTCCTCTTATTTGAACTTTAGATCATTTTTTGTTTATTTTATTACATTGCTTCAATTTATCTCAATTACACTTTAATATATATATTTACTTAATGTTAAGATAATAATTTATTATTTTATACACTTTTTTACTTTGTAATTTGTAGCTTTTCTCAATGGCTTTAATTCAGATGAAATGAAAACCACTGGAATCATTGGACTTACCTTGACAAGCTCTATTCAATTAAATATTTTTTTTTATTTTTTTTAAATACTTTATTCTCTTATGCTCTGGTAGTCTTTACAAGCTACTTGGATTCATACTTGATTTGATGATAAAAAATGCTCCATCTCGTTTGGATCTTTGAATACAACAATTCTATTTAATTTAACTTTTATTTTGAAATGTTTTTAATTTTAATTCGTTAATTATTATGTAAATCTAATTCACGTTACACATGACAATTACATTACTTTTTTTTATTATAATACATTGCTTGTATTTTTCTCATTTAAGCTATATATATACTTTATTTTATAAAAATAATTTTTTTGCTATTTATACTTGTTTAATTTGATAATTTCTAGTAGTTTTATATGAGGTTTGATCAAAACAAAGTAAAATGTTATTTGTCTAGCCTTGAAGGAAAATATGTAATTAAATATAATGAAAACAAAGAGGGTTTAAGCTCACATGATAGAAAATTTAATATTACATAGTAATTAAAAAAAAAAAGAAAAACATCTAATGAAATTAGAAATATTATATAGGAAAATTTTATTCAAAGATATTTAGGAGATCAAACATAACACCTTGGGTCATCAAATTTTGTTAGAATTAAAATGTCTCATAAAACTTGCCAAATCACTAGAAAATTAAATTTTTTAAAATATAAATAACCATTTAATCAAATATAACATTATTAAACCAGGTCTGAAGTTATGACAAATTAATAAATAATTTTTTCATAAAAATAAATAAATATTTATTTAATTATTAAGTGAGTATTTATTGATGCTAAAATAAGTCTAGTAAATGTAATACAACAAAATCAAAGAAAAGTAATGGTCATACGAGAGGAGAATTAGTGTTTCATAATAGTATATTGTAAAAAAAACTAAATAAATTTGTTAAATTAAATAATTCATGTAGAAAGTTATATTGTATATTTAGGAGATCAAGTTAGTATTATCAATCATAAAAATAATGTGAAAAAATGCATCATAAAGAGATAAGGAACTCTAGGAAATAAAATATGTAAAAATATAAAAATAAATATGTACAGTGATATCGCTCATTGAGAGCAATCCAATGATGTTTTGTTGTCTCATTTGAACCTCATTTTGAATTACTTTGAAATTCACATGTTAACAAGCCTAAATAAAAAATAATAATTTTTAATATTTGGTAAATTTATATATATCAAATTTTATTTAAGATAAATTGAAGGAATATAACTTAAACAAATGAGAGTGAAACTTGTAGAGAAATAAGATGACTTGAAGGAGAACATTCATTTCAAACATACTAAGAAGATCGTGTGTTACATTTTCGATCAAATCTGGATGCAATCAAAATTTTTAATAAATTATGAAAAAACATAAAAATATTTTCAATAATATAAAAAATGTATATTTTATTTAACAATGGTGTTTAAGAAGTGACCTCCTATATTTGTTTTAACACTATAGCACCTCTTTTGAAATAGCTATGAATTAATAAAGTAAATAAGCATAAAAATTAAAAATTATTGTTCTAATATTAAACAAATACATATAAAATTTAAAATGAAATAAATTAAACCAAATGTGAGAAAGAGATAAAAATTTAAAGAAATGACAAATCGTGCAAGAAAGTTACATTCTGTGGTACTAAGAAGATCAAATGTGCATACTCCATTATCAAAGCATGTACTAATAAAAATATCTCATAAATCATGATAAAATAATTCTAATAAAATATTTAAAAAATTAAAAAATTAATATCTAATTCTTTAATGATCATTAAGGTAGGTCTAATAATGTTTGTTTCATCTTTTACAAACTTCATTTAGACTTACTGTTAATTTAACGAAGTTAACAAGCATAAATAAAAATAAATTATTATTTAGATACAATGTAAATGTATATTAAAAGTTAATTGACATAAAAGTAAGTATTATAACATAACAAAATGAAAGAATAATATGAATCACAAGAGAGGTGAATTTGAGTTTCAAAATAATATTATTAAATCAAAGCAAACTATTTGAAGAATTGAGTGTTATATGATAATATTTTTTTTCTAAGAAACTAAGGAGATTAATTGTGATATAATTGATCATGCCATTATGGCAGAACAAGTTGTCTCATAAGATGTGTAAACAATTTACAAAATAAAAAATATTTAAAATATATAAAAATTAGTTTTTACTTGAATAATGATCAATTTTATTATTTGAATGACATTTGTTTTCCTTCATCACACTTAAATTCAAAAATAATACAAAATTATTAATTTAATATCAAATATTTAAGCTAAAATAAGATAAATTGATTTAATGTAATGTCATTAAATCAAATTCATATAAAGGTCACATAGGTAGAGAATTAGAGTTTGTTTGGAATGCACTCAAATTGAAGAAAAAAATAAAAAAAAATTTATAAAATCTACAAGTAGTAATACACATACTAAAAAGATTGAATGTGACCTCCTCTATCATTGAATTGGATAAAAATTAAAACATATCTCATAAACCATCAAAAAATAATAGAAAATAAATTTTTAATTAAAAAAATAATATTTATTGGATAGATATCATTAACACGAGTCCAACAATGTTTATTTCATTTGATTTGTTGCAAGTTAGCAATGTAAAAATTCAAAAATAATAGTTAATATTATCAAAATAATTAGTAAATATATATAAAAGTTAGAATAAGTTAAATTGAAACAATGTAGCACAACAAAAACAAGAGCATGTGAAGGTTACTTGAGAGAAGACTTAGAGTTACATAGTAATATAACTAAATAAAAGTAAACAATTTGAGTTAAAGAGATAAATTATAAAGCAATATGGTATTCGAAGACACCAAAAGAAAAGGAACCATTCTAATTCACCAAAACAAAAGAAAAAAAATTAAAAAATACATAAAAATCAATATTTAATTGATAGTGCTCCTTAAGATGACAAGAATGTTATTTGTTTATTCTCCATCAAACCTCCTTTAGAATTACAACAATTTACAAAAAGTTAATAACTATTAAAAATACCTTTTTGTTTAATATTAATTAAATATATAACAAGGTTGAAATGATATAAATTGAAGTAATAAAATATAACCAAGTCAATGTAATGTAAAGGCCACATCATAAGAGAATTATAATTTTATTATAATTTACACAAATTTAAGGAAAAACTTCAGAGAAATAAGATCAACTGTACAAGAAAGTTCATTGTAAGACTAAATAAACATTCTTAATCATCAAAATAGATATGACTAAAATATCTCATAATGCATGACAAAAACTAGAAAATAAAATATTTTAAATTAAAAAAAAACATTAACCTTACTTAACAAAGCTCGTTAGTGTTGTCCAATGAAGTTTGTTTTTTTCATTGAATCTAGTTTGCAATTATTATGAATTACCAAGGAAAATAATTATAAATAATAACATATTATTCTATAATACAAATTAAATATATATTAACGATGAAATGCGATGAGATAAAGAAACATAACACAAATAATGAAAGTGATGTAAAACAAATGAGTGGAGAATTATTGTTTTGTAATGATTTAACAAAATCTAAGAAAAATATTTAAAATATGAAGTAAATCATATGGGATGGTTACATTCTAATACACTAAGACAATCATATATAACATTCATGATATTTAAATTATGTATGATTCTAAACTTCTTGTAAATCATCCATAAACATAGAAAGTAAAATATATAAAAGTATAAAAAGTAATATATTACTATGCAGAGCTCATTGAGGCTTATCATCTAACATTCTTTCTCTCTACTAATCCTCATTTGGAATTACTCTAAATAAATAAATTAAATAGGCATTAAATTAACAAAATATTATCTTAAAGTTGAGTAAATATATCCTAAAGTAAAAATGAGACAAACTGATGCAATGTAATACAACCACATCAAAGAAAGTGATTTGTAATAATCTTATAAATTTTACAAGAATGTTGAGTTACATGATAATAAAAATATTGATTAAAACATGCTCATTTATCAAGTCAAGTATGAACAAAACAAACTACCTTTATTTCATCTAAAACAATCCAAATTTGGAAAAACTATTTATTACTAAAGAAACTATAGTTAAAAATTAATAAAATAATATTTTTATGTTAAACAAATAAATTTTAATACTGAAAATGATATAACATAAAGATATCTTATACTACCAAATCAAAGTAAATTAAAAGTCACATGAGTGTAGAATTAGATAAACTATAGTGGATTGTTGAATTCAAAGATATTAAAAAGGTCACAAAAATCATCCATGATTGTCAAATATCCTACAAAAACAAATCTATCACAATCCATAAGAATTACTAAAAATTAAACTTTTAAAAATAAAAAAAAAAGATTTTTTAATTTCATAATGCTTTTCGTGGCAAGTGCGATGATGTTTGTTTCATTTCAATTGGAGATTGTTTTGAAAGACCAAAAATTACAAAAGCAAAAAGGCATAAGTAATAATAAAATATTATTTTAATATAAAATTAATTTATATTAAAGCAAAAACAAGATAAATTTAACAAATGTAATATAACCAATTCAAGGCGAAGGAAAGGTCACCGATGAGGGGATATTGAGCTACATAACAATAAAACTGAAATAAAATAAAAAGTATTTTTAAAATATGAAACTAAATGTTTAATTTGACAAAGCTTATTGAGTTAGGTCTGATGATGTTTTTTCACCTCGATGGGATCTCATTATGAATCGTTATCAATTTTCAATGTAAAATAGCATGAATAAAAAATATAGTCTAGTATTAAGAAAAAGCCTATCAAAGCTAAAATATCCTAAATTAAATAATTGTAATATAAAGAAATCTGTGAATGGTAATGGTCACAAAGGAGAATATTTATTTTTAAATAAAAATATAACAAATATAAAGTAGTTTTGAAGAAATGAAAAATTTACTTTGCAAAATGTTTATCACAAAATACAAAGGACATTTAGTGTAATGTCTTCAATTGTGAAATATGAGTGATTAAAATTTTCATAACACTTCTAAAATAATTATAAAATAAAATAATTAACAATATAAAAACAAATATTTATTTAGAGAGGGATTGTTTATACTAGTTGAACATTTAAAAATAATATATAATAATTATTCAAATATTAAGTAAGTATACGTTAAAGCTAAAACAGAATGAATTAAAGTTTTTTAATACAACTAAACTAAAATGATTTAAAAGTTATATAAGAGGATGATTAGAGTTTCAAAGTAATATATCAAAAAAAAATTAAACAATTTGATGAAAATAGATACATTTTATGTGAATGTTTTGTTACGACATATTTTGTAGATGGACTATAAAATTGTCTATCATTGATGTGTTACAAATCAAAGCATCTCAAAAATGCACCCCAAAGTATTTTGAAAATAAAATATTTGAAAATATGAAAATGAATATATAATTAGATAAGGCTTATCAAGATGACCCAACAATGTTTACTTCATCTCAATTATAACCCATATTGAGTTATTACAAATTACTAAAATAATTAAGCATAAATAATAATAAATTATTATTTTAACACTTTATAAATATATATTAAAGTAGAAAAAAGAAAAATACAAATAATATAACTTAATAAAATAATAAATAAAAGTTGTATTGATGGATACAAAGAAGATTAAGTGTAACAACGTCAATCGACAAATTATTTATGAAACAAAAGGTTTCATAAATCATGCATAAATTAAAAAAATAGTGCTTATTGAGATAAGTCTAACAACTCTTGTTTCATCACGAAGTGTCTCATTTGAAATAAGTACAAATTATAAAACTAAATAAGCATAAATAATGATAAAAATAAATTTTAATAATAAAAATATATACTAGACAATAAAAAATGTATACTAGACAATATAACAAAATGAAACCAATGTAGAGGTCACACGAGAGGAGAATTATAATTTCATAGTAATATACTCAAATCAAACAAAAATTTTGAAAAATAAGAAAAAAATATTAGAAAATTGAATTTAAAGATACTAAGAAGATCGAATGTAAAATCATTGGTTGTCAAATTAGGTAACAATCAATTTGCCTTAAATCATGAAAAAAATCAAAGAAAATTAAATACTTAAATATAAAAATTAAATGAATATTTAGTTGGATAAAGCCTATTGAGATGAGTCTAATGATATTTTGTTTATCTCACTCAGACCTATTTTATAAGTACTAAGTATTATAAAAGTGAACAAGCTTAAATAATAAAAAATTATTATTTTAACATAACGAAATAAGTACTATAACTTAAATGAGATAAATAGAAGTAAAGTAACATAATCAAAATAAGTTATTATAAATGGTAAGTAATATAACAAAATCAAATAAAACTTTTGAAGAATCAATGAGTTATTTTTGATAGTTACATTCTAAATACTATTGAGATCATTTGTAACATCCATGATTATTAACTCATGAGTGAATTGAATTGTCTTGTAAAGTATACCAAAATACTAGAGTACAAAATATTTTAAAAAATTGAAAATAAAAAACTAATTAGATAAAGCTTCATGAGATAATCCAAAGTCATTATTTACTTCTCCATAAGACAAAATTTAGAATTACAATGAATTAAAAAAATAAAATATTATAAATATTAATAAATTATTTTTTTATTGTTATATAAATATATGTAAAATAATTAACTAAATTTATTGAATAAATATCCTAATATAAGAAAAATATATGAAGAAATGTGAGTAATCATATACGGAAGCTTTATTTCAAGGTACTAAAGAAATTAAGTGTTACAATCTCAATCATTAAATAAAGTATGAATAAAACTATACCATAAAGTGTGTCAAAATATTAGAAAAAAATTTAAAAATATCAAATTGAATATTTAATTGGATAGAGCTCGTCAAGTCTAGTCCAACGACATTCATTTTATCTCGTTGAGTTCTCATTAGAAATTACTTAAATTTAAAATTTTAAATAAGCATAAATAAAAATAAAATATTATTTTAAAGTAACTAAATAATTACTACAGTTGAAATAAGTTAAATTGAAGTCAAGTAACATAACACAATTAAAAGAATGAAAAGGTCATATAAGAAAAGCTTTATAGTTACCTGGTAATATAACAAAATCAAAGAAAAAAATTCATAGAAATTTGAGAAAAATTATATGAGGAAGTTTTATTCCAAGATATTGAGGAGATCCAATATAACATTTACCATTGCGTAATTTGGTAGAAACAAAATTCTTTTTAAAGCCTAACAAAAATATATGAAGTGTACAAATTAATATATAATTAGATATAGCTTATCAAGATGAGTACTATATTATTTTGTTACCCACATTGGACCTCAATTATAATTATTATGAATAAAAAAATTAATTAAATATAAATAATAATTATAAATTATACTTTTAAAATTATGTGAATATATATTAAACTTCAAATTAGATGAATTGAAAAAAGGTAATACAACAAAATTAAAGTAATGTAAATGGGATTCAAGAATTATGTTTAGCTTCATAGTAATATATACAAATCAAATGTAAAAATTTGAGAAATGTAGATAAATTACATATGAAAGTTACATTCCATACTTTGAAGGTCAAGTGTAATGTTCTTTATCATCAAATAAGTGACAATCAAAATTTTTTGCAAAGCATCTAAAAACCCTATAAAAAACAATTTTTAAAAAAAAATATAAAAGTTAATATATTTAATTTGATAAAGCTCTTTGATGAGGCCAATGAAGTTTTCTTTATCCCTATTGAACCTTGTTTGGAAAATTTTTATTTTTCTAAATAAAGAAAAATAAAAGAACTAGTTTTTTTTTATAGTTCAATAGTTATATACTAATAAAAAATTAAATAAATTAAAAAATTGTAATATAAATAAAATAATGTGACATAAAGGTCACATCAGATGAGATTTATATTGTCATAGTACTTTAGTGAAATCAAAGTGAAAAGATTGAATTAATTTGATAAATGTTGTGGGAAAGTTTTATTCCAAGATATTAAGGAGATTGTGTATAACATTCTCATTTGTCAAAATAGGTGCGAATAATAATATTTTCTAAAGTATGCCAAAAAATTTTTAAATTAAACAATTCAAAATTTAAAAACTAATATTTGTTGTAGGAAAACCCCTTCAAATTTGTTTAATAACATTTGTTTCATCACCATGAGATGTCATTATGAACTACATTGAATTACAAAGTTAAATTTGTATTTATAACAATAAAATAGTTTTAAAATATTATGCAGATAAATATATTAATTTTAAAATAAGACAAATTAAAGAAATGTAATAGAACAAAAAAAGTTTTGGGAAGATCACATGAGAGAAGATTTGGATTTACATAGCTGTATAGTAACATCAAAGTAAAAAATTCAAAATTAGTAAACATGTGTTGGAAATTTTTATTCAAAGATATATGAACATTAAGAAAAACAACCTTAATAACTAATTCATTTATGCTTTAAAATATTAGGTGAAGCATTGAAACGCCTTAGGAAATAAACTTTTTTAAAATATTAAAAAGGAATATTTAATTAAAATTAATTCAAATAACTTATAAATTATTGAAAATCAATATTTATTTTAGTAAAGTTCATCAAGGACTATCCAATGAAATTTTTTTTAATTTGAGTAGATCTTGTTTTGAATTACTGTACCGATTGAGCGTGAGTTATAATAAATTATAATTTTGAAACTAAGTAAATATATACTAATGTTGAAATGAGATAAATTCAAGTAACATAATATTAAAAAACCAAAGTAACATGAAGGTGATATTAGAGAAGTCTTAGACTTGTAGAGTAATATCAAAATGCTAAAGTAAAAACCTTGAATTAAGGAGAAAATTTATTCGAGAAAGTTGCATTTCAACATACTATGGAGATAATGTTAACATTATCGATGGTAAAATTATGTACTATCAAGATGCAATATTAAGCATCATCAAATGCATCAAAAAATAATAATAATAATATATAAAAACGAATAGATAATTTAATAAAACTTATTAAGGGTATTAGAACAAAGTCTAATGCGTGTCAATTAAACCTAGTTTGGATTTATTATGATAAACCAAATTAATTAAATATAAGTAATAATATATTATTTTTTTAATGTTAAATAAATATATATTAATGCTTAAGTGAGAGAAACTAAAGTAATGTACTATAACCAAGCCAAACTAATATAAAGGTAACACAAATGAATATTTAAAGTTATGTAGCAATATAATCAAATGGAAGAGAAACATTATAGGAATTAAGAAAACTTGTATGAGAAATTTGTATTCTTTGTTGCTAAGGAGATCAAGTCTAATATTTTCCATAGTGACATCAAGTACGATACAAAATATCTCCTAAACCATTCCAAAAATCATAGAATAAAAAATTATTGAACATTTAAAACGAATATATAATTAAATAGAGCCCATTGACTAGTCCAACAATGTTTGTTTCATCTCTATGTATAATAGATTATTATTTTTTATTTTTAAGTTGATACATACAAAATTAGAAATATAATAAATTAATAGAATATAATAAACTTAAATCACAATGATTTAAAGATCATATTATTGGAGAGTTAGAGTTACATAATATTATAATAATATCAAAGCAAAATGTTTGAAAAAACAAATTTTTTATGAAATGGCTTTCCATGATACTAAGGATAACAAAGAAAAAAACCACATATAATAAAATCTGGCACGAGTTTAATTGACTCCATAAAATATGTCAACTCTATAGAAAATAAAATATTTTAAAATATGAAAATAAATATTTAATTTGCTAGCACTTGTTGAGATGAGTCAATTTAATTACTATGATTTACAAAGTAAACTACCATAAAGAATATAAATGTATATCTTGTTAATATAACATAAATATATACTAAGGTTGAAATGATTAAAATTATTAAGTGTAATATATGACAATGAAGGTCATATAAGGGTCATATGAGGTGAGAATTAGAGTTACAAAGTGTTAGAATAATATAAAAATAAAAAATATAAGGAAAAGAGATCAAGTTTTTTTAGAAAGTTGCATTTTAAGGCATTAATAAAATTAAAGTGCCTCACAAAGAGTGCTAAAGTGTTGAGGGATGATAAAGTCATTGTAAATGCATAGTCTAGCTAAAATAAGATAAATTTAAGTGAGGTAATATAAGTAAATTTGAGGGATGATAAAGTCATTGTAGAAAGGAACTTGACTTTCATAGTAACATGACTAAATCAAAATAAAAAATGTACAGAAGAGATACCTTTTATGGAAAAACTTTACTGTAAGATATTAAGGAGATTGACTATAACATTCTCACTTGTAAAATCATCTATGAATCATAAATTTCTTATTAAATATGTAAAAATATTATAAAACAATATATTTAAGAAATTTTAAAAAAATGGATATATAATTGGAAAGAGATTGTTAAGATTTGTCTCACAACATTTGTTGTGTTGATTAAACCTTATTTTGAATTACTATGATCTAGTAAATTAAGCAAGCATAAGTAATAAAAACTATTTCGTTTAACATTAACCAAGTATATATTAATGCTCAGATGAAATAAATTGATGCAATGTAATATAACGAAACAAATGGGATCTATAGGTCACATTATAAGAGATTAGAGTTATATTTTAGGATGAAATAATAAAGGTAAAAAATTGAAAAACTAATATAAATTATTTGAGAAAATTATAATATAAGATTTTATAAAGGAATAGTGTCACATTCTTTATTGTTAAATGATGAAAAAATAACTCGCAAAGCATGCAAAAAAGATAAAAAATAAAATATTTCAAAATTAACAAATAAATATTTACCTAAATAGAGTTGTCATCTAGGGTCCAATAATATTTGTTTCATCTCTATCAACGTCATTTGGATATAGTACAAATTACCAAAGTAATTAAACGTAAATAATAATAAATTCTTATTTTTAATAATATGTAAAAATACATTGATGTTGAAATGATGAAAATTGATGCAATGTAATATAACTAAATCAAAACAATGAAATTGTCACATTTCAAAAGAATTATTTTTTATTATAACATAACAAAATAATGTGGGTGTGTTGCACTCCAAGACACTAAAGTGATCAACTAAAAGAACTTTTTTACCTCAATTATCAAACAAGGCACAAAATCATGTCAATTCAAATAGCTTTTGTTCTATCCCAATCAAACTTTAATGCAATTACTATGAATTACCAAAACTGTTAACATTAAAAATAAATAAACTATTATATTATTACAAAGCAAATATTTATATCCAAACTAAAATAAGATAAATTCAATAGTTGAATTATACCTCAATAAATAAATCAAAATAAAAGAAAGTTGAAAAAAGTAATAAATAGTATAAGATAGTTGAATTATATTATATTTAGGTGACTGAGTATAGCATCCTTGATCACTAAAATAGGTATGAATAAAAATGCCTTATAAATAAGTGAAAACCCTTCAAAATAAACATCTGATAAAGCATAAAAATAAATATTCAATTGAATAGAGTTAAATGAGATGAGTATAATGATATTTGTCTTATTTTAATTAGTGTTGTTCAAAATTACTATCAATTATTAAGAAACAATGAGCATAAATAACTAAAAACTAATATTATATTATTAATTAAATTTATAATAAAGTTGAAATAAGATTAATTATAGCAATGTAATACGACTAAATCACGGTAATGTAAAGGTCACACAAGAAGAGATTTGTACTTATATAGTAATAAAAAAATTTAAAAAAAAAATTTAAAAATGTAATAAATTTTATAAGAAAATGACATTCAAGGATACTAATTATATCGATTACAATATACCTAATCATCCAATAGGATATAAATTGAAAAATCTTAAAAAGCATGCAAAAGTCTTGAAAAAAAATTGAAAATGTTGAAATGGATATTTAATTAGATAGAAATCATCTAGATGACTCCAACAATATTTTTTTCATATCCATTAGACATCATTTGGGATAGCCAAAAAGCAACAAATTAATTTAACATAAATAATGAAAATGTATTATATGAATATTAAAAAAAATTATAACCACACAAGTGTGGATTTTGAGTTACATAATAATATAACCAAATAAAAAAATAGAAGAAATGAGATAAATTATATAAGTAATTGTATTCTGAAATAGTATCAAGAACAAGCGTAACATCTTCGATTATCAAATATGGTATAAGTCATAAATCTTGTCAAAACCTTTGCAAATAAAATAATTAAATAAAAAATGAACATTTAATTGAATATAGCTCATTAAGAAAAGTCTAGTGATGTTTATTTAGTATTAATTGCTCTTAGTTAGGAATTATTTTCAATTACTAAAGTAAATAAGCATCAATAATTATGATAATTATATTAAGTAAAATTATATTAAAACTCAAAATAAGAAAAATTGAAGTACTGAAATATAATAAAATCATAGAAATCTATTATTCAAATAAGACAAGAGTGTGAGTTTCATTGTGATATAAAGAAATCAAAATCAAAACATTGTGATATAAAGAAATCAAAATCAAAACTTCGAAAAAATGAGATAGTTGGTACAATAAAGTTTCATTCAAAGCTTTTTAAAAGATCTAGTGTATTATTCTTCATCTTAAAATTTGGAAAATATCTAGTAATGTGTTACAAATGTAAAGAAAATAAAATTTTTCAAAATTAAAAAAATAAATATTTAATTAGATAGAGCCCATCAAGGAAAGTCTGCTGATGTTTGTTTATACCCATAAAAAAATTCAATTATTGAAAATTACTAAAATAAGTAAATATAAATAATAATTAATTATTATTGTAAACATTATGTAACTATATATTAAAGCTAAAAATTTAAATTAAAGTATTGTAATATAACAAAATTAATGTGATTTAAATGTCACATAATAGGATAGTTAGAGTTACATATTAACATAATAAAATTTAAAAAAAATTAAAGAAATAAGATAAATTATTCAAGAAAAACTATTTCCATGACATTATAGAATTTGAATCCAACATCTTCAATTGAAAAATAAGATATGAATTGATTTGTCTTATAAATCACATCAAAACTTCTACAAATATAGTATTTTAAAACATAAAAGGATTATTTAATTACGTAACTCATTTAGATGAGTCCAATGACAATTTTTTTGACTCTATTAGGCATTCTTTATAAATTACTAAAAAAACTATCATAAATAACATTAAACAATTAACTTAGCATTAAGTAAATGCATGCTAATGTTGAACTGTGTTGAATTTGTATGAGATATTATAACAAAATCAAATACTTCTAAATGTCACAGTAGAAAAGAATTAGAGTTACATATTGATAGATCAAAATCAAAGACAAAACTTTCAAGAAATTAAATGAAGTGCAAAGGAAAAGTTATATTCCTGTAAACTTAGTGGACCAAGTGAAATAGCCTTGATGATCAAGTCACATGAAAATTAAAATACCATGTGAAGTATATCAAAACCTCAAAAAATTAATATTTTTAAAAAAGAACATAATTCCAAAGGGTTTACAAAGATGAGTCTATAGATGCTTATTTTGTCTTGATCAAACGTTTTTTAGAGTTATTATGAATTAATAAAATAAAAAAACATAAATAATAATAAATTATTATTTCGACATCAAGCAAATATATATTAAAGTTAAAATTACAAAATTTGAAGCAATATAATATCACTAAATAAATGTGATGTAAAGGTCACATGATGAGAGAAAAATGTAAAATAGTGATTTATCTGAATCAAAGAAAAAAATTACAGAAATAAAATAAAATTTTCAAGAAAGTTTTATTGTGAGATATTAAAAGAATTTGTTGTAACAACCTTTAGTCATCAAAAAAAGTATTTTATAAAAATATCACGTAAAACATACAAAAATCGTAAAACATAAAAAAATTTAAAAATATGAAAAAGAATATTGAATTTAAAAAGGCTCAGTTAAATGACAAACAACATTATTTTCACCTCATCAAACCTCAATTAAAATTACTTAAAATAGAAAAAAGAATAAGCATAAATAACAATAAGTTTTTTTTAATTTTAATTAAATATATATTAACAATGAAACATGATAAATTGAAGAAACATAATATAACAATATAAAACTATCATTGTGGCCACATGAGTGTAGATTTTTAGTTACATACTAATATAACCAAATCTAAGAAAAAAATTTGCTTAAAAATGATAAACTGTGTGAGAAAGTTACATTCCAAGATGCTTAAAAGATCATTTGTAATTTCCTTAATCATAAAATTAGAAAAGAATAGATATAACATTTATTTTGTGTAGGAAAAATTTAAAATAAAATAATTAAAAAATTTAACAATGAAAATTTTGTTAGATAGATCTTATCAAGATAATTCCACAAAAATTAATTTCATCTCGATGTAATCGTAGGGAGAACTAAAACAAATTAACATAGTAAATATGCTCTAATGATAATTGTAATAATAATAATAACAATAATAATAAATGTATTTTAAAATTGAAATAAGATTATATAGAAATAAAAGAAAAATATTAAACAAAATAAGATTATTTGTTTGAAAAAGTTGCATTCAAAGACATTCAATAGATTGACTCTAATATTCGAAAAGTGTTGAATTATGTATGATTTACAATGCCTCATAAAGCATTCTAATACTATAAAAAATAAAATTTTGAAAAATATAAAGATGAATATTTCAATAGATAAAGCCTGATGAGTGAAGTCCAATGATATTTTTATTGTTTTGTTAGATCCTATTTATAATTACTACAAATTACTAAAGTCAATAATTATAAATAATAATACATTATTATTTTAATAGCAAATAGATATATGTATTAAAACTAAAATCTTATTAGTTGAAGTATGCCAAATCGAAGTGATGCATTGGTCACACCATATTATATTTAGAGTTACCTTGTATTATAAAAAAGTCAAAGAAAAAAATTTAAAGCAAAGAGATAAAATATTTGAAATGTTTTTTTCCAAGGTACTAAGGTTATCAAATGTCATGCTCTTGATCATCAAATTAGAAGTGAATTAAAATGCATCTTAAAAAAAATATAAGAAAAATACTTTAAAATGTAAAAATGTATATTTAATTTTTTAGAGCCTATTGAGATGATTACAACAATAATTTTTCCATCTTGATCGAACCTTTTTTAAATTATAACAATACATAAAATAAATAAGCATAAATAACAATAAATTAATACTTTTATATTAAATAAATATTTATTAAATTTAAATTTAGATTAATTGATACAATACAAAAAAAAACATGCAAAGGGCAAATAAGAGAATAATTTGAGTAATATACTAATTAAAAAATTAAAGGTAAACGATTTAAAAAAAGAGATTAACTATGTAAGAAAGTTATATTATAAGAAACAAAAGAGATTGAGCATGACATCCTGAATCGTCAAAAAATGTAAGATTCGAAATGAGTCGTAAGACATGAAAAAACTCTTGAAATTAAAAATTTTCTAAAAAAAATAAAAATGGCCATTTAATTAGTTAGCTCATTGAGGTGAGTCCAAAAAACATTTTTCACCTTATAATGACATCACATGAATTAATATGAATTACTAAGATAACTTTTAATAATTAATATTTAAATATTATTTTAATATTTAATAAATCTAAAATAATTATAAAACGAGATAAATTAAAGTAATTTAATATATTGGAATCAAAGCAATGTGAAGCTCACAAAAGAGAAAAATTAGAGTTTCATTGTAATACAACAAAATTAAAATGAAAAAATCAAAGAAATAAAAAAATAGTATGAGAGGGTTGCAAGAAAAGATATTAAGATAGTTAACTATAACATCTTTGAAAATTGGAAAGAATTCATCAAGGTCAGTTACACAATATGTGTTTATCACCATCAGACTATGTTTAAAATTATTTTTTAAATATAAAATAATATATATATTAAAGCTTAAATGAGATAAATTGAAACAAAATAAAAAAAAACCAAAAGATAGCGATGTGTTGTTAATAAGAGAGAAGATTTAGAGTTACATAGTATATAACAGAATGAAATATTTAATTTTTTAAAATGAGATAAATTGTACTAAAATTTTTTAATCCAAGAGACTAACGAGATCTACTATAACATCCTACATAATCAAATTTGGTACCACTCAAAATATCTCCTACAACAAGCAAATATCTTACAAGGTAATATAAATAAAAATTTAATATTGTGTATTTCATTGAACATAGCTCATCCATGGTGAACTACAATGATTGTTTTGCCTCCATCAAACAAAAATTGGAGATAAGATGACTTGACAAAGTAAATAAATATATTGAAAAAATTATTTTTTCAATATTAAGTGGATGCATATAACAAAATGAAATGTGAGAATAATTAGAGTTTCATAGTAATACAATCAAATCAGAGTACAACATTTAAAGAAATAATCTAAATTTCATTAAAAAATGGCATTACAAATTATTAAGCGAATCAAAGGTTACATCCTCAATTGCTAAAAATGGTAAGAATAAAATGGCAATAAGTCTTTGCAACATCATAGAAACTAAAATATTTAAAAATATATAATAAAAATAATATGATGGATAGATCACATTTAGGCAAGCCCAACGATATTAGTTTAATCTTGATTAGAGCTCATTTGGAATTACTATGAATAACCAAAGAAATTAATTATAAATAACATATTTAAATTTAATATTTAGTAAATATATATTAAACAAAAAAAGACAATTATTAGAACCACTTAACATAAATAAATCAAAGTAATATAAATGTCACATTAGTTGATAGTTAAAGTTTCATATTAATATAGGCAAACAAAATCAAAACTTTTTAGAAAATGAGATATATTTTATGGGAAAACTATATTTCAAGATACTAAAGAGGCAAAGTATTACGTTCTCGATCATTAAATACGATACATATAAAAATATCTATTAAAGCATTCAAAAATACTAAAAATAGAAATATGTAAAAATATTAAAATAAATATTTAATTGTAGAGAGATCATATTGATAAGTATAACAACATTTGTTTTGTCTAAAATTAACACTGCTTGGAATTACTATGAATTAGAGTATGAAAAGCATAAAAATAACAAATTGTTATTTTATTAATAAGTAAATATTTATTTGAGGTGAAAAAAGATAAATTGAAGCAATCTAATATAAAAAATAGAAGTTATTTAAAGGTTTATTAAGTGGAGATTTAGAGCGAAATAATACTTAATGAATTCAAAGAAAAAAATTTGAAAACTAAGAAAAAGTGTATAAGAAGGTTGCATCGCAAGACACTATGGAGATAATTTGTAACATTCTCATGAAATAAACCAAACCTATGCAAGATTAAATAATTGAAAATATGAAAATGAATATTTAAATGGATAAAGCTTATCAAGCTGAGACAATAATGTTTGCTTCTTCTCTATTCAATTTCATTTGAAAATGCTACAAATTATAAAATTATCAAATGTGTCTGTGTTTATATGCATATATAAAAGTTGAAATATAATAAACTAAAATAATATAATACAACCAAATAAAAATGATATAATGGTAACATCGGAAGAGAATTAGAGTTTCATAGAAAATAATGTAATTGAGGTTAAAGATTCAAGAAATTCCATAAATTGTATACGATCGCCACATAGAAAGATATGAGATGATCGAGTGTTAGATCATCAATTAACAAATTTGTTATGAATCAAAATGTCCCTTTAAATGAGACAATACTTTAGAACTTAAAAAATTTGGAAAATATTAAAGTAAATAGTTATTTAAATAAGAAAATAGAAACAAGTACAATGACCATTGTTTAGTTTTCTTCAAATCTCATTTTGACTTTCTACAAATTACAATAATAAATAAAAATTAAGTTTTACTTTAATATAAATTAAATATATAATAAAGCTAAAATATTTTTTATTGAATTAATATAAAAATATGAAATAAAAGTGATTTGATGTTTCAATTTGAGGATAATTAAAGTTTCAAAGTAATACAAGGAGAATGAGAAAGACATAAACAAATAAGAAAAAATTAAGAAAAAGTTGCATTCCAAGATATTTAAGAGATTGAGTGCATGAGTAAAAATATCTTTTAAGGCATGCCAAAAACTTTTAAAGTAAAATATTTCAAAAAAATTACTAAATTAATATTTAATTTGATGGAGGTAGTCAAGTCTAATCTAACAATGTTTGTTTCATCTCAATGATGGCTCGTTTGTAATTATTTTGAATTAGAAAAATTAAATAACAAAAAATAATGTTAAATTGAAATTTTAATATGGATTAAATACATATTACACCAAAAATGATATAAATTGAAGAACTTCAACCAAACAAAATCAAAGCAATGAAAAATTTACGTGAGTGAAAAAAGTTTAAATAATTATAACCAAATGAAATGGACCCTTTTTAATCTTAAAATAAATTGTAAGGGATAGGTAAGTTCTAAAATACTAACCAGACTGAGTGTTACATCCTCTATCATTAAATAAAATATTAGTAGAATGCCTCATAAAGTATGCTAAGAGTTAAAACAAATAAATAATTAAAAATATTTAATAAAATGTAATTCGATAGAGGTCATCAAGGAAAGTCCTATGGCATTCATTTCATCTGGATCAAACTACATTTTGGATTGCAACAAATTACCAAAATAACTAATCATATATTACAAAAACTATTATTTTAATACTAAGAAATATATATTTAAGCTAAAATTTGATAAATTAAGAAAAATAGTGCAAACAAATTTAAGCAACATAAATTTTAAACAATAAGTGAATCGAAGTATCAAATTAATATATCCAAATCAATGTAAGAAAATTGAAGAACTATTAATAATTATACAACAAAGATAGATTCTAAGATGCCAAAGATATCTATTGTTACACCCTCGCTCAGCAAATCAAGTTCAAGTTAAAATGCCAAGTAAAGAACAAAAATCTTTAAAAAATAAAATAATTAAACTAACAAAAATAAATATTTAATAAATTAGATCTTGTTGGGAGGACTCTATTGATGTTTCTTTTAAATTGATAGGAACTCATTCAGAATTATTAAGAATTAGAAAAGAAAATAATCATAAATGACAATAAATTATTTTTTATATTAAGTAAATATATAAGAAAGCTAAAATTAGATTAATTGATGTAATTGATATAACTAATCAAAGTAGTTTAATGTTCAGAGAAGTAGAGAATTAAAGTTTCATAATAATACAACCAAATTGAAGGAAATGATTTGAAGAAATGAGATAAATTTTATGAGAAACATGGCTTCAAATATATTACGGAGATCATTTGTAACATAATTATAAAATAAGGTACAAATTGAAATGTCTCACAAAATATGACTCTAAAGAGATTGATTGTACCATCCTTCATCATCAAATTTAGTACAAGTCAAAATATATAAAAGTGTGTCAAAATCATTGAAAATAAAACATTTTAAAAGTTGAAAAAAAAATTTATTTAACGGAGCTCATTAAGATGAGTCCAACAATACTTTTTCATCAAATTTGGACCTCATTTGGAATGTTTATGCATTACAAAAAAAACAAGCACAAATTAAAAAATTACTATTTTAATAGTAAGTAAAAAATTTCTTAATACTAAAAAACATTATAGCAATCTAATGTAACAAAAAAAAATACATTTAAAGGTCAGCCCAGAGATTTAGAGTCATATTATAATACGACAAAATCAAAGAAAAAAATTTAGTAAATGAGATAAATGTTACGAAGAATTAATTTCCATGATACAAGAAAGATCGAGTGTAACATCCTTGATCCTTAGATTTTGTTCAAATTTAAATATTTAATAAATTCTTTCAAAACCTTAGAGAATAAAATATTTTTAAAAATATAAAAATGGATATTCAATTTTTTAGAGCTTGTTGAGTTGTTTATAACTACTTTTGTTTCATATTGATTAGACCTTGTTTGTAATTATTTTGAATTATCAAGATAAATTATAGAAATAATAATAAATTTTATCTTAATAAAAAGTTAATATGCATCTAAGGTCAAACGACATATATTTAAGCAATGCCATTTTACCAAAATAAAGAAAAACAAGAGACACATAAGGGACAATTTAAATGTATATCGTAATACAACTAAATAAAAGAAAACAATTTGAAGAATTAAGCAAAATTTTAAAGGAAAGTTAAATTCAAAGGTTCTTAAGTGACTCATATGCTAAGAATTGAATTGTCTCTTAAAGCATAAAAAAATCATAAAAGAAATATTTAAAAATAGAACTATGAAAATTTGCTCCCCAAATATGGTGCAAATAGACACATCTCTCAAAAAGAGTTAAATATATGTAATAAAAATATTTAAAAATTATGAACAAGTACTAGGTCAGAAAGATCATATCATGATGTGTTCATCGACAATAGTTTAGTATTTGATCAGTCGTCATTTAGAATTATTGCAAAATAAATCTTATGATAAGAATAAAAATTTATAAATTGTTATTTTAATATTTTGTAAGTACATTATAAATCTAAAAAAATTCAAGCAAAAAAACAAAGCAAAATAAATGTAATGTAAACATGATCGAGGAGGAGATTTTTGGTTGCAAAATAGAACTACCAACTCAAATAAAAAAGTTTGAAGAAATAACAGAATGTTTTTAGAAACTTTGCATTCCAAGATAAAAAGTAGATCATGTGTAACATCCGCTATCATCAAAACATGTATAAATCAAAATATCTCATTACCAAAACCCTTAGAAATGTATTCTTTGGAAAAAATCAAATAGTAATTAGACATGGCAGATTGATTTGAGTCCAACGATGTTTTTTTCATCTTGATCAAATAATGATTAAAATTACTAAAAATGCAAAATCAAATTAGCATAAATAATAAAAAGATAATATGTTCTTGTTAAGTAAAAAATAATAATGAAAAAATGAGTTAAATATACAAATGTATAATAACCAAAAAAGAGCAATGTCGTTCTTACATAGAAGGAGATTTAGCATTAAATAGTAATATAACAAAATAAATGTGAAATATTTGAAGAGAAAAAGTAAATTGATTAAGAATGTCTCTTGGCAAGACATAAATGACATCAAGTGTAACATTCTTGATTATCAAATCACATACAAATTAAAATAACTTGTAAGGCAAGATAGTATTTCAAAAAGTAAAATATTCTAAAAATTAATAAATAAATATTTAATTGGATTAAGATTTTTGACAATTGTTTTGTCTCATTCAGACTTAGCTTTGAATTAATGAAAACTACAAAAGTAAAGCAACATCAATAATAATAAGTTATTATCTTAACACAAATAAAATATACATTAAACAAAAATAAGAAAAACTAGAGTAATTTAATACCACAAAATTGAGGCTATGCATAGGTCACACAAGAGGAGCATTAGAGTTTCATGACACTATAAAACAATAAACGAAAAAATTGAAAGAAAAAGCATAAGAAAATTTGCATTTTGGAGACTGGGGTGATTGCGTATAATATCCTTGATAGTAAAATAAAGTACAAATAAAAATATCTCACAAGGATTGCCAAAATCTTAGAAATTAAAATTCTTGAAAATATAATAATAAAAATTTAATTTAGTAGAGCTTGTTGGTAGTAGAATAATGAACTTTATTTCTTATTTCTTGTAGCTCATTGGAAATTAATACAAATAGCAAAACTAAATAGAAATAAATAATAATAAATTATTGATTTAATTTTTGAAAAATATATGTAAAGCTGTATTCAAAGATATTAACTAGAATGAGCAAAATATCCTCAAAGATCAAACGAGTTATAAAATTAAATATATCATAAAACATATAAAAATTCTATAAACTATTAAAAAAATGTAAATATAAACATAAAGTTTGATAAACCTCATTATGGCAAGTATTATGATGTTTATTTTTTCTTAATTAGACCATGATTGGAACTATATAAATTACAAAAGTAAATAAACATAAATAATTATAAATTTATACTTCAAAATAAAGTTATGCATATTAATGGTGAAGTGTTTTGAATCAAAGCAATGTAATATGAAAAAAATCAAAGTGATTTAACAGTAATACGAGATAAATGTTATCGTTTCAGAGCAGTATAACAAAACGAAATTGAAAAATTTTGAAAACTGAGATCAATTATATGACAATGCTGCATTGAGATATACTATAGAGATATTTTGTAGCATTCTTGATCATCAAATCAGATGCGAGTTAATGTATCTCCAAAACATACGAAAATCCTTAAAATTAAAAAAACTTAAAAATACAAAAAATAAATATTTATTTTGATAAATATTATCAAATGAGTTTAAAGACATTTTTCATTGTGATGTGACATCATTTGGAATTACTGTTATTAATTAAAGTAAATAAGCATAAATAGTAATAAATTATTATTTAATAATAAGCAAGCATAAATTAAAGTTGAAATTAGATAAGTTTATGAAATGTAATATAATGAAATAGAAATGATGTAAATGTCACAAGTTTGGAGATTTATTGTTACATGATAATATAGCAAAATGAAAAATAATAATGAGAAGTTTTATTTCAACATATTAAAGAGATCAAGTGCTATATTCTTTATGATCAAATAAAAAATGAATCAAAATTACTCATAAAATATGTAAATCCCTAGAAAATACAATATAAAGAAATTATAAATATGAATATATCATTTGATAAAGCTCATTGAGATAAATCCAAATCCATTGGTTTTGTCCAAATCAAACATTGATCGGATCTAATATGAACTACCAAAATAAATAATAATAAATAATAAAACATTATTATTGTAATGTTAAGAAATTTATATTACCACAACATTAGAATGACAGTTTTACTATAATATAATAAAATTACGTCAAAAAATTTAAAAAATAAAAGATAAATTTAAATTGACATCCTCGATTATGAAATATGGTATGAATAAGAATTTTTCATAAAACATACCCCATCTATAGAAAGTCAAAAATTTAGATACATATATATATATATATATATATATATATATATATATATATATATATATATATATATATATGATTTTTTAAATATGTAAAGCTCACAAAGATAAGTCTAAGAAACATTTTTTCATCTCAATCAAACCTCATTAGGAATAACTCTAAATTTCCAATGCAAAGAGGAATAAATAATAACAAATTAATATTTTTTTATGTTACTGATTTATATATTAATGATAAAATGAGATAATTAAAAGAAATGTAATAAATCAAATTCAAAGCAATGTAAAGCTTTCATAGGAGGAGAATTCATGTTTCATAGTAATATAACTATTTCAAAGAAAAAATATTAGAGTAAATGAGATAACTTTTAAAGGAAAGTAACCTTACATGTTATTAAGGAGTTAGAGGATAACATCCTTAATCATCAAACAAGATACAAACCAAAATTTCTTATACAGAGTTAAATACTAAATAATTATTGACAAAATAATATAGCCAAAATGAAAGAAAACAATTATTAACATAACATGAATTATATGACAAAATGATATTCCAAAATACTAAAGAGATTGAGTGTAAAATCCTTGATCATCAAATAAGGTACTAATTAGAATGACTTATAAAATAAGCAAAAACCATTTAAAAAATAAGCATTTGTAACTGTAAAAATGATATTTAATTTGATAGAGATCATTGAGTTGAGTCATATGATATTCATTTAAACTCAATCAGACCTTGTTTAAAATTTCTAAAAATTACTAAAATAAATATATATAAATAATAAAAAAAAATATTATTTTAATACTAAGAAAATATATATTTAAGTAGTAATGTGATAAGTAGTAAAAAGGGTAATATAACAAATTGAAGGCAACATAAAAGTCACACAATTAGTTTTATAGTAATATAAACAGATCAATATGAAAGAACTAAAGATGCGATAAATTATGAGAGAAATCTACATTATAAGACACTAATGACATCCATTGCAATATCAACAAACAACCAATTAGCTACGACTTAAAATGCTTGGAATTGTATGTCAAAACCCTATTAAATTAAATATTTGAAAAATATTTTAAAATGAATATTTTATTGATTAAACCTCATTGAGATGTGTCCAACAATTTTAATTTCGTATTAATTAGACATCATTTAAAATTGCTTTAATTACAAAATAAAAAATCGTAAATTATAAGAAATTATAATTTTAATATTTATAAAGAAAATAAAATTGCTGAAATGAGATTCATGAAAAAAAAGATACCAGAGCTAATGTTTTGAAAAAATAACATCAATTATATGAAGAAGCTCTCTTACAAGAATCAAAGTGATCTGTTGTAGCATTAATGTTCATGAAAAAACGAACAAGTTGAAATGCCTCATAAAGCATTCCAAACATAAAAACATAAAATATTTTGAAATAATGAAATGATTATTTAATTAATAGGAGATCATTTTGATGAGTTAAATAATCTTTTTAATATCTACAGAACAACATTGGGAATTGTAAAACATTACTAAAGAGTAACAAAAAATAATAATAAATTATTCTTTTTAGTTTATATAAATATATAACAATGCTAAAATGAGGTAAATTTAAGAAATGTACTATAACCAAATCACAATTTAGTAATGGTCACATTATAATGGAATTAGTGTTTTATAGCGATTTAAAAAAATTAAAATGAAAATTTTTCAAATATGAGATAAATTGTACAACAATACTACAATCCAAGATACTGAAAGGTTCAAGTATATTTCTTCAATCATTAGACGTGGAATGAATCAAAATGCCTTATAAAACTTGCAAAAAAAAAAAATAAAAATAAAAAATTTAAAAAACATAAAAAAAAATTTTTAACAAGATATCATCCTTCAAGATCCACCCAAGGATGCTACTTTCATGTTAATTAAAACTATTTTAGAATTATTACAAATTATGTTAATAAATAATAATTAATAATAATAAATTATAATTTTAATATGAAGCAACCACATATTAAAGCCAAAATAAGATAAACTTAAATAATATAATTAACCAAATCAATGTAATGTAAAGGTCACATAGAGATGATTTAAGTTAGATTCTAACATAACCAAATGCAAACCAACTTTTTTAAACATAAGATAAATTGCATGTTAAAGATTCATTTATTGATCACAAAATTAGATCGCAATTGAAAATTCTTGTAAAACTTGCCAAAATTATAGAAAATAAAATATTTAGAAATAAAAATAAGAATATTAAATTAGATAGAGCTCATCAAGGTGAGTTTAATGACACTTTTTTGTATCCATTTCACAACATTTAGATTTATTACAATTTAAAAAATAATTAAAAATAATAATAACAAATTATTTTTTCAATATTAAGTAATGTTTATTAGCACTAAAAAGAGATAAACTCAGGCAATGCAATATTATCAAATCTTAATACTGCAAAAGTAAGATGAGTGTAGAATTAGGATTTGTTAGGAAAATATATGAAGAAATGAGATTAATATTACTCAAAACCTGTATTTTAAAGCACTCAGAAGTTTAAGTGTAACTTTTGTATTGGTCTAATTAGGAAGAAATCAAAATATCTCATAAACTATACCAAAATCAAAGAAAAAAATATTT
Organism: Vanilla planifolia; assembly: GCA_023846275.1. NCBI lineage: Eukaryota > Viridiplantae > Streptophyta > Magnoliopsida > Asparagales > Orchidaceae > Vanilla > Vanilla planifolia. The sequence continues at coordinate 155,367 of JAIUJO010000247.1, read as the reverse complement.
AGAATTATAAAACTAAATATTTAAATTTTTATAACTCATAGAAATGTCTCTAATGATATTTATGTGATCTTGATTAGACCATGTGAAGAACTTTTATGATTTACAAAAAAAGTAATAAGCATAAACATTGATAAATTTCGATTTTTTTTGGTAAGTAAATAAATTTTAAAGGAAAAACAAAATAAATTAAGGTAATAAAATATAATGAAATTAATGTAATATAAAAGGAAACAAGAGAGGAGATTCAAAATTACTTTTTAATATACACAAATTAAAGAAAAAATTTTGAATAAAAGAAATAAATTGCATGGGAAAGTTGCATTCCAAGCTACTAAGCAATTGAGCTTAGCATACTTGAACATCATATTATGTGCTAATCAAAATGTCCCTAAAAGTATGTAAGAATGCTAAAAAATAATTTTTTTAAATATTGAAATAAATATTGAATTGGATAGAACTTATCCTGATGAATGCAATGATGCTTGTTTCATATTAGTGAGACCTCTTTTCAACAAAGTGATTTACCAAATGAAAAAAATAGAACATCAAAGTAATATAAACAAAGGAAAGAAAAAGTTTTTAATAAAAGAGAAAATTGAGTAGATTGTGTGTAAAAACCTCGATGGCCAAACAAGAATGAATCAAATTGTCTCTTCGCACATGCCAAAGCAATTGAAAATAAAAAATTAAAAACAAAGTAATATAAATAAATATCTTATTACATAAGCCCTATTAAGTATAATATAATAGTATTTATTTCATCTATATTGGATCTATTTTAGAATTTTTAAAAATAAAAAATTTAAATAAACATAAGTAATAGCACCTTATTATTTTAATATTCAATGAAAATATTTGAAAGCTAAATTAAGGTAAAATGAATTAATTTCATATAATAAAATAAAAATGATGTAATTGACACATTAGATGTGATTTTGAGTTATAATGTAACATTATAATGTCAAACAAAATCATTTGAAAAAATTATATAAATTGTGTGTGAATGTTCAATTTGATCGTACTATGCCCAAGTTAAACGTACTTAATTGTCATATATTTCATGAATAAAAATGACTCGTAAAGCATGGCAAAATTAGATAAAATTAAATATTTAATTTGATAAAGCACATCGAGATGAGTCCAACAAGGTTTGTTTCATCTTAATCGAACAACTTTTGAAACTATAGCCAATTACAAAAGAAAATATTTATAAATAAAAATAAATTTTTATAATAATATTAAGTAAATGTAATAAGAATAAATAATAACAAATTATTATCTTGATACTAAGGAGATTTATATTAAAGAAAAAATGATATAAACTAATGTATTATAGTGAAATAAAAGCGATGCAAAGTTTACAAGAGAAAAAAATTTGAGTTCATTATTAAAGCAACCAAATAAAAAAAATTAAAGAATGAGATAAATTATGTGAGAAATTTTGATTCTAAGCCACAAAGGAAATTCACAGTAACATCTTTGATTACTAAATCAAGTATGAATCAAAATGTCTTGTAAAGCATGCAAAAATCATAAAAAATAAAATTCCTAAAACTATAAGTATGAATATTTAATTAGATAGAGCACTTTTAGATTATTCACTTAGTCTTCACTTTGTTCGGTTGAACCTCAATGGGAATTACAGTGAATTATAAAAGTAAATGAAAACAAAGAAAAATAAACCATTATTTTTAATATCTAGAAATATATATTAAGTAGAAATATCATATGTTTTGGCAAACAAATCGAAGACACAAAGAAGATTGAGTTTAATTACCACATTCGTCTAATAAGATACGAATCAAAATTTATCATGAAACATGTGAAAATCAAAAGAATTAAAATATTTAACGAATATGAAAAAATGTATAATTTTGTAGAACTCATTTAGACTAATATAATAGTATTGGTTTCAAAATGATTAGTTCTCATTTAGAGTACTATGAATTACCAAATCAAAGCAGTGCAAAGAAGAATAAATTATGTTTTTTTAATAATAAAGAAACAAATATTACCAATGAAATAAGATAAACTAAAGTAATGCAATACAGTCAAAACAATTCATTATAAATATAATACAATAAGATATTTTTTGTTACATAGTAATATAACCATATCAGAGCTAAAAAATTGATGAAATAAAATAAATTGTAAAGTTTCTTTGTAGGCTATCAATGAGATCGAGCAGAACGTCCTTGATTGTCAAAAGAGGTATAAGTCGAAATAAGTCATAAAACTTGCCAAAACCTTAAGAAGTATAATGTCATTATATATATATATATGTACGTATGTATATATATGAATATTTAATTAAGAAGGGCTCAATTATATCAGTTCAACAACTTATTTTATCTCAATATCGGCTCAATTATAATTGTTATGAATTACTTAAATAAATAAAAATAAATAGTAACAAATTACTTTTTTAATATCAAGCAATATATTTATTGCTAAAATGATACAAACTAGAGCACTATAATATAATCAAATCAATGAGATGAAAAAGAGACATGAGAGGGTAATGTGGGTTTTGTAAAATTACTTCAAAATTTAATCAAAAACTTCAACAATTGAGAGAAATTAAATGCAAAAGTTAAATTCCATGGTATTAGAGAGATCATACGTAATATCCTCAATCATCAAATTAGGTATGATTCAAAATGTCTGAAAAATTATACCAAAGCCCAAGATAATAAAATATTTTAAAAATAAATGATAAATATTTAATTAGATAGAACTCAATGTGAAAACTTTAAAAAGATATTGTTTCTTAATTGGACATCCTCTAGAGTTACTATGAGTTACCAAAGTAAATAATAATAAATTATTATTTTAATATTAGACAAATATATATCAGTACAAAAATAAGGTACTAAAATAGTGTAATAAAACTATATCAAAATCATATATAGGTCACACATCAGGATAATTAGAGATTTAAAGCTAAATAACATTATAAAAAATCATTTCTACAAATGAGATAATCTACGAAGGGCAATTCCATTCCAAAATAACTAAAAGACCAAGTTTAACATCCTTGATCTTTAAATAAAGTAAAAAAAATAAAATTTCATGTGAAACGCAAAAACCTCTAGAAAATAAATTTTATAAGTATAAAATGAAAATTTAATTAAAAAGAGCTAGTCCAAGCCACTATGATGACTTTCGTTTAGTCTCAATTTGATCAAATTTACAATTATTATGAAATAACAAATCAAATAAATTTAAATAATACAAATTTTATATTTTATTATTATTTAAACATATATAAAGCTAAAATAAGACTAATAATAGAAACATAATACAACTAAATAAAATTTTTGCAATGAAGACATAAAAAGAGAAATAGAGTTTCATAAAAATACTACTTAACAAAAGCAAAAACATTGAAAAAATCACATAAATTAAATGAAAAACTTATATTTTAAGAATTTAGAAAGACCAACTGCAGTATTCTTAATTGTCAAATGTTGTACGAATCTAAATATCTCATAAAATATGCTAATATTTTTGAAAATAAAATATCTCAAAAAATATAAAACATTTTTATTGAATAAAACTCAAACGAGATGTTCCCAATGATCTTTGTTAGACCACGATTTGACCTCATTTTGACATTACTTTGCCTTATCAAACTAAATTAATATAAATAAATGCAAACTATTATTTTAATGTCAAATAAACATGTTTTAAAGTTGAAAATATAAAATTGAAATAATGAAATATGGCAAAAACATAGCAATGTAAAAGTATGATTAAGAAAGATGTAGTCATACTTATAAATATAACAAAATCTATGCAAAAAGCTTAAAAATTAGATAAATTGTATATGATGGCAGTGTTCCAGTATTAAAGATATTTAGTGTAACCTTCTTGATCATTAAATTTGGTACAAATAAAAACATCTTCTAAAATATGCCAAAAATCTAGAAAAAAATATTTAAAGAAATCAAAGTTAATATTTACTTAGATATAACATGTTGGGCCGATTCCACTGATCTTTGTTCTCTGTCTATCAGACATCATTTATAATTATTACAAGTCATCAAAACAATTAAGCATAAAAAATAATATATGAAGTTCAAATTAATTAATTTTTTGTTAAGGTAAAAATAAAATAAAGTGAAGCAAAGTAATATAATAAATTTAAAATAATGTAAAATCATGAGTGAGTAGAATTAAATTTTAATCGATATGTAATCAAATAAAATAGAAAATTTTGGAAAAAAATAAGGTAAATTGTAGAAGAATGCTGAATTTTAAGAAACTAAAGAGGTTCATTGTAACATACCTAATCATCATAATAGATATAAATCAAAATATCTCAGAAAGTGTACAAAAATCTTAAAAATTAAAATATTTCAAAATTTGAATAAATGAGTCCATTGACATTTGTTTTGTCTGTATTATAACAATATTTGAATTTTGTGAATAACCAAAGTAATAAGCATAAATAATAGTAGATTATTATTTCCATATTTAGTTAATATATTTTAAAGCTAAAATCAAATAAATTGAGAAAAAGTAATATATCCATTTAAGCCATAAAAAGATAAAAATAGTGGAGATTTCGAGTTACATTGTAATATAGCAAAATCATAGCAAATATTTAAGAAAAATAAATGAGATGAATTGTGTGGGAAAGTTCATGTCAAGGTCACTAAGGTGATTGAGAGTAACATCTTCAATTATAACACTATGTAGGCTAAAAGTGCTTATTAATGTGTGCGATGACTATGGAAAATAAAAGAATTTATATTTAATTGTATGGAGCTTACCAAGATGAGTTCATTAACATTTGTGTCATGTTAATCAAATATTATTTTCAATTATAAAAAATCTCCAAATTAAGTTAACATTAAAAAAAAATTTGTTGTTTAAGTTTAAAATTAATAAATATTAAAAAAAGAGAAATTAAGGCAATGTAATATAACAAAATAAAAACAATTATAAAGTTTATAGCAGCACATAGAAAGAGCTTTAATGTGATAGGAAAAAAGCAAAGTAAAATATTTGAAGAAATGAGAAAAATTATGTAAGAAAGTTGTGCTCCAGGTTACTAAAAAGATTTTGTGTAACATCCACAATAGTCACACCAGGTGAAAATTGATGTCTCTTCAAGGATGTCAAATAGGCACAATCAGTTCTTTTTTGGAATTTTTCTGAATTACAAATTCAAATAAACATAAATAATATTAATTTGCCCTTTTTGTATTTGATAAATATATTTGATTGCCAAATTAAGATAAAATGAAGTAATGTAATATAAAAAAATCAAAGTACTATAATATCACACAAAATTAGATTTAGAGTTACAAAGTAATGTTACAAAATCAAAGTGCATCATTGGAAGAAATGAGATGAGTTATATAAAAGAGTTACATTCCAACATACTTAGAGAACAAGCATTACATCCTCAATAGTCAAATCTATTGCAACTCAAAATGTACCATAATGCATGGGAAAACACCAGGAAATAAAGTATTAAAAAAATATATTTTTTTAGATAGAGCCCATTTAGATTTGTCTAATATAGTTGCCTCATCTCAATCAAATCACATTTAGAATTACTATAAATTATAAAAATAAATTGGCAGAAATAATAACATTTTAGTACTTTAATACTAAGCAAATAAATGTTAAAGCATAAATAAGATAATTTGAAGCAATATAAGAATTTCATAATAACATAAAATAATTGAAGAAAAAGCTTTTAAAAAATTATATAAATTATAAAAATAAGTTGCATTGTAGAATACTAATGATATTAATGGAAAATTCCTCGATCATAATCTGGTACAAATTAGAATATCTTATATAATATGCAAAAACTATTAAAAATAAAACACTTGTCGTTATAAATGTTAATCGATAATTTTATATGCCCTTGAAATGAGTTCGATGACGATTTTTTGTAGATTGGACTTTGATTAAAATTACTATGAATTGAGAAAGCAAATAATCATAAATAAGAATAAATAAATATATCAAAATCAAGATATGTATATTGACCCTTAAATAAGATAATGTAAGACAATATGATATAAAAAAAATCAAAGCAATGTAAAAATGGTGGCACATAATAAGAATTAGAGTTCCAATGCAATATACCCAAAAATCAAATTGTAAAATTTAAAAATTGAGATTAAATTTATGAGAAATTTGAATTTCATGATTCTAAGAAAATTGAGTGTAATATTTTTTATCATCAAATAAGTATTTTGGTAAATTTCTTATACAAAATTACAAGAAATAAAAAAAATTAAAATATAATTAATTCTATGATGCTCAATAAGAGGTGCCTAATGACATTTGTTTTGTACCAATTTATACTAGCATGGAAAGAGATTTTGATTGACATAGTTGTTACATCAAATAAAAAATACAAGGTAATAAGATAAATTAAAATTGATAATTACATTCCAATATATTATAAATGCTCAATGTAACATCCTTGATATCAAATCAACGAGTAATTATAATGACTTTTAAAATATTCTAAAACCTTGTAAAATAAAAAATCTAAAAATATTAAATGAATATTTAATTTGGTAGAACTCACCGAGATTACTCTAATGATCTTTGCTTTATCTTGACTTGATGTTTAATGAAAATACCTTGAATTATCATAGTAAGTAATCATCAATAATAATAAATTATTATTTTAGTATCATGTAATATAAATTATCACAAATATAAGACAATGAAGCCATGTAAAATAAACAAATACAAAAATATGAAGGTTAAATGGGAGGAGAATCTGAGTTTTATAGTAATGTAATCTAATATAAAAAAAATTAAAAAAATATGATAAATAGTACAAAAAATGTCCATTCTATGATATAAGGGAGATTGAGTATAACATCATACATCATCAAATAAAGTAAGAGGTAGAATGCCTAGTAAGGCATGTCAAAACCCTACAAATTTAAAATATTAAAGTAATACACAAAAAAGAACATTTAATTGATTATAGCTCAATAAGACAAGTTCGATGATGATTCTTACATTTCGATCAGACCTTGTCTATAATTCCTGTGATTTAACAAAGAAAATAAGCATAAATAATAAAAAAACTTTTATTATAACATCATGAAAATAATTTTTAAAGCTAAAAAGACCTATACAAAAGCAATGTATTACAACTAAATCAATGTGATGTAAGTGTCACATGAGAGGATAATTAGAGTTTCACAGCAATCTTACCAAATCTAAAAAAACCTTTTGAAGAAATGAGATAAGTTTTTTGTGAAGGTTGAACTCAAAGTTATTAATGAGATTAAGTGGAGCATCTTCGATCATCAAATTACTTAAGAAAAAAAATGTTACACAAAACACACCAAAACTCTAAAAATAAATTGTATAAAAATATAAAATAAATATTTAATTAAATAGAGCTCATCAATTTATGTGTGGAGAATTTTTTTTGTGTTAAATAGACCTCATTTGAAATTACTATGAATTACCAAATTAAATAAGCATAAATAATAATATAATAAAATTAATAATAAGAATCGGATAAAGTTGAAATGAGATTAAGCCAAATTATATAATATTACCAAATAAAAATAATGTAATGGTCACAGGATAAGAGAATTATGTTTACTTTGTAATTTAAGGAAATAAAAGAAAAGTTAGATAAATTGTTTAAAGAAGTTGCATTTGAAGATAGAAAGAAAATGAAGTGTAATAATCTTGATCGTAAAGTTAGGTATAAATTCAAAGGCCTCATAAAAGCATGTAAAAGCAAACTAAAGTAAAATATCTAAAACTATATAAATTAGTTTTGAATCAGATAAAGCTCATCGAGACATGTCTAACAACATTAGTTTTATCTTCATTAGATGTCATTTAGAATTATTACAATTAAAAGAACTAAATAGATGTAAAAAAATAAATTCTTAATATAATATTAGGTAAACATTTATTAAAAAAAGGAAAAAAATTGAAACAATATTATATAACAAAAAACATTACGTTACGAAGGTCATGCACGGAAGGATTATGGTTTATATAGTAATATAATCAAATCTAAGGGAAATTTTTTAAAAATAAGATAAATTATACAACAATATTCCATTCCAATATACTAAAGAGATTGGGTATAACATCAATGATCACTAGAGAAGGTTGCATCTAAGTTATTAAGGAGATCCATTGCAACATCTTAAATTCTAAATAAGGTAGCAATAAAAGTAGGCTATCAAATATACCAAATTTAAGAAAATATAAAGCTAGATATATTATTATTTAAATGAGACAAATTAAAAAAATTTAATATAGACAAATCAAGAGATGTAAAGGTCATATAATAAGAGTGTGAAAGCTTCATAACAAAATAAAAATGTCTAATTAAGAAATTTGAAAATATAAGATAAACAATATATGAATGTTTCATTCTTGGAGAATAGGGGGATCAAGTGTAATAGATTCAATTGCTAACTAAGGTACTTTTTAGAATGCTTGGTGAAGCATTCCAAAACCCAAGAAATGAATGTATTTAAAAAGTTAAGAAAAATTTAATTAGATGGAGCTTATCGATGCAAGTCCAATGTTAAGTTTCTTTCTAGATCCAAGCTTATCTAGAATTATAACCAGTTAAAAAATTAAAAAATACTTACAATAAAAAAATTTTAATATTAAGCAAACATATATTTTAATTAAAGTGAGATAGACTTCAAGTATATCAAAGCAATGTAAAGGAAACATGAGAAGAGAATTTTAGATCAATAATAATATAACAAAATCAAAACAAAAATAATTTGGAGAAATAAGATAACTTGTATGGGAAAATATCCTATAAATTAGTGCATTCAAACAGTTTTTAGAGATTGATAGTAAAATTTTTTATCAACAAATTTGGTAAAAAGTAAAATATCCTATAAATTAATCTAAAACACTAGAAAATTATGTATTAAAAAAATAAAAATAACTATTATATTTAATAGAGCTCGTTAACACACGCCATATGACTTTTATTTAGTTTCATTAAGGCCAAGCTTGGAAATACAACAAATTACCAAATTATGTACAGTAAATAATAATAAATTATTTTTTTAATATTTTGAAAACGTAAAATAAATATCAAATAAGATTAATTTTTGTTATATAATATAGACAAATCAAAAGGATGTAAGAGTCATATGAAAAGTGAATTAAAGTCTCATAATAATGCATGTACATAAAATCAAAATATTTGAACAAATAACAACAATTGTATAGAAATGTTGCATTTTAAGAAAATAAGGAGATATAGTGTAACAAAATTGATCATCAAATCATGTATGAATTGAAATCTCACAAAAAATAATATTAAAAACCTTCATAGTAAAATATTTCCAAATATGAAAATAAATATTTTTTTGGATAATGCTCATCCACATGAGTACAATGACCATTTTTAGTCTCCATCAAACTTCGTCTATAAATATTAAGACTAACCAAATACAATAACCATAAATTTAAACAAAAACTTATTTTAATTTTAAATAAATTTATGTTAAAGTCGAAATGACAAAAATAAAAAATATGTTTAATAATAAAAATATATTGTTGCAAATGAAACACACAAAGGAGTTTAGACTTAGATAGCAACAAAGCCAAATAAAAATATAATCTTTAAAAAAATATGAAAAATTGTATAGAATGTTGCTTTCTAAGATGGAATGGAGATATACTATGTCATCCGTGATGCTCAAATAAACTATTAACATATCTTATGGTGATACAAAAATAAAAACTATAGTACTTAAATATATAAAAAAGAATATTTATTAAGATTTAGTTTCATCTTGATCAAATCCCATTTGAAATTTTTTAGAATTACCATATTAAAAAAAGAAAAAAAAATTATAATCTATTTCTTAACATGAAAAGAAAATTTATGTTAAACATTAATTGAGATAATTTGAAGCAATTTGATTTAACCAAATCACAGTGATGTGAAGTTTTCATGAGAGGACAATAAATTTTTACAATAATTTAACCAATTCAAAAAAAAAATTAAGAATTTTGCTAAATTGCACGAGAACGTTGCATTCCAAAATACTAAAGTTATTGAATGTTACACCCCTAATCACCAAATTATTTACAAATGGAAATGTCTCCTAAAATATGCCAAAAATAAAGAAAATAAATTATTTAAAAATATATAAATTGTTATGTAATTTGATAGATCTTATCGGGATGAGTCTAATGATATATTTTTCCTCTCAATCACAACACCTTTAGAATAATTATGAAATATAAAACTATTATAACCATAAGTAATAAAAAATTAATTTTTCAATAATAAATATTTATATAATAAAGATTAAAATTACATCAATGGGTCACACAATAGTAGTTTTAGAATTCCAAAGTATTATAGCTCAATAAAATTAAAAAATTTGAAAGAAATGAGATACATTATAAGAAAAAGTACCATTCCAAGATATGAATGTGATCAACTGTAACGTCATCAATTTTTAGATATGGTAAAAATTAAAATGTAATGCAATGCACAACAACGTTAACTAAGCATAAATAATAGAATATGATTATTTTAATATTAAATACATATGAGTGAAAGCTAAAATGAGATAAACTAAAGCTATATGATTTAACTTATCAAAGCAATGACAAGGTTTCAAGTTAGGAGAAATAGAGCTTCAACTAATGTAGAAAAATGGAAGCAAAAAAATTTGAGGAGATAAGATAAATTATATAACAAAGTTGTATTTTTACATATGAAAAAGTTCAAGTGTAAAATCCTAGATCATGAAATTAGTTTCAAATTCATGTTTCTAAAGCATGAAATATTTAAAAATGTGTTTTTTGTGATGAGTTGATGATGTTTGTTTTGTATCAACCTAACTACATTTGAAATATTACAAATATAAATTTAAATAGGCATAAATAATAATATATTACTTCCTTAAAAGTTAGCAAATATATTTTAAAGCTAAAATAGGATAAACTAAAACAATGCAATATAAGCAAAAAAAAGAAAAGTAAATGTCACTCAAGAAGATTAGGGCTGCAAATTGGCATTACCAAATCAAAGTGAATGATTTAAAGAAGTAAGAAATATTTTATAAGATAGTCACATTCCATGGCCATAGGAATGTTAAATGCAACATTCTCAATCGTGGAATTAGCTATGAATCAAAATGACTAGTAAAGCATTACAAAATCATAGAAAATAAAATATCCAAAAAAAATATAGAAATCATTATTTATTGGGATTGAGCTTAATGAGATGATTTTAATGACAATTCTTTTGTTATGATCAAACTACATTTGCAATTTTCTGTGAAGCAAAAAAAATAAACAAGCATAAATAATAATAAATTATTATATTTGTATTAAGTAAACATCCATTAAAGTTGAAATAAGATAAATTTATTCGATATTAATTAGCCAAATGAATTCAATGTAAAGGTCACACAAGAGCAGATACCGGGTTAAATAGTTATAAAAAAAATCAAAATAAAATATTTTGTGAAACCAAATAAATTTCATAGGTATGTTGTATATTAAGATACTTAAAAAATCACATATCATATCCTTGACAGTCAAATCTGATGTGAATCAATAGGTAATATAAAACATGGCAAACATTTAGTAAAGAAAATATATAAAAAACCAAAAATATTAAAAACAATTTTTATTGAGTAGAGTTTATTAAGAAAACTCCGAGAACATTTATTTCTCAATTGGACATGATTTGGTACTATTATTAATTGTAAAATTAAATAAATATCCATAATAACAATTAATTATTTTAATACCCAGTAAATATATATATTGAATTTGAAATAAGTTAAATTAAGGTAATAAAATATCGCCAAATCAAAATAATGTAAATATATCATAAGAATAGAAATAAAGTTTCATAACAACATAACTAAATCAAAGCAAAAAAAATTAAGAAATATGATAAATTGTGTTGAAAAGTTACATTCTAAGATATTAAAAAGAACAATAGCAATATCCTTATTTTGCAAATTAGTTATGAAACCTAATATCTTATAAACCATGTAAAACCACCGAAAAAAAAATATCTAAAAAAATAAATTCGAATGTTTAATTAGATAGAGCTCGTTGAGACTAGTCTATCAATATTTATTTTGCTCAATCAAACCTTGATTAGAATTATTACTATTTGTAAATTAAATAATCATGAATAACAATAAAATATTTTTTTAGTATCAAGTAATATACTTTAAAAATAAAAAGAGATAAACTAAGAGGATCGAGCATGAAAACCTCGATCGTCAGATAAGGCATGAATCAAAATGGCTTGTAGAAGAAATCAATATATTTAAATATAAAAAATAAATATTTAATTGGGTAGAACATGTTAAGCTAAGCCCAATGTTCGTTCCATCTCTAACAATCCTCATTTTTAATTTCTAATAATTACCAATATAAAGGTCACATGAGAGTAGATTTTGCATAACATAATAATATTACTAAACCAAAAAAATTAAACAAATGAGATATATTGTAAAGGAAATTTGCACTCAAAGATTTTATGGAATTCACTATAATGTCAATGATAATCATGTCATTTATCAATTAAACTAACTTGTAAAATGTGCCAAAACCTTAGAAAATGCAAAATATAAAATTATAAATAAAAATGTTCAATTGAATGTATATTATCAAGGTAAGTCAAACAATATTTATTTTATCTCAATTAAACTTTATTTGTAATTACTATGAATTACCATAAAAATAACTATAAATAATAAAAGAATATTATTATAACATTGAACAAATATATATTAAAATTTAAATTAGATGAATTGAAGAAATTTAATGTAACCAAATCAGAGGATAGTAAATTTACATTCACATGGTAATTTAACCAAATTAAAGGAAAAATTTTGATAAAATTTGGTAAATTAAATAGGAAAGTTTCCTTCAATGATACTACAATTGATTGTAACATCATCGATTACTAAATAAGTTATCAATTAAAATAACTTATAAAACATCCTAAAACTTGGAAAATATAATTCTTAGAACTTTAAAAATAAATATGTAATTAGAACAAAATCGTCTAAATGAGTCTAGTTGTGCTTGTTTTGTCTTCAAAAGATCTCATTTGGAATTACTATAAATTAGAAAAATAAAAAAAATAAATAAGAATAAAATAATATTTTAATATTATGTAATTTCATATTAAAACTAAAATGAGATGAATTAAACTAACTTACTTTTACTAAGTCAAATAGATGCGAATATCGCATTAGAGGAGAATTAGAGTTTTATAATAATGTAACCAAACTAAAAAAATATTTGAAGAAATTAGATACATTACACAAGGAAGTTGCACTTAAAGAAACTAAAGAGATCTCGAGTGACATCCTTGATAGTAAAAATTAAGGACTAAGCAAAATTTATCATAAATAATGGAGAATCTTAGAATATAAAACACTTATAAAATAAAAATTTAGTTTGATAAAGCTCTTTGATTTGAGTTCAACATCGTTTATTTCATCTTAATGAAACATCATTTATAATTACAATGAATTAGAATATTAAATAATTATAAATTGTAGTAAATTACTATTTCAATATTAACTAAATTTTGAAGTAGAAATGATATAAATTGAAGCATTATAATATTAAAAAGTTAAAGACATAAAGGCGAAACAGATGGACAATTAGTGTTGTATAGTAACAACCAATTCAAAGTTAAAATTTTAGAAATAAAATAATGTATTCTAAAAATTTAAATTCAAAGGCACCTAGGATATTAATTATAAAATTATAGATCGCTAAACAAAGTTCTAATGAAAATATTTTATAAAATATGCTAAAACCCCAAAAGAATAAACATTTAAAAAATATAAAAAAATAAATATCTTATTAGATTGTGCATATTGATAAGAGTTCAATGATGTTTGTTTCATCGTTTTTAGACATCATTTTGGAATATTTTTATTTACCAAAATAAATAAGCTTAAATAAAATAAAAGTATTAAAATATATTAGAGCTAAAAAAAGATAAATTCAAGCTACATAATATGACAATCAAAATTATTTAAAGATTAAAAGAGTAAAGATTTAAAATAGATAATAATATAACCACACAAAAGAAAAACTTTGGGAAAATTAGATCAATTTCTACATAAAAGTTTAACTTTAGGTTACTATGAAGATTGAAGAGAAAATCATTGTTTGTCAAATAAGATACTAGTACAACATTCTCTTAAAGCACATCAAACTCAAAAAAAATAAAATATTAAAAGTTATAATAGTGATCAATTAGTTGGATGGTGCTCATTAAGATAGATCTAATAATGTTTATTTCCTTTTTATTAGACTTAATTCAAAAGTTCCACAAATTATAAAAAAATAAGCATAAATAGTTATAAATTATTAATTTAAAATTAAAAATTATATATTACATCTTAAATACGATTAATTTAGTTAAGTTAGCGAAGATTTACAGTTACATAGTAGCGTAACAAAAAAAAGCAAAAAATTTTAAAAAATGAGATACATATACAAGAAGGTTGCATTCCAAGATATTTAGGAGGTAGGTTGTAACAACCTTGATCCCTAAACCAAGTATGAATAAAAATGCCTTATAAAGCATGCTAAAAATTTATTAAATTATATACTAAAAATAGAATAATAAATATTTAAATAGATAAAGTTTTATTGAGACAAATTTAATGATGTTTATTTTACTTTGTTAGACTTTTTTTTGAATTTTTATAAATTACCTAATTAAATAGAAACAAATAAAAATAAATTATAAATTGAAACATTATAACATTACCAAATCAAAGAAATGTAAAAGTCAAAAGAGAAAAGATTTTTAGTCACATAGTAATAAAACTAAATAAAACTAAAAAATTTGAAACAATTAGACAAATTATATGAGAAAGTATCATTCCAAGATACCAATAAGAATAAGAGTAACATCCTCAAAATAAAAATAGGTATGAATATCGCAAAAAACATGGAAAAATATTAGGAAATAAATATTTAAAAATATAAAAATAAATATCTACTTTGATATATCTCGATCAAATGTGTCCAATGATGTTTATTCTATCTATATTAGGTAGCATTTAGAATTACTAAGAATTACCAAAGTTGTTAAGCATATAACAATAATAAATTCTTCTATTACTATTACGCAAATAAATATTACATCTAAAATGAGTTAAATTTCAACAAAGTAAAATAATCAAATGAAAGTGATGTAAATGTCACAATAGAAGAGATTTATAGTTAAATCATAGCATAAACAAATAAAAATAAATATTTTTAAAAAATAAGTTAAATCATTAGCTATGTTATATTTCTTATCAATAAATAGGTCGAGTGTAACATCATCGATAATCAAAAAACAAATATCTCGTAAATTATGACAAAATGTTAGAAAATAAACATTAACAAATGTAAAAAAATATTCTATTAAATAATGCATGTTAAAGCAACATAAACCACATGTGTTTCTTCTGTATTGGGCCTCATTACTAATTACTAATATAAATAAGTATAAATAATAACAAACAATTTTTTTAATGCTAAGTAAATATTTATTAAACTTAAAATGAGATAAGTTATTGTAATAAATAATTTGAAATGAAAACAATGTAATGGTCAAAGAAAAATTAAAATAATTTAGATGAATTGTATTCAAAAAGACCATTCTAAGATGCTAAAGTGGTCAAGGGTGACCTCTTTAACCATTAAATCAGATATGAATCAAAATGTGCAGTAAAGAAAGTTAGAATCATAGAAGCAAATATATAAAAAAATAAACATGAATATTTAATGACATTGATTTCATTAATATGAATCTAATGGAAAGAAGAATATTTAATTGCGTATAGCTTGTCTAGATAGGTTTGATGATGTTTATTTCATCTTGATTTGTCCTCATTTGGAATTACTATAAATTTCCAAAAAAATAATCTTAAATAATAAATAGTTTTTTTTAAAATAATTAGAAAATAAATAATAAACCTAAAACAAGGTAAATTATGGCAATATAATGTAACTAAACAAAAACATTATAATTTTCACATAAGAGAAGCTCTTTAGTACTATACTAGTAGAGCGAAATAAAAAAACATATGAAGAAACAAGATAAATTGTAAAAATATATTATATTCCAAGATATTTAGAAGATCGAGTATATCATCCTTAATCAATAAATCAGGTACATAATGAAATGAGCCATAACATGTGCTAAAACCATAAACAATATAATATCCAAAACAAAAAATTTGAATAAGAAACTAAATAAATATATTCATGTGAGACAAATGACATTTATTTTATTTTGTATAAAGCTCATTTTGATTTACAAAGAATTGTAGTATAAATTTATAAAAGTAATAATAAGTCGTTATTATTATAACATCACATAAATATATACAAAATTTTGAATGAAATAATTTGAGGGATATAATAGAACAAAAATAATGTTACATATTCAAAGTGAATAATTTGAAAAAGTTAGATAAATTGAACAGAAAAATTTGCTTTATAATGTATTACGATAATCAATTAGAAGAACATTGATTATAAAAATAGGGATGAACAATATTTGTTTGATCTCCATTAGACCACTATTGAAAATATTACAAGTTACCACATTAAACTAAGATAAAGAAGAATAAGTTATTAATTAAATATTATGTAAATATATATTTAAGTTAAATGAGTTAAATTATAAAGTATAATATAACAAACTAAAGGAGATGTAAAGGTCACATTAAAGGAGAATCAGAGTTTCACAATAATGTGAATAAATCGAAGCAAAAAGTTTGAAAAAAATGAGATATTTTATACATCAGAGATGCATCAAAAGAAAATAAAGGGATAAAGTATAGTATTGTTAATCATGAATGAGGAACTAATAAAATTTTCTTACAAAACAAGCAAAAATACTAGAAAATAAAAACATTTAAAAATAGAAAAATAAATATTTAATTAGATAAAGCTCATCAAGATGAGTCCAACGACATTTAGTTTTACTCAATAAAGCTCATTTACAATTACTAGAAATTACCCAAGTAAATAAATATAAATAGTAATAAATTAATATTTGAATATTAAGTAAATATGTATTAATGTTGTTAAGATACGAATTGAATTAATATAATATAACCATATGAAAGAACTATAAAGCTCACAAAAGATAAGAATCAGTGTTTTATGGTAACATAAAAAATCAATGAGAAAAATTTGAAAATATTACATAAACTATATGTAAAATTTTTACTCCATGATACTAAAATTTTTTAGTATAACAACTTCAATCATCTAATTAGGTACAAAATAAAATCTCTCATAAAGTATTCAAAAATAATAGAAAAAAAATTTAGAAAAATAAAAAATTTTAAAAATTTAGTTAGATAGAGCATGTAGGAAAGTGTCTAATAACCTTTGCTTCAACTTCATCATTGCACTTTTTTTAATTATTATGAATTTTTAAAAAATTTAATAATAACATATTATAATTTAATATCAAGAAGTTATTTATTTAGTGTGAAATGAGAATAATGATGTAACATAATAAAACTAAATCAAGGTCATGTAAACTATATATGAAAGAAGATTTAGAGTTTCATAGAAATATCACATAATAAAAAAAAAAATTTTAAAAAATGAGATAAATTATAAACGAAATCTTAATTCCAGGGTATTAAGGACTTTTTGTGTAACATCCCCGATCATCAAATCAAGTATAAAATGAAATGCATATTGAAGCATGTAAACTGCATAGAAAATGAAATATTTAAAAATATAAAATGACTACTTTGAATTATAAAACTAAATAAACATAAATAATAACATTTTATTTATTTAATATTTAGTATATATACTAAACCTAAACTATGATAAATTGATGAAATATAATTCTAGAAAACGAAAGTAACAAGTCGCATGAGATGAGATTTTTAATAAACAAATAAATTTTCAAGATTTTAAAAAATAATTTAAGTTGTATTGGTAAGTTATATTCATTAATACTAAAAAGGTCGAGTGTGACATCATTGATAATCAAATTAAGTACAAAAAAATCTCTTAAAGTATGCAAAAATCTTAGAAATTAAAATCTTAAAAAATACAAAAAAAAATATTTGATTAAATAATGCTTGTTGGGACAAGTCCATTTACATATGTTTCTTCTCTATTGGAACTTTAATAACAAATGATTTTTAATGCTAAGTGAATACTTAAGCTAAATTGAGATAAATTAATGCAATATAATAAACAAAATTAAAAATAGTAAAGGTCAAATGAGAGGACCATTAGAGTTTCAAAATAATATAACCACATAAAAGCAAAAAATTAAAGAAATGAGATAAATTATATGTGAAAATAGCTGTTCAAGATACTAAGGTGATCAACGATGCTTCATTGACCATTTCATTGGCTATGAATAATAATGTCTAGTAAAGAATGTTAAAACCCAATAAAACAAAATATCTAAAAAAATAAAAAAGAATATTTAATTACATAAAGCACAAAGAGGTGAGTCCAATAGAAAAAAAAGAACATTTAATTAAATATAACTTATCTAGACAATTTCGATGATGTTTATTTCATCCTGATATATCCTCATTTGGAATTACTATAAATTTTGAAATTCATAACCTTAAATAATAAAAGTTATTCTTTCAATAGTAAGAAAATAAATATTAAATCTAGAAAGAGATTTACTATGGTAATATAATATGGCTAAATGAAAACATTGTAACTGTCACACAGGAGGAGCTTTTTAATACTATGCTAATATATAAAAAAAAAGTAAGACATTAGAAGAAATCACATAAATTGTAAGAGAAATTTGTATTGCAAGATAATTAGAAGATCGATGGTAACATCCTCGATCAACAATTCAGATTAGTGAAATGCATCATAACACATGCTAAAACAATCGTCAATGTACTATCTAAAACTAAAAATTTGAATATTCAAATGAATAAATAACATTGAGGTGAGTCAAATGACATTTATTTCATTTGGATAAAAGCTTGTCTTTAATTACTATGAACTTCCAATATAAATTGGTAAAAATAACAATAAATTATTATTAGAACAATTCACAAATATATATTAAAATTTAAATGAAATAATCTGATGGGTGTAATATAACTAAAACAACGTAACATAAAAGGTTAAATGTATTGAGATTTGCATTTACAAAATAATGTAACCAAATCAAATGGAATAATTTGAAAAAATTTCATTAATTGAACAGAATAATTACTTTCCAAGGTATTAAGGTCATTGATTCGAACAAGGTCGATTATCAAATTAGGTATGAACAACTTTATTTTAATCTTCATTAGATTACGTTTGAAATAACTACAAATTACAAAATTAAATAAACATAAAGAAGAACAAATTACTAATTTAATATTGAGTAAATATATGTCAAATTTAAATAAGATAAATTAAAAAAAAACATAATATAACAAACTAAAAATACTTGTAAGGCTTACATTAAAAGAAATTAGAGTTTCATAATAATGTGAATAAATAAAAGCAAAATCTTTGAAAAAATGAGATAAATTATACATCAATGTTATGCTAAAGGATAATAAAGAGATATAATGTAACATCATTGTTCATGAATTCACGTACTAATTTATACTTCTCATAAAACATACAAAAATCATAAAAAAATATTTAAAAATATAAAAAAATTATTTAACTAGATAAATCTCATTGAGATGAGTACAATGACATTTATTATGTCCAATTAGGCTCGTTTATTATTACTAAGAATTATAATAGAAAATAAATATAAAAAAGAATTTATTATTTGAATATTAAGTGTGTACTAATCATGTAGAGAAATAAATTTAATTACTATGATATAATAGAATGAAAGACCTATAAAGCTCACAAATGATAAGAATCAATATTTCATAGTAAAATAACCTAATTAATGAGAAACATTTAAAAACATTAGGTAAATAATATGGGAAAGGTTTATTCCATGAAACAAAGCACTTCTAGTTAACAACCTTGATAATCAAATTAGATATGAAATAAAACATCTTGTAAGGTTTTCAAAATAATAGAAAGTTAAATATTTAAAAATATAAAAATTCAAAATTTTAATCAGATAAAGCTTATAGGGAATTGTCAAATGACTTTTGTTTCAACTTGATCATTCCACTTTATAGAATTATTTTCAAATTCATAAAACATAAATAACAACATATCATAATTTAATATGAAGAAGATATATATTAAATATGAAACAAATAAATGAAGCAATAAAATAGAACTAAATCAAAGTAATGTAAAGGCCATAGGGGAGGATGTTTAGAGTTACTTAATAATATAACATTACAAAAGAAACTAATTTTAAAAAATAAGAAATTATAAAGGAAAGTTTAATTGTAAGATACTAGGGACATCGAGTGCAACATTCTCGATTATCAAATTAAGTATAAAACAAAATGCTTAGTAAAGCATGTAAAATGATAGAAAGTAAAATTTTTAAAAATATGAAATTACTATTTAGTTGGAGAAAGCTCCTTGAGATGAGTTTGATGACTTATTTTCTTCATGATAATACCTCATTTAGAACACGTTTTTCATATTAAAGTAAATAAACATAAATAATAACATATTATTATTTTTAATATTTAGTACATACATATTTTAAATCGAAAATAAGATAAATTGATGAAATATAGTTCAACAAAGTGAAAGTGACATAATCGTTGCATGAGGAGAGATTTAGAGTTACATAGTAGTATAACATAATTAAAGTAAAAATTACTAATTAAGGTGATAAATTTTACCAAAAGGTTTTATTCAGAGATAAATAGAAAATCAAGTGTAATATACTTCATAATCAGATTAAGAATGAATCAAAATGTCATGTAACACTTGCATAAACCTACAAAATGAAAATATTAAAAAAAAACGAAAAATGAATTTATTAATGCTCATTGTAATGAGTATATTATTGCTCATTTCATATCAATTCTATCTATTCTTGGATAACAACAAATTTAAAAATAAAATAAGAAAAAATAATAATAACTTGAACATTTTATATATAGTAAATGCGTAATAATGCTGAGGTAACATAAGTTGAATCAATTTAATATATATAATTCATAGCTTTTTGAAGGTCACAGATATGAGAAATTAGATTTCTGTAGTAATATAACTAAATCAAAGAAAAACATTTCAAGAAATGACAAAATCTTTTATATGAAAATTTCCTCCAATGATACTAAGAAAATCAAGTGTAGCAACCTTGATTGTGAAACAAAATATGAATTAAAATGACTCATAAAACATACCAAAATTGTTAAAATTATAATATTTAAAAAAAAAAGTAGAACACTTAAATGGATAAATCTTGTCAATATGAGTCCAACGATATTAATTTTATGTCGATCAAGCCTAGTTTGAAATAGTTACATATGTTATGGAAATATGTATTCGAATAGAAATGGCATAAATTAAAGCAATGTAATAATCGAAAATCAATGTGACATAAAGGCAAAATAAGAGAAGAGTTAGAGCTACCTTACATTATAACAAATTCAAAGCAAAATTTGAAATTAGATAAATTATATAGGAAAGTTGTATTCCACGAAATGTAAGAGATCAATAATAAAAACATCAATCAACAAATCCAAAAAGAATCAAATTCTTGAGGCATGCCTAAACTCTAAAAACTAAAAATATTTAAGGAAATAAAAAAAATTAGTATTTAATCATCAAGAAAAATCTAATGATGCTTAGTTTTTAGCTCATTTGAAATTACAATGAATTACCAATATATTTAAACATAAATAATAATAACTTGTTATGTTAAAGTTTAAAAATAGTAATTATTTGAAAAATTATATAAATTAACATTTTGTAATATAACTAAATCAAAATATTATAAAGGTCACATCAGAGTACAATTTGAGTTTATAAAATATAAAACCACATCGAAGTGAAAAATTTAAGAATTTGAGATAAATTTTGCAAGAAAGCTACAATCAAAGATACTACGAAAGTTGATTGTGACATCCATGATTATCAAATCAGCTATCTTTATAAAATATGTAAAAATCTAAGAAAAAAAGATAACTTAAATATGTAAAAATTATTACTTAATTGAGAAGAGCGTGTGCATAGGAGCCCAACGAGATTTATTTCATCTCCATCATGCATCATTTTGAATTATTATAAATTACTATTGTAAGTAAATAATTATAATAATAATTTTGCTAATATTAAGAAATTATGTATATTAAAATTGAAATTAAACAAATTGATGTATTATAATAGAACCAAAACATACCTTAAAGTGCATCAAAACAATAGAAAAATAGATATTTTAAAAATAAAAAATGCTTATTTAATGAGAAATAACTCATCATGAAATGTCTACGTATCTTTCTTTGCCTTCAGCAAACCTAGTTTGGAATTGTTTTTAAATACAAATGTAAATAAATAAAATACTGTTTTTTATTATTTTTAATATTATATATATATAATGAAGCTAAAATTTGATAAGTTGAAGCTAGTTAATATAAACAAATAAAAGTAATGTTAATGTCACATGAAAAAATATTCAGAGTTATGTAGTAATATACAAAAATCAAAGTGAAAAATTTGGCGAAATGAACTATTTCGAGAAATGCAAAAATTTCATTCCATGACACTACATAGATTGACTATCACATCATCAATCATAAAATTTAGGAATGAATCAAATGCTTCATAAAGTGTGACAAAACAAAAGAAAATAAAATATTTAAAATAACGAAATGACTACTTTTTCATTGTGGTCTTCGAGATTACTTGAACGACTTTTGTTTCATCTCCAACGAACTTCATTTCGAAATAATACTTATTACCAAAAAACATTAAGCATAAATATTAATAAATTGTTATTTCAACATTAAGTAAATATTAATTTAAAAAGAGATAAGAAAAATTCAAGCAATGTAACGTAACCAATTCAAAAGTTATAAATGTTAAACATTGGTGGAATAAGAGTTACATAGATATAAACTAAAAATCAATGGAAAACAATATAAAGAAATCAGAAAAGTATATAAGAAAATTGCATTCCAAAAGATACTAAAATGATCGAGAGTAACATTCTCAATCATAAAATTTGGTAAGAATGAAAATATCTTTTAAACTATGTAGGAACCTTGAACACACTTAATTGTCAAATATGTTATGATTCAAAATTACTCATAAAGCATGCCAAAATTAGAGAAAATTAAATAACTAGAAATATAAAATTAAATATTTAATTTGATAAAGCACGTCGAGATGAGTCCAACAAGGTTTGTTTCATCTTAATTGAACAACTTTTGAAGCTATAGCCAATTACAAAAGAAAATATTATAAATAAAAAAAAATTTATAATAATATTAAGTAAATGTACTAAGAATAAATAATAACAAACTATTATCTTGATACTAAGGAAATTTTTGTTAAAGAAAAAATGACAAACTAAAGTAATGTAATATAGTGAAATCAAAGCAATGCAAAGTTCACATGAGAAAAAAAATTGAGTTCATTATTAAAGCAACGAAATAAAAAAATTAAAGAATTAGATAAATTATTTGAGAAATGTTGATTCTAAGACACAAAAGAAATTCACGATAACATCTTTGAATGCTAAAACAAGTATGAATCAGAATGTCATGTAAAGCATGCAAAAATCATAAAAAATAAAATTCTTAAAACGATAAGTATGAATATTTAATTAGATAGAGCTCATTTAGATTACTCAATTAGTCTTCACTTTGTTTGATTGAACCTCAATGGGAATTATAGTGAATTATAAAAGTAAATGAAAACAAAGAAAAATAAACTATTATTTTTAAATATCTAGAAATATATATTAAAGTAGAAATATGATATGCTTTGGCAATTTAAAACAAAAAAATCAAGCTGATTTCAAGCTCACACGAGCAGAAAATTAGATCTGCATAGTAATATAACCAAATCAAATAAAAAAATTTGAAAAAAAAATGATCAATTGTTTGATAGACGAATCCAAGACATAAAAAAGATTGAGTTTATTTAGCACATTTGTCTAATAAGATACGAATCAAAATTTATCATAAAACATATGAAAACCTAAGGAATTAAAATATTTAAGGAATATAAAAAATGTAAAATTTTGTAACTCTTTTAGACAAATATAATAGTATTGGTTTCAACATGATTAGTTCTCATTTAGAGCATCATGAATTACCAAATCAAAGAAGTGCAAGAAGAATAAATTATTTTTTTGATAATAAGGAAATAAATATTACCAATGAAATAAGATAAACAAAAGTAATGCAATATAATCAAAACAATTCATTATAAATATACTACAATAAGACATTTTTAGTTACATAGTAATATAACCAAATCAGAACAAAAAATTTGATGAAATAAAATAAATTGTAATGTTTCTTTGTTGGCTATCAACGAGATCAAGCAAAATGTCCTTGATTGTCAAAAGAGGTATAAATCGAAATAAGTCATAACACATGCAAAACCTTAAGAAGTATAATGTATATATATATGTACGTATGAACATATATGAATATTTAATTAAAAAAGGCTCATTGATATGAGTTCAACAACTTATTTTATATTAATATCATCTCAATTTTAATTACTATGAATTACAAAAATAAATAATAACAAATAGTAACAAATTTCATTTTTAATATCGAGCAATATATATTATTACTAAAACGATGCAAACTAGAGCACTATAATATAAAAAAAAATCAAAGAGATTAAAAGGTGACATGAGAGGGTAATGTGGGTTTTGTAAAATTACATCAAAATTTAATCAAACACTTGAACAATTGAGAGAAATTAAAAGCAAAAGTTTAATTCCAAGATATTAGAGAGATCATACATAATATCCCCAATCAGCAAATTAGGTATGATTCAAAATATCTGAGAAAATTATGCCAAAGCCCAAGATAATAAAATATTTTAAAAATAAATAGATAAATATTTAATTAGATAGAGCTCAATGTGAAAAGTATAAAAAGTTAATTTTTCTTGATTGAACATCCTCTGGAGTTACAATGAATTACCAAACCAAATAACAATAAATTATTATATCAATATTAAGCAAATATATATCAATAAAAAAATAAGGTACTAAAATTATGTAATAAAACTAATTCAAAATGATATATAGGTTACACATCAGGATAATTAGAGATTTAAAGCTAAATAACATTATAAAAAAAATCAATTCTACAAATGAGATAATTTACAATGGGACTTTCCATTCCAAAATAATTAAAAGATCAAGTTTAACATCCTTGATTTTTAAATAAAGTAAAAAATGAAATTTCATATAAAACACACAAAAACCAAGCAATACAAATTTTTATAAGTATAAAATGACAATTTAATTAAATAGAGCTATTCCAGGCTACTTTGATGACTTTCGTTTAGTCTCAATTGGATCAAATTTACAATTATTACAAAATAACAAATTAATTAAATTTAAATGATAACAATTTTATATTTTATTATTATGTAAACATATATAAAGCTAAAATAAGACTAATAAAAGAAACATAATACAATTAAATAAAATCTTTGTATTGTTCACATAAAAAGAGAAATAGAATTCACAAAATAACAACTAAATAAGTGCAAAAACATTGAAAAAAATTGGATAAATTATATGAAAAAATTATATTTTAAGAATCTAGGAAGACCAAGTGCAACATTCTTAATTGTCAAATGTGGTACGAATCTAAATATCTCATAAAATAAGCTAACACTTTTGAAAATAAAATATTTCAAAATTTATAAAAAAAATTTATTGAATAAAACTCAACGAGATGTTTCCAATGATCTTTGTTTGACCACGATTAGACATCATTTTGACATTACTTTGCCTTATCAAACTAAAACAATATAAATAGATGCAAAATTTTATTTTGATGTTAAATAAATATGTCTTAAAGTTGAAAAAAGGAAATTTAAATAATGAAATATGGCCAAAACATAGCGATGTAAAAGTAAGATTTGGAAAGATGTCGACATTCTTATAAATATAAAAAAATTCAAAGCAAAAAAGTTTAAAAATTAGATAAATTGTATATGATGGTAGTGTTCTAGTATTAAAGAGATTTATTGTAATATTCTTGATCATTAAATTAGGTACAAATCAAAATATCTTCTAAAATATGCCTAAAATGAAGAAAAAAATATTTAAAATTAATATTTACTTAGATCTAACATGTTGGGCTGATTCCACTGATCTTTGTTTTCTGTCTATCAGACATCATTTAAAATTATTACAAGTTATCAAAACAATTAAGCATAAAAAATAATATAAAAGTTCAATTTAATTAAATTTCTATTAACATAAAAATTAAATATTGTGAAGCAAAATAATATAATAAATTTAAAATAATGTAAAGGTCATTGGTGAGTAGAATTAGATTTTAATAGATATATAACCAAATCAAAAAGAAAAATTAAACAAAATTAGATTAATTGCATAAGAATGTTGAATTTCAAGATACTAAAGAGGTTCATTATAACATCCATAATCATCATACTAGATATAAATCAATATATCTAAGAATGTGTACAAAAATCTTAGAAATTAAAATATTTCAAAATTTAAATAAATGAGTCCAATGACATTTGTTTTGTCTGTATTATAGCAAAATTTAAAATTTGTGAATAACCGAAGTACTAAGCATAAATAATAGTAGATTATTATTTTCATATTAAGTTATTATATATTAAAGCTAAAATTAAATAAATTAAGGAAATGTAATATATCAAAATTTAGGCCATAAAAATTTAAAAATAATGGAGATTTAGAGTTACATTGTAAAATAACAAAATCATAGCAAATATTTTAAATAAATAAGATAAATTATGTTGGAAAGTTGCTTTCAAGGTCACTAAGGAGATTGAGAATAACATCTTCGATTATAATACTATGTAGACTGAAAGTGCTTATTAATGTGTGCAATAACAATGGAAATAAAAGAATTTATACTTAATTGTATAGAGCTTGCCAAGATGAGTCCAATAACATGTGTCATCTTAATCAAATCTTACTTTGAATTATAAAAAATCTCCAAATTAAGTTATCATTAAAAAAATAAATTGTTGTTTGAGTTTAAAATTAATAAATATTAAAAAAATAAAACAAATTAAGGCAATGTAATATAACTAACTAAAAAAATATAAAATTTATTGCAGCACATAGAAAGAGCTTTAATGTGATAAGAAAAAATCAAAGTAAAATATTTTGAGAAAAGAGAAAAATTATGTGAGAAAGTTGCACTTCAGGTTACTAAATAGATTTTGTGTAACATCCATAATAGTCAAACAAGGTGTAAATTGATATGCCTCTTAAAGAATTTTAAATAGGCCCAATTAATTCTTTTTTAGAATTGTTATGAATTACAAAGTTAAATAAACATAAATAATATTAATTTTACATTTTAGTATTTAATAAATATATTTGAATGCTAAATTGAGATAAAATGAAGTAATGTAATATAAAAAAATCAAAGTGATGTAATTTAACACAAAATTAGATTTAGAGTTACAAAGTAATTTTACAAAATTAAAGTACATCATTAGAAGAAATGAGATGAATTATATGGGACAGTTGCATTCCAACATACTTAGAGGTCAACCATTACATCCTAAATAGTCAAATCTATTACAACATAAAATGTATCATAATGCATGGCAAAACTCTAGGAAATAAAGTATTAAAAAATTAAAAAAAATATATTTAATTAGATAAAACTCATTTACATTTGTCTAATATAGTTGTCTCATCTTAATCAAATCACATTGAGAATTATTATAAATTATCAAAGTAAATAGGTAGAAACAATAACAATTTAATACATTAATACTAAGCAAATAAATGTTAAAACATAAATAAGATAAATTGAAACATTATAATATAACTAAATCAAAAAATTGTAAAGGTCACATGAGAGCAAAATTGAAATTTCATAATAACATAAAAAATTGAAGCAAAAGCTTTTAAAAAATGAGATAATTTATAAAAATAAGTTACATTCGAGGATACTAAGGACATTAATGGAAAATTCCTCAATCATAAAATCCACTAAAAATTAGAATATCTCATGTAATATGCAAGAACTACTCAAAATAAAACACTTGTAGTTATAAATGTTAATCGTTAATTTTATATGCCCTTAAAATGAGTTCGATGATCATTTTTTCATTGGTTTGACTTTGATTAAAATTACTATGAATTACCAAAGCAAATAATCATAAATAAGAATAAATAAATATATAAATACCAAGAAATGTAAATTAACCTTTAAATAAGACAATGTAAGACAATATGATATAAACAAATCAAAGCAATGTAGTGGTGACACAATCAGAATTATTGTTCGAAAGTAATATACCCAAAAATAAAATTGTAAAGTGTAAAAATTGAGACTAAATTTATGAGAAATTTGAATTCCATGATACCAAGAGGATTGAGTGTAATATTTTTTATCATCAAATCAGTTTTGTGGTAAATTTCTTATACAAAATTTCGAGAAATTAAAAAATTAAAATATAATTAATTCTATAATGCTCATTAAGAGGTGTCCAATGACATTTGTTTTGAACCAATTGATACTCGCATGGAAAGAGATTTTGATCGACATAGTTGTTAAATCAAATAAAAAATACAAGAAAAAAGATAAATTAAAAGTGATAATTGCATTCCAACATTTTATATATGCTAAGTGTAACATCCTTGATATCAAATCAGTGAGTAATTAAAATGACTATTAAATTATTCTAAAACCTTGCAAAATTCAACATCTGAAAATATGAAATGAATATTTAATTTGATAGAACTCACTCAAATGACTCTAACGATCTTTGCTTTATCTTTACTTGATGTTTATTGGAAATACTTTGAATTATCATAGTAAGTAATCAACAATAATAATAAATTATTATTTTAGTACCATGTAATAAAAATTATCACAAATATAAGATACTGAAGCGATGTAAAATAAACAAATAAAAAAATATTAACGTTTCATGGGAGGAGAATCTGAGTTTTATGGTAATATATTCTAATATAAAAAAATTTGAAAAAATGCAAAAATATTACAAAAATAGGTCCATTCTATGACAAGAGGGAGATTGGGTATAACATCATAGATCATCAAATAAAGTAAGAGGTAGAATGCCTAGTAAGGCATGTCAAAACCCTACAAATTTAAAATACTAAAGAAATTCATAAAAAGGAATATTTAATTGAATATAGCTCAATAAGACAAGTTTGATGATCATTCTTTCATTTCGATTAGACCTTAGCTATAATTGCTGCAATTTACAAAAGAAAATTAGCATAAATAGTAAAAGAAGTTTTACTATAACATCATGCAAATAATTTTTAAAGCTAAAAAGACATATACAAAAGCAATGTATTACAACTAAATCAACGTGATGTGTCACATGAGAGGATAATTAGAGTTTCATAACAATCTTACCAAATAAAAAAACCTTTTGAAGAAATTGGATAATGTTTTTGTGAATGTTGAAGTCAAAGTTATTAATGAGATTAAGTGGAGCATCTTCCATCATCAAATTACTTAAGAAACCAAAGTTACACAAAATGCACCAAAACTCTAAAAATAAATTGTATACAAATACAAAATTAAACATTTAATTAAATAGACCTCATCAATTTATATGTGGATATTTTTGTTTTTTGTTAAATAGACCACATTGGAAATTTGTAAGAATTACCACATTAAATAAGCAAAAATGATAATATACTATAATTAATATTAAGCATTGGATAAAGTTGAAAGTAGATTAACCAAATAATATAATATTACCAACTAAAAATAATGTAATGGTCACAGGATAAGAGAATTACGTTTACTTTATAATTTAGGGAAATAAAAGAAAAATTAAATAAATTATTTAAAGAAGTTGTAATTGAAGATAGAAAGAAAATGAAGTGTAATAATCTTGATCATGAAGTTAGGCATAAATTCAAAAGCCTCATAAAAGCCTGTAAAAAAAACTAAACTAAAATATCTAAAAATATATAAATTAGTTTTGAATTAAATAAAGCTCATCGAGACATGTCTAACAACATTAGTTTTAACTTCATCAATTGTCATTTGGAATTATTACAGTTAAAAGAACAAAATAGATTGAAATAAAATAAATTCTTAGTTTAATATTATGTAAATATTTTTTAGAAAAATGAAAAAAATTGAAACAATATAATATAACAAAAAACATTACGTTACAAAGGTCACGCAAGGAAGGATTATGGTTTATATAGTAATATAATCAAATCTAAGGGAAATTTTTGAAAAACTAAGATAAATTATACAATAATATTCCATTCCAATATACTAAAGAGATTGGGCATAAAATCAATGATCATTAGAGGTAGCTAGAAATCAAAATGTCTCGTGAAGCATATCAAACCATTATTAAATAAAATATTTTAAAAATGTAAGAATTAATACTTAATTAGGTGATCTTATTGAGATGAGTCAAAGGAACATTTTTTTCATTTCCATCAAATCTTGTTTGAAATTACCACAAATTATCAACTTAAATAAGTTAAAATAATTATAAATTATTATGCAATATATGAAGAAAAAATATTTTAAAGCTAAATTAAGTTAAATTAAGGAATTTTAAATGAAGTTAAAATGATGTGATGATTAAACTAAAGAAGAAGTAGAGTTTCAAAGTCATATAACAAAATAAAAAAAAAACTCACAAATATAGATAAATTGTTAGAGAAGGTTGCATCTAAGGTATTAAGGAGATCGATTGCAACATCCTTAATTCTAAATAAGGTAGCAATAAAATAAGGCCATCAAATATACCAAACTTTTAAAAAATATTAAGCTAGATATATTATTATTGAAATGAGACAAACTAAAGAAATTTAATATAGACAAATCAAAAGAAGTAAAGGTCATATAATAAGATTGTGAACGCTTCATAACAAAATAAAAGTGTCTAATTAAGAAATTTGAAAATATAAGATAAACAATATATGAATGTTTCATTCTAGGACATTAGGGGGATCGAGTGTAATAGTCTCACCCAAGAAATGAATGTATTTAAAAAGTTAAGAAAAATTTAATTAGATGGAGCTTATCGATGCAAGTCCAATGTTAATTTTTTTCTAGATCCAAGCTCTTCTAGAATTATAACCAATTAGAAAATTAAAAAATACTTACGATAAAAATATTTTAATATTAAGCAAACATATATTTTAACTAAAGTGAGATAAACTTCAAGTATAACAAATCAATGTAAAGGAAACATGAGAAGAGTATTTTAGATCCATAGTAATTTAACAAAATCAAAACAAAAATAATTTGGAGAAATAAATAACTTGTATGGGAAAGGTACATTCAAACATTTTATAGAGATTGATAGTAAAATTTTTTAACAACAAATCAGGTAAAAAGTAAAATATCTTATAAATTAATCCAAAACACAAGAAAATTATTTATTAAAAAATATAAAAATAACTATTTTATTTAATTGAGCTCGTTAACACAGGCCATATGACTTTTATTTAGTTTCATTAAGGCCAAGCTTGGAAATACATCAAATTACAAATTTAAGTACGGTAAATAATAATAAATTACTATTTTAATATTTTGAAGACATAAAATAAATCTCAAGTACGATTAATTTTTGTAATATAATATAGACAAATCAAAAGGATGTAATGGTCATATGAAAAGTGAATTAAAGTCTCATAATAATGCATGTACATTGAACAAATAAGAACAATTTTACAGAAATGTTGCTTTCTAAGAAAATAAGGAGATATAGTGTAGCAACATTGATCATCAAATCTGGTATGAATTGAAATCTTACAAAAAAATAATATTAAAAACCTTCATTTTAAAATATTTCAAAATATGAAAATAAATATTTTTTTTGATAATGCTCATCCACATGAGTACAATGACAAATTTTAGTCTCTATCAAACTTTTTTCTAAAAATACTAAGGCTAACCTGACACAATAACCATAAATTTAAACAAAAACTTAATTTAATTTTAACTAAATTTATTTTAAAGTTGAAATAAGAAAAACCAAAAGAATGTTTAATAACAAAAATATAGTGTTGTAAATGAAACACATAAAGGAGTTTTGACTTAGATAACAAGAAAACCAAATCAAAATGAAATCTTTAAAAAAAATATGTAAAATTGTATAGAACATTGCTTTCAAGGATACAAAGGAGATATACTATGTCATCCATTATGCTCAATTCAACTACAAATTAACATATCTCATGGTGATACAAAAATAGAACTGTAGCATTTAAATATATCAAAAAGAATATTATTAAGACATTCATTTCATCTTGATCAAATCCCATTTGAAAATTTCTAGAATTACCATATTAAAAAAAGAAAAAATAATTATTATCTATTCCTTAATATGAAAAAAAAATTTATGTTAAATCTTAATTGAGATAATTTGAAGAAATTTATTTTAACCAAATAAAAGTGATGCGAAGTTTTCATGAGAGGACAATAAAGTTTTAAAGTAATTTAACCAAATCAAAGAAAAAAATTTAAGAATTCTGATAAATTGCATGAGAATGTTGCATTACAAAATACTAAAATTATTGAATGTCATACCCTTAATAACCTAATTAATTAGAAATGAAAATGTCTCCTAAAATGTCCCAAAAATAAAGAAAATAATTTTTTTCAAAATGTATAAATTGATATGTAATTACGTAGATCTTATCGCGATGAGTCCAAAGATAGTTTTTTCCTCTCAATTAGAACACCTTTAGAGCAATTATGAAATATAAAACTAAATAAACATAAGTAATACAAAATTAATTTTTCAATATTAAATAGTTATATGTTAAAGATTAAAATTACAACAATGGGTCACGCAATAATAGATTTAGAATTGCGAAGTATTATAACACAATAAAATTAAAAAATTTGAAATAAATGAGATACATTATAAGAAAAAGTTCAATTCCAAGATATGAAGGTGATTAATTATAACGTCATCAACTGTTAGATAAGGTAAAAATTAAAATTTCATGCAATGCATCACAAAACTCTAAAAAACGAAATATTTCAAAATAAAAAAAATATTTATTTGAATAGAGCACATAGAGAGGAGTCTACTGACATTTATTTTGTCTAAATCAATCTCATTAAAAATTATTTTGATCTCAAAAAATTAACTAAGCATAAATAATAGAATAAGATTATTTTACTATTAATTACATATGAATTAAAGCTAAAATGAGATAAACCAATGATATATGATCTAACTTATCAAATCAATGTTAAGATTTCAAGTGAGGAGAAATAGAGCTTCATACTAATGTAGCAAAATGAAAGCAAAAAAATTTGAAGAGATAAGATAAATTATATAACAAAATTATATTTTGACATATGAAGAAGATCGAGTGTAACACCCTAGACCATGAAGTTAGTTACAAATTCATGTTTCTGAAAGCATGAAAGCTTTAAAAATGTGTTTTTTGTGATGATTTGATGATGTTTGTTTTATATCAACCTAGCCACATTTGAAATACTTTAAATATAAATTTTAATAGGCATAAATAATAATGTATTACTTCCTTAAAAGTTAGCAAATATATTTTAAATCTGAAATAGGATAAATTGAAATAATGCAACATAAGTAAAAAAATGAAAAGTAAATGTCACACATGAAGAGATTTAGGGTTGCAAATTAGCATTACCAAACCAAAGTGAATGATTTAAAGAAGTAAGAAATATTTTATAAGATAGTCACATTCCATGGCCATAGGAATGTTAAGTGCAACATTCTCTATTGTGGAATTAGTTATGAATCAAAATGACTAGTAAAGCATTACAATATCATAGAAAGCAAAATATCTAAAAAATATAGAAATCAATATTTATTGGGATTAAGCTCAATGAGATGATTTTAATGACAATTCTTTTGTTTTGATCAGACCACGTTTGCAATTTTTGTGAAGAAAAAAATTATACAAGCATAAATAAGAATAAATTATGATATTCATATTAAGTAAACATCGAACAAAGTTGAAATAAGATAAACTTATTCCATATTAATTAAATAAATGAATTCAATAAAAAGGTCACAAAAGAGGAGATACCTAGTTAATTAGTAATAAAACAAAATAAAAATGAAATATTTTGTGAAACCAAAAAAATTTCATAGGTATATTGTATTCTAAGATACTTAAAAAATCACGTATCATATCCTTGACAATCAAATCTGATGTGAATCAAAAGGTCATATAAAAAATGGCAATCATTTAGTAAAGAAAATATTTAAAAAAAACTAAAAAGACAAAAAATATTTTATTGAGTAGATCTTAGTAAGAAAACTCCAAGAACATTTTTTCTCAATTGGACATCATTTAGTACTATTATTAACTATAAAATTAAATAAATATATATAATAACAATTAATTATTTTAATACCCAATAAATATATATATTGAAGTTGAAATAAGTTAAATTAAGGTAATGCAACATAGCCAAATCAAAATAATGCAAATATATCATAAGAATAAAAATAGAGTTTCATAGCAAAATAACTAAATCAAAGCAAAAACAATTAAAAAATGAGATAAATTGTGTTGAAAAGTTGCATTCTAAGATACTAAAAAGATCAATAGTAACATCATTTTTCTTCAAAGTAGTTATGAATCTTAATATCTTATAAACCATGTAAAACCATAGAAAATGAAATATCTAAAAAATAAATTTGAATGTTTAATTAGATCGAGCTCGTTGAAACAAGTTTATTAGTATTTATTTTGCTCGATCAAAACTTGATTGGAATTGTTACTATTTGTAAATTAAATAAGCATAAATAACAGCAACATATTTTTTAGTATCAAGTAATATATTTTAATAATAAAAAGAGATAAACTAAAGTAGTATAATATAAATGCATAAAAGGATTGTAATGGTTAAATAGGATGAAAATTAAAGTTTCATAGTAATATAAAAACAAAACAAAAAACATTTGAAAAATTGAGATAAATTTTGCAAGAAAGTTGCATTGCAATATGCTAAGATGATCGAGCATAAAATCCTCGATTGTCAAATAAGGCATGAATCAAAAAGGCTATTAG
This sequence comes from Vanilla planifolia, assembly GCA_023846275.1. Lineage (NCBI taxonomy): Eukaryota > Viridiplantae > Streptophyta > Magnoliopsida > Asparagales > Orchidaceae > Vanilla > Vanilla planifolia. The sequence goes on along the minus strand of JAIUJO010000247.1, from coordinate 120,224 downwards.
AAGAAATCAATATATTTAAATATTAAAAAATATTTAATTGGATAGAAATTGTTAAGCTAAGTCCAATGTTTGTTTCGTCTCTATCAGTCCTCATTTTTAAACTAAAAAATAAAACAAATGAGATAATAAAAAAAATAAACAAATGAAATATATTGTAAAAGAAATTTGTACTCCAAGATGTTATGGAAATAACTATAATGTCCATGATAAAAAAAAAAAAAAAA